>BPTQ01000007.1:270179379-270275911 GCA_019973895.1 Chrysanthemum seticuspe
TGTACTAATGAGATGCACATGATGTCAATGAAATGTAGACTAATCATAGTCCATATGAAATGTACGTGATGTCATGATCATGAATTCGCCGCTAAACCTCCAAGGTTACGCGAATTTGAAACAAGTAAACCAAGTTTACTAAAATGTTGAAATAGTGAGACATGAAATGTGTCGAGACATGACCTGAAAGTACGGGTTGTCACAGTGTACCTCAATTCAACGAAAGTGATCAAAGACACTTTCGTGCGATTTGTTGCTAACTGTTGTATGCAGGTACGCCCGACGTTTGCAGCTGATCAGAATGATGCGGTCAATCCATAGCCGCATGCTCACTTAACACATTCATCTCAAAAGAAATCATGATTAGTGCATCAATGACTCTGATATTTTCACACCAAGCTTATGCTACGCTGCTGCCAATATCATGAATCAACTAAAGCTTCCGCTACTCTGATGAGAAGATTTCATGATCCAGAATGTGAGCATGTCGGTCCTAAAGTCACTACATCAAATAATACCAACACCACAAAGGATGTGTCAGAGATTGTTGATAACTGATGATCTCCAAAGATGGCTCAAACTTATCATCACGTGGATCAGTAAAAGACCTCCACTTGGAATAACCAAACATGCATTGTGAAGAATCAATGACTACGAGTTTATGTGCAAAGAACTACATCAAGAATGCAAGATCAAGTGTTAATGTAATATCTATTTGTATTCTATGTAATTTTGTTACGTGATTGAGGTGACCTCCCTTAGGGGGAGATTGTTAGGAATTAGAAATTCCCGGTATTAAAGAGTCGGTCACCTCAAGTATATGTAATCGTTAGAAAGCTCGTAGTCGTAGTTCTTTTAAGTTAAGTAGTAATTTAGTTAAGTAACACCGTGGAGGACGGACGGGTCTTTACCCACTGTATGCCTGATCCACAGCCCAAAGTGTGGCGAGTTATGTAAGACTATAAATACTCTCTACCTTCCAAGGTAGAGAGTTGGAGCTCATAATAATATCTTTCACTTTCTCTCACTAAGTTCCCTAAACCTCTAACTTTCTCTCTCTAGAATTCCATCTATATGCTACTTTGTGTTATGGTTTGATGTGCATGTGAAAAGTAATATCCTAACAAGAGTCGAGGAATCGTTGAACATAACATTCGATGAAAGTCCACCTCCCTCTAAGACATCACCTTTGGTAGATGATGACTTAGTTGAAAGTCAACTTATTGAAAGTCAAGAAAACAATGATAATAACAAGGAAGATGAACCATTAAATAAAGAAATTATAAACATCAAGGAATCCAAAAGTCACCCTTTAGAAAAGGTCATAGGACAATTAAATCAATGAACACTAAGATCACAAGCCCAAAATCAAAGTAACTACTTTTGTTTTGTGTCATCCATTGAACCGAAAAACATAAACGAAGCAATAAAAGATGAAGCTTGGGTAATTGCTATGCAAGAGGAGCTAAACCAATTTGTTAGAAATGATGTATGGAAATTAGTTCCAAAACTTAAAAATCAAACTATAATTGGAACGAAATGGGCTTTTCGAAATAAAATGGACGAAAACGGTGTAGTGTCTAGAAACAAGGCTAGGCTTGTGGCACAAGGCTATAATCAACAAGAAGGAATTGATTAGGACGAAACTTATGCACCGGTAGCTAGGCTCGAGTCTATTAGAATCTTACTTGCATATGCATGTGCTCATGATTTCAAACTATTTCAAATGGATGTTAAAAGTGCATTTTTGAACGGGTTCATTAATGAAGAAGTATATGTTGCACAACCTCCCGGATTCACCGACTTTGAAAAACCTAATCATGTTTTCAAACTTAAAAAGGCATTATACAGACCTAAGCAAGCACCAAAAGCTTGGTACGATCGGCTTAAGACTTTCTTAGTTGAACACAAATATACCATGAGATTAGTAGATAATACTCTCTTTACCAAGAAAAAGAAATCACACATTATCATAGTTCAAATATATGTTGATGACATCATATTTGGATCAACTTGTCAAGAGCTATGTGATGATTTCACTAAAATCATGCACGACGAGTTGGAGATATGTATGATGGGTGAGTTAAACTTCTTTTTAGGACTTCAAATTAAACAACTAGAATATGGCATATTATTTAACCAATCTAAATACATAAAGGATATGCTTAAGAAATTTGGTCTTGAAAACTCAAAACCCACTAAAACACCCATGTCCTCAAAAACGAAACTTACCAAGGATGAGGAAGGTGAATCCGTAGATAATAATAAATATAGAGGAACGATTGGTAGCCTACTTTATCTCATGGCTAGTAGACCCGACATTATGTTTAGTGTTTGTCTATGTGCTCGCTTTCAAGAAGATCCAAAAACATCACACCTAGAAGCCTTAAAACGAATATTTAGATACATTAAAGGCACTACATGTTTAGGATTATGGTATCCCAAAGGAACGGGTGTAGAAACCATAGTGTATGCCGAGTCAGACCATTCCGGTGACTATGTCGATAGAAAAAGTAAAAGTGGTATTTGTACTTTTTTTGGACAATGCCTCACCTTATGGTTCGCAAGGAAACATATGACCCTCGTTATATCAACTACCGAAGCCGAGTACGTCTCAGCCGGAAAGGCATGTCAACAAGCTCTTTGGATGAAGCAAGCTCTCGTAGACTAAGGAATTTATCTCAACGACATCTCTATACTTTGTGACAACAAAGGAGCCATTGATCTCAGCAAAAATCTTGTCCAACATGCCCGAACGAAATATATTGAAATTCGTCATCACTTCCTTCACGACAATGTTCAAAAAGGAAACATCTCAATCGAGAAAGTCTCCTCCAAAGATAACATTGCCGACATCCTAATTAAACCTCTTAAACGAGAACCATTTAATCTTTTTAGACTTGGTTTAGGTTTAATGGAACCAAACATATAATCAAAAACATAGCTTAAAACTTAGAATGACCAAAACACAACAATTTAGCAAATTTTGCTGATGTTCCCACGGAACCAAAATCCAACACAGACGGAACCATAAATTCGGGTCCGTCTGGTCCGTGGTCTTCACAGTAGCAAAATTTTTAAACTACAAAACACTTTCTTCTTCACAACCCACATAACTAAACAACCTACAAACACACCTAACTCATAATTAAGGTTTCTTCTTCAACTAATCGCAGCCAAAATCATCATTGTAAGTATCATAACTACATTACTTCTTTTAATTCTGAGTCTAGGGTTCTAATTTATGCACAAAACCAAAACATGGGGATTATGCATATTTTTGCACAAATCATGAACTAAATTGTTAAAATTACATAACTAATCATGTTTCCCTTACTTAGGAGTTACATATCACAAGGCATTATCATAATTAACTAAAGAACCCCATGTCAAATTTTGGAAAAATTTCTCACTTGTAGGAAAAACAATTTCTTGTTGTTCATACAAATAAAAACGTTATTTTCATCACTTGCATAATGTCTCTTGAATACTAAAGGTAATGCATAACTAATATGCATTCCCGGCTATATTCAAACAAAGCCACATTGAATTAGGAGCGTTTGGGTTATCTCTTGCATTTTGCCAAACAATACTAATAAAAACTATTTTATGCATAAAATGAGTCGAGATAACCATAACTCCACATTGTTTTCATATAGGCACACACTAGAATGAAAATGATAATTTAGTTTTAGTTTTTACTAAAACATGTAACTTCTTACTCCTAGGAACAAACATGGTAGCCGCAAAGTTTTACGATCACAAAGACACACTTGGATACATCCCACAACACCACAAAACTAAAGGTCTTAGCAAAGACCAAGTTGAGGTTTTTAAGAGTCTAGAGAAAAGGTACTTTCATGAGGGTAGGACAATTCACCCATCCTTTGTCGAAGGAACGAACCTTCGTCAAGAACTAGCCACCATCCACTTCGATGGTCTTCTAGACATTGACGAGCCCATTTTCCCTAGATTTTTCCTTGAGTTCTATGCTAGTGTAATTTCCGTAACAAATGATGATGGTCTTATGTCTCTTAGCTTCAAAGTCAACCAAAATGACTACACCATTTCCCTCACTCAATTCACCCAAGTATTAGGAATTCCTTGTGTTGGAACTTGTCTGTACTCAGATAAGTGGTCACTCACAATTCTTGATTCAATTCATGACCGTTCTCCTCCTTACCAAACCCCTTTGGTCAACAAAGATGTCATTCGTGAGCACCTCTTATTTGATAGGGTAGCACCAACTCGTGTCACTAGAGCTGGAAAGGAAGTCAATCGAGATCCATACAGAATGGAACTCAATGAGCTTAAGCCTCACTTAAAAAAATAGGAAGAACTCCTTAGAGCCAATGTCATAAGCACCATAGGAAACCGTGACCATATCAATGCTTGCCTTTGCTAAATGCTCTATAGCTTGTCTACTCATCAACCATTCAACTTGGCATACTACATTGCTAGGAGGATGGTCGACATTCCCACTCAAGGCTCCGTTGATCTTCCGTACAGGATGCTTCTTACCCGTCTCTTTAGAGCTTTTGCACCCATTCCACCAAGTCCTAGAGGGTTGAAACTTGACTATCCTCTTATCCCTCACATCTTTGTGCCATTGAGTGATGAAAGGTATCTAAGAGTAAGACCAAGGGAAAACGGCCACAATCTCCTACTCCTTCATCCTCATCAAATAGCTCGGAAGACGATCTCCCCAACTATAGGCTTCCACCTCATGAGTACTACGCCTCACTTCCAAAGATTGAGAACCCCATGGAGGAGTTCAAGTAAACCAATGGGATGTTCAAATGCCTTGGTAGGATGATTTCCAAGATATACAAGAAGTTGAACAAGTGAGATGAGGTTTTAAGAGGGTGTTTGGTACAAGGACAAAAGCAATGTTGTATGAAGTAATTTATGTGTTCTCGCTTTCTAGGACGATAAACAAACTTAAAACAATGATGTGAACTAACTTTCTCATGCAGGGAGATAACATTTGGATGTTATAAAATTTTCATCGTTTTCACTTTTTAGTGAAAATCACAAGCCCCTATTGGAAATACATGCTCCCGTATGTTTATATGTGTGTTATTGCTTATTTCTAACTAGAAATAATTATCACTATATGTTTTAAGAAAAATTTCAGGATTCGAAAAAGTCCCAGACGGTTAAAAAAACGAACCTGTGAACTTTTTTGCACAGCACGGACCTGACGGACCCAAAAAAATTAGTTCCGTCAGTGTTAAAATTTGGTGCCGCCATATTCTAGGTGTCGTGGGACTTGCAGGTAAGTTGCTGAATTTTACTTAATCCCGCAATCTAATTTACCAAATTTTGTTTCTAGGATAGTTTTTCCTGCTTTTCATTTATATTAGGACTAGTTTAACTCACTTAGGCAAATAGGATATCCATTTTCCACAAAAAATCAAAAATTCTCAAAATCCACCCAACGAACCCTTTTCTATAAAGGAAGGAACCATATTTTTGGTTCCTTGAAATCCGTAGAAGATCTGATCTTCAAGATTTTGCAATGATTGAAGCCCATTTATTGCATATCTTGTTCATTTCACTCAACACTACTTGTATGGATTGACTTAGGGAGATTTGACATGCATTTAAACTCTTCCAAATCATTAGGAACCACTTCACTTGTATGGCTTAACATCAAATCAAACACAATTCTCCATAATCTCAAGATCCTCTAAATTAAGACATCAAAGATGATCATCTTCACACCACGATAATTTCTTCCTTCTTCTCTTAGAGTAAGCTTAATCACAAATGACAAAGTCATCTACATCATCACCATCAAACAAACCTCTCAAGAAAACCGCAAGAATAAGTGTAAGACCTTGTTGCTTCGTCAATCTTAGTTCCTCCTCCGAATCATCACCACTAAACATTTCATCTCAAATAAGAGATGAAAAATTCCTCACTCTAAGTACTCCAACTCCACCACCAAAATTACCCATTATCATCACCACTCCACCACCTACTAAAACACCAATTGTCACCTCTCCACCACCGGCTCTAATACAATCTTCAAAATCACCATCACCACCAAAATCTCCAAAGCTTGTACCTATAGAACTCTTCTCAACTCCACCAACATCTCCAAATCCATTCTTAGATGACTTAGAAGACCTACCTCATAGGCCCGCAAATCCACCACCACTTCCATCATTCGGAACCATTGAGCGCATCGCTCATGAACCACCAAGAGCATCATTCGAACCAAACGCCCCTTTGGAACCTAGACCTCGTCTCTTCCACCCAATATACAATGAAATTCGTGGGTCATTATATGGAGACCATGCTCTACCACCTACATCCTTTTCTCCTCATATTGATAACATTGATGAGTCAATGTGGGAAGACCACCCACAATCTCAAGTAGAGATACAAGCTCATCTAGAAAACTTTCATGCCTTTTCAAATATTGTGGATTCTCATCTAAATAAGGCTTTGCAAATGCAAAATACTTTTCTTTCATCCCTTATCACTCCATCAAATACCAACAACACTTCCACCAATATTCCACCATCTAATAATGATCCTACTCTCCTACCTCGACATGGTTGCTCCCATTGTGAGCGCACCGCCCATCTTAGTGAAAGGACCCGGATCATGGTCCACAAATTACAAGATGAGATGAGGTTCATCCTTAATCATATCCTTGAGTATATTAACGCTCTTTCTCATCCTCCTCCTCAATAGGATGGCTCTTGCTTTATTTTTAGGACTTTTTAATTCATAAGTTTTTTTTTCTAGGATTTTTTGTTTTAAGTTATTTTTCCTAATTTTTAGGATTTCTTTTATGTATCAACATCTCCATTTTGTTCCATTTTATGACTTCTAAGTCATAAAAATTTTAACTAAGGAACGATGTTTATTATATTGTTGTTGGTAATTACTTGTTGGTTGAAATTACTTGTATACTTGTGATGATGAATGTTACTAACCTTTCTTTTGTAGCTTTTCACAATCTATGTATCTTTCTCTTGGCACTCAATTAAGGGGGAGCATTGGCCAAGGGGGAGAATTTGGCTCGGGCTCATTGCATTTTTCGCCTCGCCATTTCTTTTTGTTTCGACAAAAAGAGGAAGAATATTATTGAACTTGACCATTGACTTTCAAAAAGTCAACATTATGCTTTGACTTTCAAAAGTCAAAATTATAGAAGAACAAATAATTGGATAAACTAGTCATAAGATAAAATAAGCTTTTGATTGTCAACTTTATCTAATTAACTAGTTCTTCCAAGTTTAAATTAATCTCATATTTTTATAACTCTTGTACATCTTTACATCTTTGATAAAAATAAAATTTATATTTTGTCCTCAACAAAAAGGGGGAGATTGTTAATACAAATATCGTCCTAAAACGTTATTTATATTTTATGATCTTGACCTTGTTTTGTTAACGACAAAAGTAAATTTCATTTTTGTAAAGTATAAAGCTTGTCAAGATTAATAGACATTAAAACAAGCTTTTCTTAAATAAAGTCTTCATAACTTAAGCATTTACATCTTATCACATTAGCTATGTATCAATTAACACTGATATCCTTCTATACTATAATGTGCATCAATATTTTTAGGACAAGTATGTTTAGTTTCTTAAACATAACATTACATATGTATTTACTTATGTAAACATATTAATTCTAAAAATGGAAAACAACATCTTAAATCACTGCTTGCATCACATTGGAAATCTTTAGGAGATTTCATAGAATATTTTGTTTAGATACTCACTCATCATATCTTGCATAATCTTGGAGAGATTTGGGTGATCTTGGAAAGATTTTTTGTGATCTTTACTGTCAAACTGGCAAAGCCAAAAAATAACAAGGGTGTAACCCTTTTTTTGGTTTCGTCCAGTCCGTGGTCCTGCTGAACAATTGGCCTATAAATAGCAAGCCAACCCAAGTTGTTTTCTCATCCCTCATTAGCATAAAACACATACATTCTCTCATTCTATTACAACTAACTCAGTTTCATTTCATTATAGTGATTATCTTTTGTAGCAAAGAAGATCAAGGCATAATCAAGCTTCAACAATTAGTTGGAAGGCTTGTTTGTTTTATTGTTGTGTGATCTATTATTGTTCATACATCATTGTTGTACCAAACCATTTTAAACCTCTGAGTGTGAGTGGTTAGTATTTTAGTCCTCAAAATACATAGTATGTTGGGAGTAGTTGTACCCTTGTAAAAGAACTCAACATCTAGCTTTGTTTCAGAAATATTGTGTAAGCGACATGTAAAGGTTTTCTCCGCCGGTTAAAGGAGCTTGTTGATTAGTGAAGATAACTCTCGAGTTGGAGATTCGGGGAGTGGAGTAGGACAAGGAAAAAGAGTCCTTGTATACCGAACCACTATAAACAACTTTGTCGTGGTTTGATTGTTTCTTTCCTTACTTACTATCTATTGCTTGCATATTATTCATTCTTCACTAACATATCATTTTTCTATATTGATTGATCTCACAATAAAGTTTCAAATAAGATTTTAAACGGTAAAACTATTCAACCCCCTTCTAGTTTTCCACATACTTCTTGTCCTTAGATTGGCTGTTGAGCATAATTATCTACTCGGTTGTCTTTCCACTTCCTTTTGCAGTTATTATTTTAGTTGTCGTTGTTGTTGCGGTTGTTGCTGGCATTTGGAGTAGTCCCAGATTTCACAACTTGATCCATAAGCCTTTGAGAGATCCTGATGGCCACGTCAAGAGTCTGTGGATCGAAGGATGTTACATTCCCTTCGGTGCTCTGTGGTAGTCCTCCGATGAAACACTCTAGTAGCTTTTCATTGTTCGGAACCATGGTTGGGCATAGTACAACCAAATCTTTAAACCTACGAGCATAGGTTTTGAGGTCAACACCTTTTACAACCAGATCATAGAACTCTGACTCCAATTTCTTCACTTCACTATGAGAGCAATACTTCTTGGTCAGTAGTCTTTTGAATTCGGCCCACATGGTTTTGTAGGCATTTTTGATTCCGATTGGTTGGGCGAAAGAATTCCACCATGACAAAGCGTCATCCATGAGTGTGCCCGTAGCATACTTGACTTTATAGTCCTCTGAACAGTCACTAAGAAGGAATACAGATTCAGTTTTCTCAAACTAGCGAGTCAGACTGACCACTCCTTCTGTTCCTTTAAAGTTGGTGGGGTTGCAACTTGTGAATTGTTTGTAGGAGCATTTGAAAACTTCAGTAATGTGGCTCCCTCCTACAACTCCACCATAATTAGTAATAGTCTCTTTACGGCTGCGGCTACGCTGTTAGCGACTAGTTTCTTAATAGTAGCTAGAGTCATTGGTTGTGGTGTTTGAGGTAGATTCTTTGGCGCCATGATTCTATCAAAATAAGAAAGAAGAGTGATACGTAGTAAAGTCATGTTCTAAAAGTAGGTGTTCTAAAGCGATGTGATAAGAGATGATAGGTTAAAGTTACGTTCAAAATGATTGACGGGTTTCTAGGCGATGGGTTACAAGGCAATGTAAGTGTTTTGGGTGTTTCAACTTGTCTCAGAAGATAGTTAGTACAGAAATCGAGGAATTCGACAAATCATAACGAGTTCTTATAAATGATATTATATAGGGTTATGAAATAGTTTCCTCGTGATATTTGAGGAATAAGAGAGACCATTGTGCAACTCACAATGTCTGAGAAATAGTCGAGACCATTGTGTAACTCATAATGTCTGAGAAATAGTCGAGACCATTGTGTCACTCACAATGTCTGAGAAATAATAGAGATCATTGTAATTAGTTACAATGTCTTGAGAAGATTTCGTAAATCCTAAATGTACGAGTAGGTATATGATCGAGAAATGCGGGTACTGACATAATGTTTACAAGGAGGTGTATGATGTTAAAATAACTTAAGTGTTTATCTACAGATGATCAAATAGGTCAAGTGTGTATATATCAGTATACTGATATGTTTGTGTAGTATAAAATGCCTAAAAGTCACATAATCGTCTGGAGGACGGAAGGTACGGAGAGCGAAAGGCTATAAAATGTTTTTTGTGAAAAAGGTGGTTATAGTTTAGGTCTTAGTTAGACCTATTTCTATATAACAATAGCTCTGATACCAATCTGTAACACCCCCTGTTTGAATTCCAGTGCGTTCACGAAATTGGGGGTGTTACACATAAAATGAACCAACGCCTTTCTCATCAATGAGAAGGGTTTATAAATTTGTTACAATAAGAGTGTTGTAGGATATTGGATTTCATAAACACAAAACAAACACTAGTATGGATCGAATGAGATAGAGAGTTTAGAGAGAGAAAGTAGGATGGGAGCCTTTCTAGAGAGAGAAAGTGAAAGAAAACATAGAAGGTTAGATTGAGTGAAAGGTCCAACCCTCTACCTTGGGAGGTAGAGGGTATTTATAGTTACATACTACACGTCTTCCTTCAGACTATGGATCAGGCATACAGTGGGTAAAGACCCGTCCGTCCTCCACGGTGTTGCTCTAACCTAAATAACTAACTAAATAACTAGTAAATAACGTAATGTCTACGAGCTAACATATGCTAGACTAGAGTTGGGGTGACCGACTCTTCACTATGGATTTTCTAAATCTTAACAATCTCCCCCTAAGGGAGGTCACCCCATGAATTACATTTTGTTTCCTAGCATTCTATTCTTGACTTCGTTCTTGAGCTCGTAGACTTTAATTCTTCAAGTTCCGCAATCTTTGTGCTTTAGCAGTGATTTTTCAAAGTCCGATTGCTTTGTACTTTAAGTGGAGGTCTTTGAACTTATCCACATCTTGATGATCTTCAAGATTTCATTGAGATCATCAGCCACAGTAAATCTCTGGATCATCCTTTATTGTGTTTCCTTCATGTGATGTTGTGACTTTCGGACCGACATGCTCACACCTTTTGGATCATGACATCTTTCCATCAGAGTAGCGGAAGCTTTACTGGTTCATGATATTTGCAGCAGTGTAGCAGAAGCATAGTATAAAAATATCAGAGCCAGGTTATGTAGATATGCACTTGTCATGATGTTCTTCAATTAAGTGTGGATGTTGTGAGCCTGCGGTTATGAATTGACTTCTCAATATCGATCAGCTGCAACCGTCCAAATGTACCTGCAAACAATAGTTAGCAATAAAACACACGAAAGTGTCTTTGATCACTTTCGTTGAATGGAGGTACACGGCCCACGGTTCCCCGTTGATCAGTACAAGTACTGCCTGTGATCATGTATAATTCCGAAGAATCTCCTTGACAGGGTTTCGCAGCTGTTCTAGCTGTTCTCAAACCGGAACGTCTCAAAGAAGACAACACGGAGTGAGTGAACCAGCGAATTGAGATTCACTGATTGATGAAAAATTGATTTGAAAACAATCGTGTATTGCTTAGATGAAAGAGTTTTGCAATACGACGAAGGTTTTATGAGAAAGATCAAATTTCAATCAGAAATACCTTTTGTATTTGAAAAGAATACACATTCGATGTGCTAGAGAAAAGAAGAGATTCACACATCGAATGGTTTTTCCAAAAGTATTTTTTTTTCAATCAGAGATACTTTTTGAATTTGAAAATGAATACACATTCGATGTGCTAGAGAAAATAAGATTTGCACATCGAACGGTTTTTCCAAAAGTATTCGTCAATTCATTTCCTGGACCAAGGTTGATTCAAGAATAAATCACCCCATTGTTTCTATCCAGTTGTCACAAGCTTGATCTTTAGAAAAGATCTCACATGTCACCCACCAAGAGCTTGTTTGATGTTGGCTCTAGAAGGATTTCCATCTTCATCGTGAGTACTTTTACATATCACTCGGATGTTCTAGCAATACCACAAGGATAATACGTAGGACTCTCAATATATATACTTACTTTCCACATTGTGTGAAATAGCAAGTCTTCATTAATTTTGTGTCCTAATGAGATTTTGTGACGATCTCTTGGCTCTAGACTCAATAATGCACATTTGGTTTCCTATGCCGGAGACTAGGGAGAGGGTCTCCTTCTTCAATATCAACTATCTCTAAAAGAAAGTCGATAGATTATGTAGGTTCCCCATGAGAATGAAACAAGTCCTTTTAAGAGGAACTTGAGTAGCTTGGGAAATTTAGTGCAGTGCATCACTGGGTCCATGACGTCTTGTCTTCAATACCAGTGTTACCTTAGTAACAACCAGTAGCATATGTATTGAACCCGGTTTCTGCCCTAAGGTTGAATTAATAGAGGGCTATTTCTTTTCACCCTTTTCACATTCAATTCTTTTTCATTCTTCAACCCCTTCAGTGCTTACCGAGACTTCATAACTAGAACCTTGTTGGGTTTATTCTAGTACTAGCTCTGTCTTAGTCCGCACTCTTCCCATATCTCACTTTTCTCCTTTTTTTATCATACCTAAGGACTTCTACACTATCTAATGGATTGTCCCTGGGTAGATCCCTCCGGCTCTGGCGGGATCGTGGGAACGAATACCTAACCTAACCATCCTTATAACACCATGCATAAAGTAAATTGGTTAGTCTTTTGGTATTATTCTTACTCTTCTTGAAACCAATTGAAAAATCATTTGGAAAATCAATCAAGGTACTTGTGATATAAAATCAAAGCATTTTGTACCTTAATTGTTTTGATCATTTAGAAATGCTCCCCCTCAACATGTGAATATGATTTGTAAATTGTTTTAGTACATGGAGGCAGGAGTTCTTTGAAATAATTTCTTGATCACAATTTCCGTAGAAAAAGCAATTTGAATTTCTTGGTAAATTCTCCCCCTCAAAATGTGCGTTGAATATTTCAAATTATTTTATCACATAGAGGTAAGAGTTCTGTTAGCCTTAATAATATTTAATAGAAGTGATGGTCATTCACGTTTAGGAACTTTGTAACGTGTGTTAGATACCGCACTAGAATACTCAACGGGCTCGTGGATTGGGCTAAGCTAATTGGCTATTAGTTAAGTTAAGCTATCCTTTTATCACTTGTAATCCAATCCAACCCAATCCAAGCCCATGGAAAGCCCATTAGGGCGTGTAGAATAAGAAGTATAAATACCCCTCAAATGGTCATTTGAGGGGGGTGCTTGAGTGTGTATGTGTGTGTTTTTCTTTAAGCAATATAACATCTTGTTTCATCTTTTCTTCTCTCTACATACACGGTTCACATATTCAAGTCACCATCTTTACTACTTCATCTTTACGCTTATAGTTTGTGTGTGTTACTTGTTTTACGCATACGTGTGTTTGTGGTTTACGTGGTATACGCGTGGTAAGCTTGGTAACGTGATAAGGTTGATATAAATAAGGTCCTACAATTGGTATCAATCACCTAACAATGGTTTAGGAGTGTTTGTGTTACGTTTTTTGGTTAAAGCTTTTCAAAAAGTTGCGTTTTTTACATAAAACGTGGGCTTTTTGTCTTAAAATTTTGATTTTTATGTGTTTTTAAGGATAAAGTTGTAGACTTTATTGATCTTTAAGTGTTTTGGAAGAAGTTTGTGCAAAAGAAATCATTTTGAATCGTGTTTTTGGGTGAAAAGTAGTGTTTTTTGCAAAATCTGGGCATTTTTACGCGTAAGAAAACAAGTACAGAAAAGTCAAAACCCTATTTTTACGCGTAAGCAAATGTCAAAACCCTAATCCTACGCGTAAGAAGTTTTGTTTTCTACGCATAAGCTTTTGGTGAAAAATCTTCGTGCAACAACGGTTACTCAGTGCTTCCCTCAATTGGATAAGTTTGTGGAACACTTCGACTTGTGGATATCTTTCACGCTTGGACGAGTGTGAAGGATTTTGGTTTTAAACCTAAACTTACGCCTAAGCATAAAGCTTACGAGTAAGCACTCTACGCATAAGTTAAAATCTTACGCGTAAGGTACTCAACTTCTAAGCATTTAAGTTTACGCATAAGCTTACGCTTAAGCCTAAAGGTTACGCGTAAGATATAGTTTACGCATAAGGAATCCTACGCATAAGCAGTCTACGCATAAGCATCCTACGCCTAAGGAAATCCTACGCCTAAGCACCTTTTCCTACGCCTAAGAACAAGGTTTACGAGTAAGATTTTGAGCAAAACTTCAACCGGCCATAACTTTTGAACCGTAACTCCGTTTTCAGCGTTCTACCCATCAAAACGACCGTGAGAACGAGGAGATTGGCACGCCAAATGAAATTTCAACCTTCGAGTCCCAAAAATGCTCCGAACAGAAGTTATTGAGGTTTTTAAGTTTTTCGACTCAATTTTCACTACAACAACCGAGCTTAATCTTCATCAAACACAACTCCTTTATCGTTGAATCGATCCTACATCAACTTTATCATCAATTACCTTCATCAATGGCTACTCCACAAGACACTCATGCAGTCGGTGCTGAAAACCGTCCTCCTATGCTCGAAAAAGGTGGATATCTTCAATGGACAAGTCGTATGCTTCGCTACATCAAGACCAAACCTAATGGAAAACTCATGATTCAATCCATTACGAATGGACCCTTCAAGCCTTGACCAGTCCAAAACCCTGGAAATCCTGATGCAACACCTCCCGTCCCACCATTTTTTCGTGTTCAAAATGAATCTGAATACACTGAAGAGGATAACAAGCAGGTCGAAGCAGATGACATGGCAATTCATATTGTCCAACTGGGTTTACCAAGAGACATCTTTGCTGTTGTAGACAGCTGTGAAACTGCTTACGATATGTGGGAACGTGTTAGACGGCTTTGTTATGGAACAGAAATTGGTCAACAAGACACGGAAAACAAGCTACTAACTGAATGGGAGAGGTTTACATCAACTCCAGGAGAATCCATTGAATCCTACTGTGGAAGGTTTTGCACTTTAATGAATGAGCTTATCAGAAACAAGTTGGCACCCAGAACAATCGTGAGTAACATCAAATTTCTCAACAATCTTTCAGAAGAATGGGGACGATATGTCACTATTGTCAACCAAACAAAAGACTTACATCAGGTGAACTTTGATCAACTCAACGATTTTCTGAAACAAAACCAAGCTGAAGTCAATGAAGTTAGGAAAGAAAGATTGGCAAAGAATCATGATCCATTGGCACTAATTGCAAAGACTCAAACTCCAGTGACTACACAACAACAAGCTTTATCATCTTCCACTAACAACAACTTGCAGCAATACATTCCACAACTACAAGCTGTTATCCCTCAACAACAATTCTACCCACAAGAACAACAAGTCAGTCAACAACAACAGTATCCACAATACCAGGAACAAGGAATCACTGATCTTGAAACTGAACAAGAACAAGAACAAGCTTTGTCAACTGCATTTGCTTTTTTGACTAAAGCATTCAGAGGTCGCTATTCCACACCAACTAACAACAACCAAAGGATTTCATCAAATACTCGCAACAGGCAAATTGCACAGCCGGGTGTGAATATGGGTCATCAAGGACAAATGGTTGGAGTTATTGGGAATCAACAGGGATACGCTAATGGATTTCACATAGGTAATCAGGCGGTTCCGTATCAGGGTAATCAGTTGGGTCAGAATGTTGGAAATCAGATGGGGCAGAATGTTGGGAATAGAACAGTGGGTAATCAGAATGGGAATGCTGCAGCTCCAGTCGTTGGGAATTATGGAAATGTGAATCAGGGTAATCAGGTTACGTGTTACAACTGTCAAGGAGTGGGTCACATGGCAAGGAATTGTCCTACTAAGCCAAAAAAGAAAAATGCTGCGTATCTTCAGAAAGCTATGCTGTTAGCACAGAAGTCAGAAGCAGGGTTGCAGTTGAGTGCTGAGGAAAATGATTTTTTTGCTATTATGGATGATTTGGAAGACCTAGAGGACATCAATGCAAACTGCATCTTCATGGCAAATCTTCAGGAAGCAAAGTATGACACTGAGTCTGACGCACCTCCTGTCTATGACGCCAATGTAGTATCTGAGGTACCAATCATTGATACATGTTATAACAATGTCATATTTGATGTGTTTACTCATAACGAATAGCATTCTGTGACGCCAACACCTACTTATGATGCATACCTGAACAATCCGAGTTGTAGCAATACTAACTCTGAAACCCCAGATGTGGATCCTAGTGGAGGCTGTGTGACACAAAATCCTGAGACTGATGAGGAAACACGTACCTTATTTGAAACATTAATCAGTAACTGTGGCATTGAAATTGAGAAAGTTAAAAAGGTCAATCCCGATGTTAAGGCCGCGAATGATAAATTGACCGCTGAGCTTGAAAGGTACAAGGAGAATGCAAAAGCCTTTGAATTTCATAAAAACAAAGAGTCAGAATTAGAAATTGGTTATCGAGATTCCATTTTAAGAGAACAACAATTGCAAATCAAGTATAACACGCTTGATGTTAATTTGAACTTGAAAATAAAATCTTTAAACAAGGAAATTTCTGATCTTAAAAACCAACATTCTAAACAGCAAGCAACTTATTCTAGTCTTGAAAAAGAGAAGAAACAGTTGATTGCTGATTTTTCAAAACGTGAAGATTCTCTTCTTGATGAAATTCTTGATAAAAATGAAAAAATAAAAAAATTAGAAAATTTGCTTGTTACAACGGGTCATTCAGCCAAATCAACCAATATACTAATTAATCAAACGAATCCGTATTTTCATACAACACAAAAAATGGCTCTTGGTAACACACCTCCTTGTTTCCTCAAGAAAGCTCAGAAAGAACAGAATGTTTTGAACAATGGAAACGCTTTGCATGAACCCATAACTGTTCGTGATTCTCTTGAAACATTAGAACTATCTGACGAGAGTAGATCAAAAATGAAACAAAAGAATCCAGAAATAAAACCAATCGACTATAACAAATGGAACAAAATTAATGGAATTACTTTTGTTTCACAAAAAGAAAAGTCAAAGTTTTTCATCACACCCAGTGTTTCAAACAAAGAGTCAAAACCAGTTTCAAAACCAGTCTCACAATCTCTTTCGAAAATCGAACAAATGTCTTCAAACAATCCTTTTAACACAAGTGATGCTAGAAGCATTTTAGATGACGTTAAAACTAGAATTGGGGAACTTCAAGAGACCGTTAAATCTAAAACCAATATTACAACTAATATATGGTTTTCTAGTTTTGATGATGAAAATAAAAAGTTTTTTGAAACTCAAATTGCCCCTCAGCTGAATAACATCAGTTCAAGGGTAATTCATTTTGAACAAGCATTTTTGAAAGAAACAGTTGACTTTTTCAAGGACCATAAATCCCTGGTAAAGAAAGCTAATGAAAGTGTTGAACACATCAAAGTTTTGGAAAATTTAAATGAATCTCTTTTCGAAGATGTTCTGTGTACCGATATTATGTCCATTGTTTTACAAACATATTCTGTTGAAGATCATGAAAGACTCCAGTCTGAGACCTCCGAAATTGTTTCAAAATATGAAAAAGCTCTTGAAAAACTTGAAAAAGAAAATGTCTCATATTTTAAACAACTTGATCATAAAACTGAGGAATGCAAGTATGACAAACTGTCGTATGAGCGTGCCTATAATGACATGAAAGAGAAAAATGATCTTTTGAGGGCCCAGCTGGAATGTCAAAAAGGAAAGGCTGTGGATACTAAGATTGCAAGACCATTGACTGAGGAGAAAGCAAATGTTCCCAAACAGGTTTTTAAACCAAAAATGTCTATTTCTATGCCTCCTCCAAAGGTCAATGAGAAAAATGACTTGCCTAAACCAGTCACTCCACCTGCCTTGCCTAAGCAAAAAGAAAAAATTGTTGAAAATGAAAAAGCGGTTATCGAGAAACCAAAAGTTTTAGCACCTGACCTTTTTAAGATGAGTACCACTAATGCTTCTACCTCGACATCTAAAACATATGGAACAACCGACATAAGTTTAAACAAGCACTCTAAAGAGACTAGGAAAGCTGAAACCACTTCTCTAGATAAAAAATTGAATCCTAATGAGTGTGCCTTAACTTCTACAGGACTAGGAAGCACCTCTAGGAGCAGCAGACTAAAGCCTAAGAGCAATACAAGGAACAATAGAGTCTCGCATGCCTCTAAGAGTAGTAGCTTGAATAAAGAGAAGAAAGTAAAAGAACACCCTAGGAATTTACCGCTTTGTAATAAGAAAGACATTTCATCTGAATGTACTGAACCTATGAAACTTGCTAAGTTTAATGAATGTGTTGATTCTGTTTGTTTAACTTGCAAGAAATCTTTAACTAATGTTCATGATGATTGTGTTTCTAAGAATGAGATTGTTAAGCCTGTTCAGAAGAACGTTCCAAAAAGAACTTATGCTAAACCTCTAGGAAGACTAGTTGCAAGATTTAGGTATTACACTACTGATATGAAGCATACTGTTTACTTTAGGGATGATATTTGGAAACCAACGGGGTAGAATTTTCACACTCCAGAATGGTACAATGAGTGACAAACCTGAATACCCTGTAGAAAACATCTTTGAGAGTGATCAGGATTTTACCTCTAACCCAAAGGAACCAAAATCAAAACGGTTTCCAAAATCTTCTTCTTCTGTTATTGGCAAGTTATCGAAATATGTATTTGGATCGTCGACTCGGGTTGCTCCAAGCACATGACCGGGAATCTGACGTTGCTGATCAATTTCGTCTAGAAATTCATGGGAACCGTACGCTTTGGAAATGATCATGTAGCAGCTATCATGGGTTATGGAGATATACCTTTTGGAAAATATTTGATCACTCGGGTTTACTATGTCGAATGGTTGGGACACAATTTGTTTTCAGTCGGGCAGTTCTGTGATGCAGATTTAGAGGTTGCTTTTAGGAAAAATGCTTGCTTCGTTAGAAACTTGGATGGCACTGATCTCTTAACTGGGAATCGTGATACAAACTTGTATGCTATCGACATAAACCAAATGGCCTCTTCATCACCAATATGTCTTATGACACGCGCATCTGGAACAAAGTCCTGGTTGTAGCACAGATGATTATCCCATCTCAATTTCGACACCATCAACAAACTGGCCAAAGACAACATCGTCAACGGACTTCCAAAGTTCAAATACACCAAGGATCACCTATGTCCATCATGCGAACAAGGAAAAAGCAAAAGAGCATCATATAAACCCAAACCCGTACCTAGTTCGGAAGCAAGGTTGCATATGTTGCACATGGACTTATGTGGCCCAATGAGAGTTGAAAGCATAAATGGGAAAAAGTATATTCTTGTTATCGTCGATGATTATTCGAGATATACATGGGTTAGGTTTCTGAGATCAAAAGACGAAGCACCAGGCATCATCATCACCTTCCTGAAACATATTCAAGTACTTCTTCAAGCTCCAGTAAGGGTAGTAAGAACAGACAACAGCACATAATTCACAAATCAGGAGTTAAGAACTTATTTTGAAGATGTTGGAATCACTCATCAGACATCAGTTGTTAGAACTCCACAGCAGAATGGGGTAGTTGAAAGAAGAAATCGTACTCTTGTGGAAGCTGCTCGCACAATGCTAATTTATTCTAGTCACCGTTATTTCTATGGGCTGATGATGTTGCCACTGCTTGTTTCACTCAGAACCGATCCCTAATCCATCCAAGATTCAATAAATCCCCATATGAGCTAGTGAACAACAGAAAACCTGATATCTCTTACCTTCACGTGTTTGGCGCTTTGTGCTATCCAACAAATGACAGAGAAGATCTAGGAAAACTGAAAGCTAAAGGTGATATTGGAATCTTCATTAGATACTCAGAAAACTTGAGGGCATTCAGGGTGTATAACAGAAGAACTAGGAAGATAATGGAGACGATGAATGTGAATTTTGACGAACTTTCAATGATGGCTTCTGAGAGACTCGCTCTAGAACCCGCGCTTAAACCGATGGCTTCTAATCAAAACATATTAGAACCCGCACCAAACCCGCAGACTTCTGGACACATCAGTTCAGGACTCATACAACAAAGAGCTCCATCAACTTTTGCTGACACACCTCATGAACAAGAATGGGAGAAATTCTTTGAGTTAATGTTCAATGAATACTATGGTGGAACTTCGACAAATGCATCAAACCATCATTCCGCTTTACCCGCTCAAAATCATCCACCACCACCAACAAATGATGCATCTACAACGGTCGAAACCAATGCACCAACTCCATCAACGTCATCTACATCGACTTCTGCACATCCTATTCTTACAACAGTTTTACCAGCAGTTGATGAGCAAAACCAAAACATATCATTGCAAGAAGAACCTTCACAAAACCAGAACGATGCAACGTTAGATGCAGACTTATTTGAAAACCCGTTTGCTACGGAATCAGCTGAATCATCTTCAAACTTACGAGAACCATCTAACTCGCATACGTTTAACCAACGGTATCCTTCTACTCTGAGGTGGACAAAAGACCATCCAATTGAACAAGTTATTGGTGAACCTTCACGGCCAATTCAGACGAGACGCCAACTTGCCACCGACTGTGACTTGTGCATTTACCTTTGCTCAATTAGCACTAAAGAACCAAAGAACATTCGGGAGGCAATGGCAGAAAATGCTTGGATAGAAGAAATGGAACTTCTCCAATACCGTCTACATGACTCTTGGGATTTGGTTCCTAGACCAATTGACATTCGCGTCATTGATCTCAAATGGTTATGGAAGAACAAAAGGGATGAAGAAATGACTGTAATTCGCAGCAAAGCTCGTCTCGTGGCCAAAGGATACAGATAGGAAGAAGGGATAGACTTTGAAGAGTCATTCGCGCCGGTAGCTAGACTTGAAGCAGTCACGATATTCTTAGCCTATGCAGCTCACAAAAACATCACGGTTTATCAGATGGACATTAAGACCGCGTTCTTGAATGGAACTCTGAAAGAAGAAGTGTACGTAAGTCAGCCAGAAGGCTTCATAGACATGGAACATCCAGACTACGTCTACAAACTCAAAAAGGCAATCTATGGTTTAAAGCAAGCTCTGAGAGCGTGGTATGACAAACTGTCCTCTTTCCTGATTCTAAACAATTTCACCAAAGGAACTGTTGATCCTACCTTGTTTACACAAAAATGCAAAAACGACATTTTGATTGTTCAGATTTACGTGGACGACATCATTTTTGGGTCCACTAATCCGAATCTTTTAAAACATTTTGAAAATCTCATGAAAAGCAAATTTGAAATGTCCATGATGGGGGAACTAAAATTTTTCCTTGGTTTACAAATACATCAGTCCCCTCATGGAATTTTTATCAATCAAGCTAAATATACAACTGAGATTTTGAAAAATCATGGTATGGATAATTGTGATTCGGTGGGTACACCAATGGTAACTTCACCAAAAATTGAAGCCGATTTATTTGGGAAACCCATTGATCCGAAGAAATATCGAAGAATGATTGGTTCTCTCATGTGCCTCACTGCTAGTCGACCCGATATTCATTTTGCTGTTTGCTTATTAGCACGGTTTCAGGCAAAGACTACCGAACTGCACCTCAAAGAGGTTAAACGGATCTTTCGGTACCTAAAGACATCCATTCACATGGGACTTTGGTATCTGAAGGAATCCGGATTTGATCTAATTGCCTTTTCAGATGCGGACCACGCAGGTGATCAAGTTACAGCAAAAAGTACATCAGGAGGAGCACAATTTTTGGGTGAAAAGTTAGTAAGTTGGTCTTCAAAGAAACAAGATTGCACTGCATTTTCAACCGCTGAAGCCGAGTATGTGTCTCTATCTGCGTGTTGTGCTCAAGTTCTATGGATGAGAACACAACTCATAGATTATGGCTTTACTTTCGATAAAATACCTATGTATTGTGACTCGAAAAGTGCCATAGCCATCTCATGCAATCCTATTCATCACTCAAAGACTAAGCATATCCTGTTGAATTATTCTTCGTGAAGACTGATTACTAACTCGCTGATCTATTCACTAAAGCCCTTTCAAAAGAGCGATTTAATGATTTAGTTCGACGAATTGGAATGCGAAGCCTAACCCCTGAGGAGTTAGAACGTCTTCTCAAATCTTCTTGAAAATGAGTTTCCAAAAAGCTTCGCTGTAAATACTTTTGAAAAACAAAATACAAAATTTGAAAAACCAACAAAAGCAAAATAAAAAAATATAAAATTTTCAAAAATACAAAAACAATATAAAATCAAAAATCCAAAAATATTCTTCTACGACATGTCTCTTGTATAATCGATATTCTGTACATTTCTAGAAATGTCATTTAACAATGATACGGACATGTACAGATGCTTGAACGAGAGTTCTTTAAATGTTTTCTAAAACATGTCGTTTCTAAAAAAAAAATTCTTCAAAAATGGCTTTCGTATACTTCAGTACGAAACCCGGACTAAAATGATGACTTTTGATTATCTTTCAAATCAAAACTCGTGCTTTTAAAGAAAAATCGAGTGTACGCTTCAGTGCACTACATTTCAAACTGGTGAGAAATCATCGTCATCTTGAGCACCTTTTCAAGATTGTTCAAAAAGATTTTCAAAATCCTTCAAAATATTTTGTGCTCAAGACAACTCCCTCTAAAACCCTTTAATTGATTATGCTTTATTAAAGGGGGAGTATAAAACCAAAATGTTCCAAATTCATGCTTAAATCAAATCCGTTTGTCTCCCCAAAAGATTCTAAAATATTGTTTAATCCGTTGATATCAAAAATATCACGAATATGCTATTTTTGAGGGGGAGGAGACGTGATTAAAATGTGATCAAAAAGTTTAATGATCGTTGTTTGAATCTCAAAAGAGCTAGACTCAATTGAAACCAATGAATTGACGAGGAATCAATGTCAGGAAATGTACCATCTCGAGAAACTTTCTATGGACTTGACCAGGACGGGTAATAATTTCAAGCTAGTTATCTAGTGATGTAAACGTGTCTCGAATCGGTCTAGCTCATTTAAAGTCGATCAATTCAAAAAAGTGCGAACTCTACCCTCTATGTGCAGATTTAAGTTAAAACAATATAAGCATATGTGAAGGGGAAGCGTTTCTGAAAATACAAAACTCTCAAGGTGTTAACAAATCATGTTTTATAATCATAAACACTTTGAGAGATTTTCAAGAAAATGGTTTTATGGCAACATAGGATAGTCATGGAGTTATAAGGTGACTAAGGATAGGAAAATATGTCCTATGATCCGCCAAAGCCGGAGGGATCTACCCAAGGACATTACCCATGGTTAGTATTAGAAGTTCTTAGGTATGATTGAAAAAAGGAGTAATGTGAGAAAGGAGAAAGAAGGGGTTGAAGAATTAAAAAGAACTGTAATGAAAAAAGGGTGAAAAGAAATAGCCCTCCATAATCAACCTTAGGGCAAAAACCGGGTTTAATTCATCTGCTATTGGTTGTCACTAAGATGACACTGGTATTGAAGACAAGACGTCATGGACCCAGTGACGCACTGCACCTAACCTTCTAGCCACTCAATTCCTCTCAAAAGGATTTGTTTCATTCTCACTGGGAACCCTACATAATCTATTGACTTTCTCTTAGAGATCGTTGGTATTGAAGAAGGAGACCCTCTCCCTAGTCTCCGCTTAGGAAAACCAAAATGCACTAATTGAGTCTAGAGCCACGAGATTCATAAAAAGATCTCATAGGAACACATGACATTTCATCGCTTGTTGTTCCTCAATAAGGACACAAGTGATACATTCTAGAGTCCTACGCAGATCTTAGCAATCTGCCAGAACATTTATGAGAGGTTTCACAATTGTGTTCCTCAGTGATTGAATGGAAACTCCTGCCAGGGTCAACATCAAATAGCCCTGACATCAGGTCACTTCGGTAATTCTTTATGGATTACGCTTAGTGTGTCTCAAACGGTCTACAGTCGTGAAGTGATGTTTCGGTGTACTTCAGCGACTCACCTGAACTGTAGATGTACTTCGGTATGTCGTGTTAGCCTTCTTGAGGGCCTCTAGTTTCAGGAACAACCTTTGTAAGAATTAGAGATGTGTTTTCACACTATGCTGTTAACACCCTCGACATTCGAACCTGTAAGTGCTGGAAATCCCGCTAAGGAGATTCCTTTCACGAATCGAATCCTGAATATGAGGGTCGTTACTTGAATTTATTCTATGTAATGCCAACTGTCCCTTATGGGATTCGGACGGCTGATTCGCCTGACCAAGGTGAATGAAATCAAGAAATTCATCAGTAGAACAATTGTAGTAATCAATTCTTTAAGAAAAGATTACAATGATCAATTGGTGTTCGTGACTGTACCTGGGAAGCTGCTGCTGATGGATGCTCGCGGGAGGAAGAGATCGTGCAGATTCTCCACATGATCATACCAACTACATCACAAATGAAGTTCTCATCAAATTCAAAGGCAACACAAAGTTAAAGATGATTCTTCGTCAACGTCAAAGAATCTTCAAAGTTTAAAGACTCGAGAACTTCATCATTGGAAACTCAAAGTCAAAAAGAAGTGTGAGAATGGTGGAGAATGACGTGGAGACTCCTAACCAAAGAAGTTGACTAATGGCAGAATACCATATTAATTGATCACAAAGCATGAAGGAACAAAGAATTAAGACAATTCTATATCTACACACAAAGTTCAAGCTCAAGGAAAGTAAAGACCTAATCAAGTGGAGCTTCTTTTGAATGACCACCCCTTAGGGGGAGATTGTTAGCCTTAATAATATTTAATAGAAGTGATGGTCATTCACATTTAGGAACTTTGTAACGTGTGTTAGATATCGCACTAAAATAGTCAACGGGCTCGTGGATTGGGCTAAGCTAATTGGCTATTAGTTAAGTTAAGCTTGCCTTTTATCACTTGTAATCCAATCCAACCCAATCCAAGCCCATGGAAAGCCCATTAGGGCGTGTAGAATAAGAAGTATAAATACCCCTCAAATGGTCATTTGAGGAGGGTGCTTGAGTGTGTATGTGTGTGTTTTTCTCTAAGCAATATAACATCTTGTTTCATCTTTTCTTCTCTCTACATACACGGTTCACATATTCAAGTCACCATCTTTACACTTATAGTTTGTGTGTGTTACTTGTTTTACGCATACGTGTGTTTGTGGTTTACGTGGTATACGCGTGGTAAGCTTGGTAACGTTTATAAAGATAACATATAATTTATTGAAAGAGAAATAATACACTAACTAAATGCTTAACCTCACCCCTCATGGAGAGTCATGAGGGGTATTTATAGGCTCATCCAACCACTACTTTGCCACTTAACCAATACTAGTCCCTATGGGCAAAGTATACTATGCATCTAGTCCAATTCACGTAAGTGACGTTATCTTTATAAAAAAGAGTGGCTAACAATTTGTTAGGACCGAAAAACATATAGATTTATGTGGTTTGGAGGTCTAGGTTGGTGGAAGAAGATGAAGTGATTCATCTTCTTAGTGAGAGAAAGTAGAGAGAGGGAGGAGAAAACACAAAGATGAGTTTATTGAAAGAGAAATAATACACTAACTAAATGCTTAACCTCACCCCTCATGGAGAGTCATGAGGGGTATTTATAGGCTCATCCAACCACTACTTTGCCACTTAACCAATACTAGTCCCTATGGGCAAAGTATACTATGCATCTAACAATCATACTATTTGAAGTACATCCACAATCATACTAGCCATTAAGAAACCATTAGAAAATCAATCAAGGTACTTATGTTGAAACATAGAAATCTTTGTACCTTGAAAGTTTGTTTTCTTTTGAAATGCTCCCCCTCAATATGTGCTTCGAGATTCGAAAGCGTTTAGCACATATGGGAGAGCAGCATGCACATTTGAATCAACACGATCATCATTTATCAAATTTCATTATTAAATCACAAATTCTCCCCCGATCAAAAATTTCAAACCAATTGAGATTTTGGATCCCGATTGATTTAAATCATTTAGAAAGTTTTGGGGAAAGACGTGGAAAGATTTAATTTTGAAAAATGACAGATAAGTACCAATTTAAGACAATAAAGATTGTTAGTGTCAGGTATGATTTTTATAAGAGATCTTTAAATAAAACTAAAACAATTTCACAATCAAACAAGAACAGAAAAAAATTCATTTTGAAAGATCTTTGAGTTTTAAAGAAAATCATACCATGACATAACATTAAATCTTTAGATCACCACTTATTTTGTACAAACGGACTTGATAGATGAAATATCGTTTGAAAATATTTAATTTGAAATCACTCTCCCCCTCAATCCATGACATTAGTCGTTGATTGAGTGACTTTAGTTTAAAAATGAAGTCCGGTTGATTTCCAAAATTTGAGTTCAATTTATTTTCAAAAACAACATTTTTCCATTTTCAAAACAATATTTTCAAATTTGTTTTAAGAAAAATGGTATCATCCACTACTATCCTGCACAAAGATACGTTAGGTGGTTCAGAAGCTTCTGTTGTTGCTGTAGGGCTGGAAGAAAACCGTATGCTGATGCAGTGAGACCTCTGACGTTGCATTTGTCATGCCAACTCTTCATAGAGGTCCAATTAAGCTTCGTTTCTTCATTTGTCGACCCAAGATATAGTTGCCCTTTTGTGGGATCCGGATCGGGAACATTCTTATATACCTGCATACGTTAGTGGACACACACAAACAGATATATGGTGGTCGACATCACCCAGACTGCAATCGACTAATAACAGTTAATTCAACATATCAATCAGATCATATAAAGCATGGGATTATGTGTTCATCAAACTTTAATCATCTAAACCTAACAATCATATCCTAGGCACCTAGTCCTTCAACGTAGGTTAACATCATTTTTCAGTTAAGCATTTAGGATAATTAAGAAAGCCCGTTAGATGATATAGATTTGAAAACATTCTCCCCCTCAATCAATGACTTATTTTTCTGAAAAGTTTAAAAGTGCTGAAGTCATTGATGAGTTTTCAATTTTTACGAAAACTCTGAATCTGATTGATTTACAAGCAACTCATTTACCACCATTTTTGAAAACAACAAATATTTTTCTGAAGAATTTATAGAATGAAAAACATTTGTGTAGGAACAGCAGTCCTTCGACATACTTTCCTCAATTTGTTTTTAGGATAAGTGCACGAATTTTAAAAATGGTTTAGCGCAGCACTTTCCTTTCTTGAAGATCGGGTTGCTATCTAAAATAATAGCAAGCCATGGTTTAAGCACGGGTTACAGTCTGAAGTAACTGCAAGCCATGTTTTGAGACATGTTTTGGAAAAGAATATTTACACCTCCTGCTCGAACTTCATCTAAAGTCCCGTGCCATTATTGAATGACATTTCTAAGACCGTAGATGTTATCGATACCAGAAGACATGTCTTGAGAAAACAATTTTTTTTATGGGTTTTTGTTGGTTTTATAATTTTCTATTTTGCTTTTCGATAAATATTTACAAAGAAGATAATTTAGTTTAAGAGTATGATGATATGAGTACCGAGATAAGGATATCGTGCAGCACGTTGTAGAAGAAAGAAATCAACATCTCTTAAACTTTCACCACCAAAGCTTTCGAGGCTCTTGAATCGTCGTCAGAACTTGAGCCTTCTGAAAGTGAGACTTTGGTAGCTTCCCCCCAAACCGACAAACTAAGAATAAAGACCATTTCCCCAATGAAGTAGAAATGAATAAAAACGGTCTCATTGAATGAAGCTCAGCACCCCGAAGAACACAAGAACACCGAAATAACAAGTTGAAACATTGATCGTCTCAGTGGTTATCAAATCCGAAATAACTGATTAAGTCCGATCACATGAACCTGTTGTGCGTCCCCGATGTACACATTACTGTTCGAGATTGACCAGTTGTCTATTCAGGGGAACAATATATCAACATCTTCATTTCACCGAGTGCATTCCATTTATCTTTCATATAACCAATCAGCCCATAATGTACACAAGTACCCAACCAGAGTAGAGATAACGACATCACAGTAACTGGTTGAATCACTAATCTTCTCTGCGGATGTCAACTCCGGAATGACTGATTAAGCTCGATCATGTGAATATGTTGTGCGACCCTGATGTACACATATCTCTCCCCTGATGGATGCGATCTCATCGGAATCATCATTACATTGTGTACATGAAGCACTAACCGGAAGCACTTTATCATAAATCATATCGAAGATGTCGATAAGCAATATCATCTCACGCTCTAAATATTCTTCTCATATTTCTTCCCACTGATAGCTGAGTTAACACATACCAAAAGTATCCAGAGACCACTTCCCCCAAATAGTTGGAATAATACATCCTTCCCCCAAATAGTTGGAATGATACATCCTTCCCCCAAATAGTTGGAATAATAACACCAAACTCCACGAATTAAACACTGAGTTTCTCTGTGGATAAGACATTTGTCTTCCCGGAATAACTTCAATTAAGCAGAAGTATTAAGTTCATCACGTGTACTCATTGTGAGTTTAAATGTATGTCTCCTTCCCCCTTGCTGGTTTTGATACCTCAGAATCAGCAAAACATAATACACTCATATCCTTGAAATCTTTTGAGAAGAACACAATAAGCTCAAATGTATCTTGTGAGAATAAACTACTACAGAAACTCTCTCCGACTATCTTAACCAACCCAAATGAAGAAAATTTGAAGTGACCACTGATGAAGCAAACCCGATATACCAAACTTGAAACTGAAGTAGAATTTTCCTGCAGGCTTGTGACTTATGCTTGCACTAAAGTTGGAAGAACAGTGTAGAGAATTTATGCTTCAAGCAAATCTTTAAGTACTCACTACTCAAACAAAGTATGAGACATTAACACCTCTTGCGATTTTCCACACCATCATCTGCATGTGACACTAAGTAAAACAACGTAACTCCTAATAGTGATAGTTAACCAGGTCTTCAACCATCCACCCCGACTGCTGGTAACTAGATAAACCAAGTCTTCAACTCAAATTCTAAAGCCCGAACAAGTTATCAAATAAGAACACGCCTTTGTGAAAGTCAACTTCAATCTAAAATAAGTGATAAATAATTAACTCCGAAGTAATCAACTTGTGTCAAATGCCCAACACGTGAATAAACATACAGTCGGATGTACATTGACCCACTGAATGAACTGAAACAAATGATTCCTCAACATCAATGCATTCTTCCTAAAAGTATACATGTAGAGACTGATCTAGAAGATTCACCAATAACTTCGAGCGGATGAGGTAGTCATTATATTCAATGTTCATTTGGTTGATTTACAGAGTGCACATTGGAAGGAACAATAATCCGTGAAGATTTGGCAAAGGAATACCAAAGAGTGGATCATTATTCATGAACAATAATCCGTGAAGATTTGGTAATGGAATACCAAAGAGCGGATCATTATTCATGAGTGCAACTGCAATATTATGATAGTTATTATCAACGCCTTGAGGAATAACTGGAGATTGGGCTTCTTGAGTAGTCTGAGTTGTATTTCTTGGATGATCAACATTCGCTAGCGGTTGGAAATACTCATCAAATATATCTTGAAACAATGAATCCCAAACAATAAATCCTATTAATCCTTTCTCCAGTTATTCAAACATCCATCAACATGTAGTGTATTCACTCTTCTCCCCCTCAAAAATTGCATCATAAGTTGCCATTTTTGATTGAGCAAGTGAATAAGAATATACACCAATGAACGTAGATCCACTTGATGACTGAATGAGCATGGGAGAAACATGAAGCTTGTTGCTGAAGAATGTCGATAAGAATGGTCATAAACATGAAGATTTCTCTTCTTCTGAAGATAAAGCGCACTTAAGCGTACACCTTTCTTCTCTTTGAGGAACGGGGCCTGAAGTGTTATCTACAGACGCCATTGTGTTGAAGAACGAGGCCTGAACTGATGTGAACAGACGTCATAGTGTTGAATATCAAGGTTGAGTTACTTGAACCCGTGAGTTATGAGATATCAATCCATTTGTAATCCATACTTTAAGCCAGTCCATGTAGTGAAGGATCGAAGTATCTGCAACGAAGTAAGGACTACCTGCACTAACATTACAAGCTGGATTGCATATATATTGGTTAGTGACATTAGTATCCAAACCCTTTGGGGTTTCACGATCAACCTTGATTTTGTCATCGGTAAACAGCTTTCCGGTAGGTATCCACCTAAGTCCAACATCCTTAAACATTCTACCAGATGGTATCCACTTATGGCAAGGTCTAGGATTGTTGATTTTCTTATGCACAGTGGAAGATTTATCGTTATTCCTAGACTCCAAAGATTTAGCAGTTGGGATCCATCTAGGTGAAGTTTTAGGTTTGTTTTGCTTAATAACATGTTGAACCTTAGCCATGTTAGTAGCCTTAGTGGATTGTACCTTAGCATGTGAATTAGGGAAATGTTTCTTATTCGAAAAAGACTCATAATTTCTAGTTTCATTTTCTAGATGCTTAGCATTCTTCTTCATATAACTACTCTTAGATGCAAGCCAACCCCTAGTCTTTTGAGTGTTCCTAGGTAATGGTTTACAACTACTAGTATTGCCTTGATATCTCGTGGAATGCATCACCCTAGGTCTTGCACCTAAAATTCCGTCTTTTCGAATCTGTGCCTTTTTCCTAGCTTCTTCTAGAAAATAGTTCTTCCACAAGTCATTCATATCATATGAATTATGGGTTTTAATTCTTGGTTTTGACACTGTTTTAGAACTATTCTTACAGGTGCTGGGAGTAGAAGTAGCTACTTGTTGAGGGTTAACAGAGCTAGAAGCATTATTCTTAGGTAACTTAGGTGAAGTGACTGGTTGTGACAAAACTTGTATCGCATCAAGTTGGGAGGTAAGCCTTGTCTTCAAAGATTTTTTTCTTTCAGATATAAATGCAGTAGGCTGCCTAACAATGGACCAGTCTCTAGTGGGATGAGAAACTGGCTTCCCCAAGGTTGATGGTTTTGTAAACTTAGTGTTCACACTTTTCCCTACAGTTTTCCTAAGCTCATTTTTTAAGGCAACAATAGCGAAACTCTTTTCCTGAAGTTGAGCTTTGAGTTCATCAATTTTTGCTATCAAATAATTTGTTTCCATTGACTTAGTTCTAGCTTCTTTGACAGAGTCACTTAGTTCTATGTGATGCTTTCTCAAAGACTCATTTTCCTTTACTAATTTGGCCACACAAACTGCTAATTCATCATTTCTCATTTGAATATCATAAATAGCATTAATATCAGAATTACTTGTAACCAAATTACTTTTCACATGCATACCAGAATTATGTTTCTTCAAATTGTTGATAGTCGAGTTTTTGGCTTGAAGCTGAGCTTTTAAATCGTTTATTTCAAAAAATTCACGAAATTCAGGAAATTCCGGATTTTTACATGGTTTCTTAGTTTGAAAACTTTCTTCTTTACTCTGTATCGCAATTTCAAGTGAAATTCATTATTTTTCAAGATTTGAGAGTTTGTTTGAAAGTTCATCAAAAGCCCTTTTATCAACCATATCTTTTGTTTTGAATTTATTAGTCTCAGCCTCAACCAAGAAACATTTATCAGAATCATATTCAGTATTAAGATCAGTTTGTTTAGGTACATTAGCAGATGCACTATGTTGAACAGTTAAGGGTACCTCATCACATGACACCTGTTCATTTGTCGGTCTGATATTTGCATCCACGTCATGTGTAACAAGAGTTACTAAACTACTGGCTGTTTCAAGCTTATCTGTATCTGAGCCTCTGTATTCAGTGTTAACTGGTCCATCACCCAATGCCTTACTGGTCTCAACACTACAACTTATTGATTGTACCCGACATTCATTCACCTTTCTGATCACAGCATCCACTTCTTGTGTGACAGGAGTTACTGAGCAGCTGGTTACATCATTCTTTGTTGTCTCTGATATTCTGCATTCAGCAACACTCGACCTTTCAACTGATGCATTACCCGACTCATCACAACTATCTCTCAATTGCACCAGACTCTCATCCACTTTTTCATCTTTCTGAGTAACTTCCTCAATATACTTCTCCACATTATCCATGAGATGGATAAGTATCTTTATGAACACGCAAATTTCCATTCCAGTGTGTCTCTTGAAAGACATTTCAGTCATGTCTTGATCATAATCTGATGTGAATTCCCTTCTAATGAATGACTGAAAATGTTTGTAGATCACTTGAAGTGCAGCACTGTAACTATCCTTTTGAACCTTCTCTTTGTCAAGTTGTAGCTCCAATTGCACTAGGTTTAACAGCAAAGTTCCTGTTAATGTGGATAAGTTCTGACGGAAGAGGGCAATACATGTTCGTTCCATTATTGTGGGTAGAAGTAACATGAGGTGAGAGTGAAGTTATTGATAAGGTTCAATGTTGCTTTCCTTTTGCATGGCATTCTGTAGCCTGAACATGTGCAAATCTTTCTCATTGGACTCAGAGCATGAAGAACTCAAATCCTCATTGATTGATTCCATCATCTGTAACCATTCAGTATAGCTAATATTCTCATGATTGTCAATAGCATCATACAGTTTGAGTACTTCTGAAATTACATAATCAGGAGTGTAAGACATGATGTTGATGTGTACACGGGATTTTACAAGTCTGTGATTTAAACCGAGAAATAGAATCTTTCGCGGGATTTTTCTAAAATCAAGACCAAACCGTTAAGCAATGACCAATAGAATGTTTTAAGATGACTGGTGGATTGACACAATGATAGACAAGTGTGTGTTAGGACTTATGATTGTTTGTAGGATTAGCTGAGATGTTGTTTAGTTGAGATTTGGATTGGTTGTTGCACGATTTTACAGAGAATTTAAGGTCTAAAAACTTAAAAACCTCAATAACTTCTGTTCGAAGCGGATTTAGGCCTCGAAGGTTGACCCTAATCAACTTTAGTTTTTTGGCGTGCCATTCTCCTCGTTCTCACGGTCGTTTTGATGGATAGAACGCTGAAAACGGAGTTACGGTTCAAAAGTTATGGCCGTTTGAAGTTTTGTCCAAAAAAGTCAACAAAACGCACCCAAGACAGCTCGCACCCCAGTCAACTCGAGTTGATGACAACTCGCTTAATAGATAAGTCGCATAAACAGACAACTCGCTTAATAGACAAGTCGCATAAAACACAACTCGCATAGGCAACTCGCTTAGGCTGAAAACTCGCATAGGCAACTCGCTTAGGCTCAAATCGCATTAGATACGTTGAATCTGGACAAGTCGCAGTCAAAACTGTCAACTCGCTTAGGCAACTCGCTTAGGCTCAACTCGCATTGATGAAAATGACCACAACTCGCATTCAAGAAAAGCATAACGTGTCTCAACTCGCATCCAATAAACATTCAAAAAACACCACTTTTCAATCCAAAAACAACCCAACCACGATGATTCAAGCCTTCCAAATCAAGACCTAAACACTTATAATGATTCTAAACATAAAAGTACAATCAAAATCCAAACTTTAACACAAAAAATGATCCAAATAATGAAAACTACTCTAAACTCATTCAAGCCCAAAAACCTTATGAAAACCACTAGAAATCCAAGAACATGAAAGATGAGTGATCAAACCATGGCTCTCTGATACCAATTGTAGGATATTGGACTTCATAAACACATAACAAACACTAGTATGGATCGAATGAGATAGAGATTTTAGAGAGAGAAAGTAGGATGGGAGCCTTTCTAGAGAGAGAAAGTGAAAGAAAACATAGAAGGTTAGATTGAGTGAAAGGTCCAACCCTCTACCTTGGGAGGTAGAGGGTATTTATAGTTATATACTACACGTCCTCCTTCGGACAGTGGATCAGGCATACAGTGGGTAAAGACCTGTCCGTCCTCCACGGTGTTGCTCTAAACTAAATAACTAACTAAATAACTAGTAAATAACGTAATGTCTACGAGCTAACATATGCTAGACTAGAGTTGGCGTGACCGACTCTTCACTACGGATTTTCTAAATCCTAACAAGTGGGCATTGACCTAGGTACTAGAATCATCTTATGCCACGTCCCATGGGCTTACTACATGGGTCGGGTCACTTAAACTAACATTTATAAGCCTATTACATAACGACCTATTATAACGTAATATGACTGACACTTTACAATAATAACGTATTCCCAACAATATCCCCCTAAGGGTTGGTCATCATAGGTCGTTTGACATCTTAAACTCTTTGGAGTTCTTTGCTTGTGACGTCTTTAATTCTTTGCTTCTTTGTTCTTTGTTCTTGTGACCGGCTATTGGTTTCTCTTGCCTTTCATCAACGTCTTTGTCACCGGTGTATTTGCCTCTTTTCCAACATGCTCATACTTCTTGTTGACTTTGGTGCTTCATACATATGTGGTCCTCATTATTTTACTTTGATTTTTGTCTCTTAACTTTGTAGATTCTTTGGCTTTTACTTTGCTTTGATCTTTGATGAGAACTTTCCTTGAAATGTGCATGACTTTATGATGTTGGTATGAGCATGTGGACATGGAACGATGTTGATGATTATGGTGATGGTAACGGTCTTTTCTGGAACTATGGCCTCCATAGATAGCTGCATAAATATGTTAGTAATAAAGTTTTTGACGTTTGTGTGTAGATATCTTATACAGTCACATCCCAAATCACTGGCATGTTCCTTGAATCTTCTTAAACCGGATGGTCACTAGGATATTTATGTACTTGATATCTTAACATTGTCGCTCCTATATCTGAATTTCCAAAGGATGAACAGACACAAATGAGTTGCTGAAGTATCCCAAGAGATCACTCCACGACTGTAGACCGTTTGGAACAACCACCAAGAAGGATGATACTCGATGTTGGTCATGTAGCTATAAAATCTGTTTTGTAAAATCTCTCAAAGCATTTATGATTATAAAACATATTTTGCTAATACTTTGAGAGTTTTGGCTTTTCTGAAATACTCCCCCTTTCACATGTGCTCGTGAGTTTTTAAGAAAAAGCTGCACATTGAGAGTAGAGTTGGTAATTTTAAATAGATCGATTTTCAATAGACAAGACCTTTGCGAGATACGTTTACATCACTAGTTAGACCAGCTTGAAATTATTACCCATCCAGGTGTAAGTCTAGAGAAAATCTCTCGAGATGGTACATTATACTAAGACAAGTCCTTTGCGATACACGTTTACATCACTGGTTAGACCAGCTTGAAATTATTACCCGTCAAGGAACAAGTCTTTTTGATTTCTGACATTTGTTTTCTCATCAATTCATGGGTGATATCTAAGTCTTTTGACATGGTACATTATACTCTGACAATTCCTTTGCGAGACACATTTACATCACTAATTAGATCAGCTTGAAATTATTACCCGTCCAGAAACAAGTCATTCTGATTACTGACGTTTATTTTCGTCAATTCATTGGTTAACTATGAGTCGAACTCAATATGGTACATTCTACTTTGACAAGTCAATTGCGAGACATGTTTACATCACTGGATGAACCAACTTGAAATTATTACCCCGTCTAGGAACAAGTCATTTCAATTAATGACATATTTTTCTCGTCAATTCATTGGTTATATCTTAGTCTAACTCGTTTGAGATTCCGAACTGATCAACATAATGAGATTCCATACTCACCAACATATTTTAATCTCATTTCTCCCCCTTAAAAATATCATCTCAATATTTGTTTTGAAAACAATGATGATTAAAATATGCTTTTTGAGGTTTTTGAAATCATATGTGAAGAAACGGATCACAAGAACGTTTATTGAGATCAAAGGTGTTTTATCTTGAATAAAAATTCATGAAAAACTTTTAAAAAAAATCTTAGATAAATCTTCAATGAATTTTCGTTTAAGGTTAAGAAGCATTCGCTCCTTGTGTTAGGATTGTTTCACTAAAGCGTACAACAGGGTCCTTTCTTTGAGAATCGGGTTATGCACTGTTATGTGTACATAAACCATTAAAGCTTCAACTTTCTTTAGTGGTGTTATCACTTCTTTTGAGGAAAGTTTATTAGTTTTAGTTTAAAATCGGTTTATAAGTGTTTCAAAGTTTTTGCACTTTATCGAACTTCTTTAAATTTCTTTAAAACCTTAAAAGCTCAAAACATTATTATTATTTAAATGTTTTTGAAGGTTTTTGAACAGAAGAAACATTTTGAAAAGTTGTCTTTGATTGAAAAATCAAGTTTCAAAATTTCAGCCCATTTATCGAATTTGTGCTAAAACTCTCTTTTATCGAATTTGTTCTAAAACCCTTATTTATCGAATTTGTTGGAAAAGCCTCTTTTATCGAATTTGTCCTTAAACCATTATTTATCAAATTTGGTGGAAAACCCTCATCCATCGAATTTGGTTATCGAACTTCTACAAGGAAAATTTTCTTTACGGTTCAAGAATTACTCAGTATTTCCCTTGCTTGGATAAGATTGTGGAATACTTCGACAATGGGACTTTCTTCTAGCTTGGATAAGTTAGAAGATTTCAAATTCCATCGAATTTGTTCATCGAACTTGTTTATCAAATTCCATTGAATTTGTTCATTGAATTAATTTATCGAATTTGCTCAATTGTCTACAAGATCCATACTCAATTACACAAGTTAATTCAACAATCATGTCTCAACCACCGTATCCTTCTTATCTTCCTCAACAACAATACCCTCAACAATATCCTCAACAACAACAATACTTTCAGCAATTTCCTCCGCAACAACAATATCCTCCACAAAAACTACCACAACAAATTTCACAACAACAACATTGGTTTGCTCAAATGTGTAAAGCAGTCAGCAGTCAACAATCAATTCATGAAGCCGGTTAAAATACACGACCACCAATGCTTACACCAGGAAACATGTTCAATGGGCTAGCAGATTTTTAAGGTATATGGATCTCAAGAAATCCCATGCTAAGTATTTGAAGAAGGTTATACTCTATAATACCAAGACCTGAAACTGTCACCCCTGTTCCAGAAAGCCAGTTTACACCAGAATAACGAATTCATTTTGAGGCAGACGAAATTGCTATGCAACAGATTCTTTAGGGAATACCCAATTCAATCTACCCAAAGTGTTGATTCTCATCAGATATCTAAAGCTATATGGAAACATGTACATCTCTTAATGGAAGGCACTGAGCTGAACCAAGTTGACATGGAATCTAAACTGTATCATATCTTTGATTCGTTCACAATTGAACTAAGGGAGTCCTTAGAATCTTACTATCACCGATTCACAAACATAGTCAATAACTTTGACAGAAACAAGATTCATCGGCCTAAAATTGCTATCAACACAAAGTTTCTAAACTCCTTAGGTCAATTCTGGCTTAAATATGTTACTTTTGTTCGCCAAGTGACGGATATTCACAATGTGAAGTATGGTTTATTGTTTGATTATCTGAAGCATCACCAGTCTGAAGTTGAGAAAGATCGTGCTATGATAAGGATTTAAAACATGCGTTTTTAGGGGGTCATTTAAGCCTTAAATCGATACATTTTATATTTGTTACTTCTTAAAATCATTCCTTTTCACCGTATAGGTCTTTGGAAGCAAATTGCTGGAATCAAGCACTTTTGGACGAAAAGGAGCGAAAACATGGAGAAAACGACAAAGTAAAGATTTCAAGGCTGAATTTCACACCTGACGGCGTCCCAACCCAAAAGGAAATGCCGTCGCTCACAAGGTTTTCTAAAAAGAATCAAGCGACGGATCAGGACATATTTTAGTTCTACAACATGACGGCGTCACGCATTATTCCAAAAAGGTGTCACCTTACTTTTTCACCAGACGACCAAGACCCATTCCGAGATGACGTTCATAATGAAGCCAGACGGCGTCACACTTCCTCAACTGACATCGTTCCAATGATGACTTGCCCAAAACGAAACCCTAATGACGGCGACCAGACGACGTCACCATCAAAAGGTGATGCCGTCGCAAGTGTAAATCTATATATAGACTTCGAATTTTCGTTATTTTATGTGTAGTATTTTGGAGATCAAAGATAAGTTTGTTTATCCAATCTATCACCATGTTTGTTCTATGTTTAATTGTTTGTTTGTGTTCATGCTTATCTATCATGCGTAGCTAAATTAATCTTGTGTTTGCTTAGATCTATGGAACCTAGTTGTTGATTATTGTTAGGTTGTCTCTTGTATTAATTGGTAGACGCTAGAGTAAGGAAAACTGGCTTCTTCTTTAATTGGTTCGAGCTTGAACGTCCTAAATAGCAAAAAGCTTGAGAGTGCACTTAAGCTATCGTTGTGTTTATTGCGTGAGTTGTAGCTTTAGGATAATAGAGTATTCGGGGGGATACTACGGTACTTGGCGATCCCGGATAGTCTAGAGGAGAGTTACAATTCATAGAACTAGGGAATTAGGCACCCCCTCTATGACTAACACGGAATACAATGCACCAATTAGAATGAGGATGTGACAATTCAACCGACCAATAAGAGATAACTAGGGAGTAAGAAAATCTAAGTAAACACGTTTTTAATTATCATAAGAACTAAGTCAATCAATCCATAGATCTTGTCCTTTTCATTAGTTAATTATTTTATTTAATTTTAATTGTTAATTAGTATAATTGGTAGAATTACCAAACACCAACTCTTAAAACCCCGAGATTTTTACTTGTTTTCCAAAAAATATAAAAGGCTAAAAAGAATCACCCTCAACCTCACCTTTTCGTCATACATCCCTACTAGCATCTTTATTCCCTTAGAGAACGATCAACCCCCTGGGCTTACCCATACTACACTGCAACGATTAGGTACACTGCCTAGTGGGTTGTAAAGCTTGCTCATTGAAAAGGACTCACGCATTGAGTTTTTGGCGTCGCTGTCGGGGAATAGAATAGCTAGTTAGTTTTCTATCTCGATTAGGTTACTCGCTTGATTCCTATCAAGTGAGTTTTTTTCTTTTTTATTAACTTTCTTGTAGTCTATCCCCCTTCTTTCTGTTTTTGTTCGTAGCTTTGTCACTTTTCATCATGGAAGGTGATAATCCACCCAACAACAAACCACCACCACATCAACCATTACCACCACCAAATCCACTACCACGAGACCCGCCAAGAGGCCGTACTCTTGGTGAATACTCTAGACCAAGCCATCAAGGCTATAGGAACACCATTGAGCTTCCCCGTTCAGCTCAAACTACGGCCCTGCGATCCGACACCATCCGGTTGGTGCAAAACGGATGTGCATTCCATGGACTTCATTCTGAGTATCCTAATCAGCATCTCAAGGATTTCCTAAAAATCGTTGATTCAATTGACCTTGATGCTACCACTTGGGAGACCATACGATTGCGCCTCTTCCAATTATCTCTACGGGACCAAGCTATTAATTGGCTTGAGAGACTTCCCACAGGATCCATCTCAAGTTGGGATAATCTCACCACCCTTTTCCTCGCCCATTTTTTCCCACCAGGGAGAACCACTAAGCTTAGGAATGATATCTTGATGTTCCAACAACGTCAAGGTGAAACCCTTTAAGATGCGTAGACTCCTTTCAAGGACTTACTACACAAAGTCCCTCACCATGGCATTGATCTTTGGCTCCAAGCCCAAATTTTCTATGATTATGTCACTCTCTCCACTAGGAAAACCATTGACCAAGCGGCCGGTGGTAAGCTTAGTGAATTAACCGCAGAAGAATCGTGGGGCACTATAGAGGACCTTGCCCTCTATGACAACGAATATTGAAATGACCCCCGTGAGTTGCCCAAAACCGTAAAGGCAATATCCTTGCCCTTAATCGACTCACAACCTTCCAATCATAGGATGCTCGAACTTGAAGATCAAGTCAAATTTTCTAATGAGTTCCTACGAAGCTCCTAAACCTTCACGCCAAGTAAACAAAGTCACTTCCTCTTGTGAGTTATGTAATGGTCCCCATGACACTCGTGATTGCACAAAACCCCCCGAACAAGCTTTCACGAACTACGCCTCCACGCATACCGATGGAGCGAGAGAGAAGTGGTACACTTTCAAACCCGAGAAAAATAACATAGGAAATTCCTATAACCCTTCATGGAAGAATCACCCTAACTTTAGGTGGAACCAAAACTCAAACCCGCCTCAAAACAACTCCTCCACTCCACCTAATAGGTTCCAACCAAACGGTTCATCTTCAAACCGTACCCCCTACAACAACCCTTCCAACACAGGTAATCCCAATAATCTTGAGGGGATGGTATCTAACTTTATGTCATCTCAAGAAGCTAGGTTGTCTAAACTCAAAGCTGATTTAAAATGACAACAAGGGGAGATGACAAATAAACTCACACCCTCTTGAAAGTCTTCAATGACCGAGTTGTGGGAGCACTCCCAAGTGACACCATCAAGAACCCAAAAGTAAATTTGATTTCATCGAATCAATGTTCTTGTTCACCAAGGAAAAACGCATATCCATGCCCCTCACACCTGTAAGTCCACTCGGTTAACTCCATCAAAACATGTTTCAAGCAAAATACCCTAAAGGACCAAAAACCTATCCAAATCTTGAAACACCAACTAATCAAGAACCTAAATCTACTCTAGAAGAGGAATTTAAAGAGCTTTACCAAGAAAAACCAGTTCTTGAATTCTTGAGTCATGCGGCTTACTATCATGCTTTGAAAGACAAATATGAGCAAAGACTAAAATTAGGAGAACGTGGGTTCGCGTTTGAGCAAAACAAATTACCTAAGAAGTTAAATGATCCCGGCTTATTCATTCTTCCGTGTAGCACTGGAAATTCCAAGGCTTTCAACACATTAGCCGACCTAGGATCAAGCATCAGCCTTCTTCCGTTGTCCCTCCATAAAAGCCTTAACCTAGGAAAGTTAGAACCAACGGAAACCATCATAGGTTTAGCGGACGGCAGTTTTGCATATCCGGTAGGAATAATGAAGGACATGGTAGTACACATAGGACAATTGACTCTTTTGACGGATTTTCATGTACTAGTTATGACTAGTGATACCACATGTCCATTATTGGTTGGAAGAGGATTCTTAGCTACTGCTAGTGCCATAATCGATTGTAAGATGTCCAAAATAGTGGTAGGAGAAGGGAATGCTAGGTCAATCTATGATGCTAAGAAGCATTCCTATGATAATGAGGGTGAACAAATGCCTCATGAGACCATCTTAGATAAGAAACCATCTAGATATGGACCTTGGACCAATAGAGATTTGGTAGGCCCTCAACGACCTTTCTATCTAGAAGAAGCCTTCATAAATAATACATGCGACTTAGAGCAACAATTGGCTAGGGACATTGAGGTGAATCCATTCGAGGATACTTTAGTGTTTAGGAAGATGACCGAATTCCTGGGAACCTTACCTATTAATCTTTGCATGAATAGATGGAAAGTTGAGAGTAATAAGCTTAAGCATAAGTGGAATTGGGATAAGCCACCTAGTGATGGGAATGGAGAGTAGCACATTAGGATGACGATCTATGATCCCAATGGCGAGATGTTTGAAAAGTCATACTGGACTAAGCGTACTAGTAGGAGATTAAAAGAGAAGTTCGATCCCACCAATGTCCTTAAGGGTGAACTCACTCACCTAGGTACGTAGGGTATGACTTCGAGTCTAGCTACAAGACTCATAAATAAAGAAAAGCACTTCTTGGGAGGCAACCCATGTTTAATTGTTTGCATGTTTGTTTTTCATTTTTAGTTGTGTGTTTTATATATTTTTTTTATTGTTGCTTAATTCTCGTGTTTATTTTGTGATAATGCTTTATTTTGTTTTTAGCTTTGTCTTAATTGCATATGAAGGTATTTTACAAAAAGATAAGTGTAGGGAAGATCACATATGTTTTTAAGAACTTGTATGAACATGAGATTAAAAATAATTAGAATTGTGTGTATTTGTGTGTTTGTTAGAGTCAAATGCTTGTATCGAGTCATAATGGATGTTTTGTAGGAATTTTTCCAGGTTTTTAAAGAAGTAATTTTTCCAGAATTTTTCCGGAAAATGCATCGGACTCTTTCTGCCAGGACAACCTGACGGCGTCGGGACTAAAGCCCAACGGCGTCAAGAAATGTATAAACAGATTCCATGTTTCGTTTTCTGTCTATTTGTAATTTTTGGAAATTTGCAATTCTTAATTTTCTAGAAATCTGCAAACATCCATTCCACAAGCATTATATCTTACTTGCTTTCTAGTGTAGTTTTGTTTCTTATATAGTTTATACTGCTGATTTTACATGAGGTTTCATTTCGTTTTCTTATAAGTTTGCAGGTTTTATTAGACAAGAAGATGAAATACAAGATGGAAGCAACACATACTACCTGCTCATTCTTCTTGGAGGAGGATTTAACTGCAACTTTACGCATATCCTATCGAGCTAATCAGGGGAGTATTAGTTTCTCTCTTTTATTTACCTTCCTTTATCATAACTTTGATACTTTCGAGGAACATTGGGGACAATGTTTAGTTTAAGTGTAGGGAGGAAGAATAAAGTGGGAACTTAGAAACTATTCACTCACTTGATTTTTGTCTTGTCCTTGGTAAATTTTGTAATGAACTATGAGAAATATTTTTTAGGGTAGTTTTAGCACCAAGTTTAAAATTTTTTATGGCATTTACGAGTAAAACTTTAGTCTTAATAAAGCGTCTCATGGATAGGAATTATATGACTAGCACAAAAACCGTATACCACTCAAATTCCACCCCAAAAATGTGAGGTTCGCCCCTTGATCTTTAGGAATAAAATCATTCATCTTTAATGCTTAGTGAGTGTACCGGTAGTATAATAGATTCTAGAACTTCTTTTGTGATGCATTCCGAGATCGCTAGTGAGACTACATTCGTGTAGTTAGGATTAGATAAATGATAAGATGCATTAGGATAACCCTTGTTTTATACCTGCAATTTAATTATGTCAACCACATCGGTTGAGTAATTTTCCCCACACCCTTGCGATGTACTCATCTTTAGTACACGATACCCTAGTTAACCCCTCAGAGCCTATCTTTTCACGGTTCTCGTGATGTTCTGGTTTCCGGAATATCAATGAAGAGCATCGTTTACAATCCACCCCCAAATGTTACACCCAAATCACCTTAGCCCACCTTGTATGCACTCATCTTTAGTGCATTAGTGTAATCATTATTTAAACCCTTAGTTCCATTATCTAGTTACTTGCACGGTTGCTAAGTCGAGTCATATCGTATACAGTTTTGGGACGATTGGGACTCATGGGTTACAGTAGTATTTTATGGAGTAACGGGAAGGAACGATAAATTCAATTTCCATTTATCTACGTAATTAAGTACTCCAAGTGTTTTGATCTTTTTACATCGGGTCAATTAGTGTTAATGAAATAAAAAAAAAAAAACTCAAGTGTAGGGATGCTCGTATAAATGAATTTATTTTGATGTTATCTTAAAGGATGGTAGAGTAAAAAGGTATGAAAAAAAGATCGAAAAAAAAAGAGTTAAGTAAAAAAAATAATAAAAAAAATACGGGCTATCATCCTACATCTATCTTTATGTTTTATGTTTTAAGTTTATGTTTATGTTTTGTTTCAAGTTGTTATCTAGTGTTAGTGAGTCAAGTCTTGGCTTAGCAACACCGCATCTTACATGCTTGTAACATAAGATTTTTTACTTCCCACCACTAAATATCCCCATATCCAATAAAACCCTTTATTTCCCTACCCGAAGCCTAAAATTTTTACCCTTTGTAGATACCTCTTATATAGTTATTCTTAGGTGCTTACGCCAAAGCGGTGGAGGTTTGATCTATTCTCAAGCCTATGGTAATCTATGTACTATGATAGGTAATGAGTGTTTATCTTCCATTTCCTTACATGTTATATTTCATATAAACCTGAGAGATGAGAGAATCCAAACACCAATTGTGACGTGCTAGTGTATAACTTCCGTGCTTGTTTTGACTATTGTGGTGGTTGTACTTATTGTAAACTATCCTAAGCCAATGCTAAATGACCCCTAACTTATAAATTGATTGGCCAAAAGCACATTTGCTTAAAGACAAGCAAATTCCAAGTGTAGGGATATTTTATAAAGATTTAAAACATACGTTTTTAGGGGGTCATTTAAGCCCTAAATCGATACATTTTATTTTCGTTACTGCTTAAAATCGTTCCTTTACACCGTATAGGTCTTTTAGAAGCAAATTGTTGGAATCAAGCCCTTTTGGACGAAAAAGAGCGAAAACATGAAGAAAACGACAAAGTCAAGATTTCAAGGCTTAATTTCACACCTGACGGCGTCCCAACCCAAAGGGCGACGCCGTCGCTCACAAAGTTTTCTAATAAGACTCAAACGATGGCTCAGGTCATATTTTGGTTCTACAACATGACGGCGTCACGCCTTATTCCAGAAGGGCGTCGCCCTTACTTTTTCACCAGATGACCAAGACCCATTCCAAGAAGACGTCCATAATGAAGCCAGACGGTGTTACACTTCCTCAACTGACGCCGTCCCAACGATGACTTGTCCATAACGAAACCCTAATGACGGCGACCAGATGGCGTCACCATCAAAAGGCGACGCCGTCGCAAGTGTAAATCTATATATAGACTTCGAATTTTCTGTATTTTGTGTGTAGTATTCTAGAGAGCAAACCCTAGTTCGTTCATAGTCTGACTTGGGCAGTATTTTAGGGTTCCAAACCCTTTTTTACACTTAAAGATAAGTTTTTTTTGTCCAATCTATCACCATGTTTGTTCTATGTTCAATTGTTTGTTTGTGTTCATGCTTATCTATCATGCGTAGCTAAATCTTGTGTTTGCTTGGATCTATGAAACCTAGTTGTTGATTATTGTTAGGTTGTTTCTTGTTTTAATTGGTAGACGCTAGAGTAAGAAAAACTGGCTTCTTCTTTAATTGTTGCGAGCTTGAACATCCAAAATAGAAAAAAGCTTGAGAGTGCACTTAAGCCATCGTTGTGTTTATTGCGTGAGTTGTAGCTTTAGGATAATAGAGTATCCGGGGGAGATACTATGGTACTTGGCGATCCTGGATATTCTAGAGAAGAGTTAAAATTCATAGAACTAGGGAATTAGGCACCCCCCCCTATGACTAACACGGAATACAACGCACCAATTAGAATGAGGATGTGACAATTCAACCGACCAATAAGAGATAACTAGGGAGTAAGAAAATCTAAGTAAACACGTTTTTAATTATCATAAGAACTCCCTCAATCAATCCATAGCTCTTGTCCTTTTCATTAGTTAATTAGTTTTTTAATTTTAATTGTTAAGTAGTATAATTGGTAGAATTACCAAACCCCGAGATTTTTACTTGTTTTCAAAAAAATATAAAAAGCTAAAAAGAATCACCCTCAACCTCACCTTTTTGTCATACATCTCTACTAGCATCTCTATTCCCCTAGAGAACGATCAACCCCCTAGGCTTACCCATACTACACTGTAACAATTAGGTACACTTCCTGGTGGGTTGTAAAGCTTGCTTGTTGAAAAGGAAGTCTTTCGACCCTGAACTCACGCATCATGCTACACTAGGAATGCTTCAACCCACACCTAATCACAATTCTCTAGCACTTCTGGCTCAATCGTTTCCTACTCCATATACACAGTCAAATCACGCGTTTGTTCAACAACAACACAAATTTGCTTATCCTCAACTCCCAAACCAACCTTATGGTTTTGATCCACAACAATAACCAACCATCAACCAAATTGTCCCATATGGTAATATGGACACAGTGTACTATGTAAATGATGATGAGGACGATTCATTCCAAAACTTAAATAAGGGAATGGCACTTCTGGCAAAGGCTTTCTCTAAATTTTCTACCCAAACTAACAATCGTCTCTGAAACTCATCAAACACAAGGAATCAAGCGATAGTTAATGGGGGACGCGTTGAAGTGTGGAGCAGAAACAATGGACGTCAAATAGTAACTAGTGGATATGCTTGGAACTTATGACAACAAGTGTTACAAGAACTGGTGGTAATACGACTAATGTAGGTGCTTCTCAAAGAAGGGTCGAAATTGTTGAAACTCAGAATACACAGACTAGGGGTTCTACTATTGATTGCTATAACTGCAAAGGAAGGGGTCATCTGGCTAATGTTTGTCCCAAAGCAAGAGTCAGGGGTGTGACTACTTCAATCAAGCAATGCTCTTAGCCTACAAATACGAAGCAAGAGGAAATCTCAATCCAGAACATCAAGGATTCATGGCAGATGCTATATCAGATAATGAATGTGAGGATTTGCAAGCTAATGCAGCAGTTAATGCAAGAACTTCATGTGAGTAACATAGAGAATGGCCCAATCTATGATACTAACGGCATTTCTCAGGTACATGATCCAAACATATATCTCATACATGATCTGGTATCTGTATATGCACTTGATAAGGAACAATCTATTTAAACTAATACATTGGCGACTCAACACAACGATGATCAAATTAACCTTGTTGTTACATTTGATGATCTAAGTGAAGATGACAATAATGATTATATTGAACAGAATGAAACTTCACATGGTCCAGATTTGGATTTTCTTACTTCATTAGTAAAGACCACGCACGCTCAAGCTGCTAAATGTAATGAAATAAACCAAACCTTAAAAGCTAAGGTTACCTCATTAACCGCAGAACTTGAGAGATGTCGAAAACTGATGAGGTTTAAATACATTTGTTTTTGGAGGGTCATTTAGTCTCTAAACTCATACATATTTGATCAATTATTACCCTAAATCATTTCTTTTCGAGTTTTAGGTACTTTGGAAGCGAATGTCGGAAAAGAGCGAGTTTTTGACTTATTTGGACAAGAAAATGAAGAAACAATCAAGTTACAAAAATGTCAGGAAAAGGAGGTCTAACGGCGTCACAATCCCAACGTGACGACGCTACTTTCAATTCAACATGAAGATTTAGTTATACATTTTACAAGTGACGGTTCAGACCATGGTGACGGTCTAGAGCTGACGGCGTCACTACCAGAGAAACAGTAGCTGACACCTGATGACATCACAACCTATAAGGTTACGCTTTCACAATGACGAAACAACTAAGGACGAAACCCTAATGACGGAGAGCTGACTGCGTCACACCTATAAAGTGACGTTGTCACAGATGTAAATCTGTATATACTTTTTGTTTATTTTTTATTCATCGTACATCTTGGAGAGGTATCTAGGGTACACCTAGAGTAACGAATTTTACAGATCTTTTAAGGTTTTTTAGCCCCCGAACTCCATGTTTTATTGAAGTTAAGTAATTCATCTTTAATCCTTCAATATATCTATGTGTTATTTGATTTTATGTGTTTCTTCTCTTCTCTTCTCTTTAACATGCTCGGCAAAATTATTAGTGTTTGCTTATTTTTTAATGAAACCTAGTTATTAATTATTGATTGTCGTCTCTTGTTTGATTAGTTGTTCCGCGTTAGAATTAGGAAATCTGGCTTTATCGTTAATGTATTAGCTTGTACATCCAACTAAACACTTTATTCACTAGAGTGCACTAGTTGTTTTTATTCGTTGTATTTATTGCGTGAATTGCGTATTGTTGATATTAAGAGTCTTCATAAAACTGCATAATATCGGATTGTTAACATTAGGATTTCTTAAGGAGGACAAATATATTCATAGAGTTAGGGACTTTAGCACCACCCTACAATCAATATTAAGGAATACAATGCGCTAATTAAAACAAGGACATGACAATTCGACTAATCAATAGGAGATAACTAGGGAGTAAGGAAATTCTAAGTAAACACCTTTACCTATCATAAGAGTTACCACTTTACTTTTCCGCATAATTAGTATAATTTAGTTGTATTAGTTTAATTAATAGTTTAAAAACCAAACTCTTCAAACCCCAAGATATTTTAATTTGCTTTATAAAAAATATAAAATACAAAAAGAATCATCCCTCACCTTTAGACCTAATTCGTCATACACTTCGGCCTTTACAACACAATTCCCCTAGAGAACGATCAATCATATGTGTCTTTCCTATACTACACTACTACGGTTAGGTACACTGCCTAGGAGGATTGTAAAACTTAGTGGTTTGCAAAATTTCACATCAAGTTTTTGGCGCCATTGTCGGGGAATAGTTTAGGTTTCAATTTCTATCTCGTTTAAGTCTACTCATTAGATTCCTATCAAGTGAGATTTATCTTTTTCTTTTATTAGCTTTCTCGTAGTTTATCTTTTCTTTGTTCCCTTTGTTTGTAAAAATTTTCATTTGCCATCAGCCCATCATGGTAAATGAAATGCCTTTTCACCATGACCCACCATACCAAGATCCATCAATACCACCTAGAGCCCGTACTCTTGTGGGTACTCTAAACCGAGCCGCAATGGCTATCGAAGCACCATTGAGCTTCCACAATGAGCCAATGTGTCTCTCTTGTGATCCGACACCATCCGGTTGATGCATAATGTATATGCATTCTATGGACTTCATTCCAAAGATCCAAACCAACATCTCAAGGATTTCCTTAAAATTGTAGACTCATCGATCTCGATGTTGGCACTCAGGAGAAGACGCTCTTGCGTCTCTTCCAATTCTCTCTACGTGATGAAGCTGGAAATTGGCTTGAGCGTCTACCCACGAGATCCATCTCGACTTGGGATAATTTCACTTCTCGTTTCCTCGCACAATTTTTCCCACTTGGGAGAACTACTAAGTTAAGGAATAACATTTTGATGTTCCAACAACGTCAAGGTGAAACTCTTTACGAAGCGTGGACTCGTTTCAAGGACTTACTCCAAAAAGTCCCTCATCATGGCATTGATCTTTGGCTCAAAGTCCAAATTTTCTATGATCATGTCAACCACTCCACAAGGCAAATGATTGACCATGCGACCGGTGGTAAGCTTCGTGATAAGAATGCGGAAGAATCGTGGGGTATTATAGAGGATCTCGCCCTCTATGACAATGAATGTTGGAATGACCCTCGCGAGTTGAGAAAAACCTTCAAGGCAATATCCTTGCCTTCTAATGTCTTAAGTATTCCTGATCGTAGGATCATTGAACTTGAAGATCAAGTTAAATTCTTGATGAGTTCTTACGAAGCTCTTAACCTTCTCGTCAAGTGAACAAAATCACTTCCTCATGTGAATTATGTAGTGGTCCCCATGACACTTGTTATTGCATGGAACTCCCTGACCAAGCTTTTACGGATTATGCATCCTCACGTACTGACGTAACGGGAGAGAAGTGGTTCACTTTCAAACCCGAGCAAAACAATCTAGGTGATTCATACAACCCTTCTTGGAAAAATCACCCAAATTTTAGGTGGAAATAAAAACAAAACTCATTTCAAAACAATTTTTCAAACCCATCTAATCGTTTTCAACCAAGCGGTTCATCCCCGAATCGTCCCTTTAATAATCCTTTTATTTCCAATAATTAGTATAATTTAGTTTTATTAGTTTAATTAATAGTTTATGTTAATACAAATATCGTCATTAAACGTTATTTATATTTTTGATCTTTTCCTAAGTTTTGTTAACGACAAAAGTAAATTTAATTTATAAAAGCTTAAAGCTTGTCAAGTTTATTAGATATTAAAACAAGCTTTCTCAAACAATATATTCATCATTCAAGCATTTACATTTATGATTAGTAACATCTTGATATGACTCTAATCATTATGTATGATAGTAGTTTGTAGAATGTGTAAGGCTCTTAAAACCAAACACTACTTAAGCATTTGCATATTTCTATAAATAGTAATACAACATTTGACATCATGGAAATCATTGGAAGATTCCATTAGATATTTTGTGAAGATTTGTACTCTTCATATCTTGCACAATCTCACTTAGATAGAGTTGACTTTGGCAAGATTTGATATCTTGGCTGACAGACCGGCGGTACCAAAATGGTACACGGGCGGAACCCTTTTAAGGGGTCCGCCGTCCGTGGACGCTCCTGTCCATTTTGGCTATAAATAGCAATGCCAAGCCAAGTAGTTTATCATCCCTCTCTAACATACTCTCATACATATCTTCTCTCTAATCTTTCTAACTCAGTTTCATATCATATTAGTGATCTCTTTTGTAGCAAAGAAGATCAAGTCATATTCAAGCTTCAACGAGAAGTTGGAAGTCTTGTTTGTTTAGTGTTGTATGATCTAGTGTTGATCCATACTTCATTGTTGTATCAAACCATCATAATCTTGTGAGTGTGAGTGGTTAGTATTTTAGTCCTCAAAATACATTGTGTGTGGGAGTAGTTGTACCCTTGGAAAGAACTCGACATCTAGCTTAGTGTCGGAAATAGTGTAAGCGAAGTGTAAAGGTTTTCTCCGCCGGTGAAAGGAGCTTGTTGACTAGTGAAGTTAAACTCTCGAGTGTGAGACTCGGGGAGTGGAGTAGGGCAAGGAAAAAGAGTCCTTGTAGGCCGAACCACTATAAACAACTTGTTGTGGTTTGATCATCTCTTTCCTTATTTACTTATTACACATTGCTTGCATATTTCATTAACATACTTAAGATCAATATCAATTGATCTTTCAATAAGTTTCAAAACAAAGTTTTTAATTGGTAAACTATTCAACCCCCTTCTAGTTTTCGACAATTGGTACCAGAGCCTCGTTTCTCAAGAATTTCTAAAATAACTTGTATTTTATAAACTTGAAACGATCCATGGATTCTGAAAACTTTAAAGAAGGGCAATCTATGCAAAGACCACCACTCTTTGAAACCAATGGATTTATCTATTGGAAAAACCGTTTTGAAACATATGTAAAATCAAAAGATATAGATCTTTGGTTTATTATTGTTAAAGGAGATTTTAGTTCTACAACAAAGGATATTTCCGTTGATGAACAAAAGAAATTAGTTGCTAAAAATAATGAAGCTAAAATGATGCTTTATAATGCTTTACCTAGAAAAGAATATGAAAGAACTTTTATGTGTGAAACAGCCAAAGATTTGGGAATCTTTAATTGTTACACATCAAGGTAACTCACAAGTCAAGGATAACAAAATTGATCTTCTTGTTCAACAATATGAACAATTTGTTATCCCTGAAGATGAAACCATTGATTGTGGCTTTGCTCGTTTTAACACTATCATTACATCACTTAAAGCACTTGATGAATCTTTTCGTAGTAAGAACTTTGTCAGGAAATTTCTTAGAGCACTCCATCCCAAATGGAGAGCTAAAGTGACCGCTATTGAAGAATCAAAAGATCTCTCAATAATGTCACTAGACGAGCTAATTGGCAACCTCAAAGTTCACGAAATGGTAATGGAGAAAGATTCGGAGATCATCAAAGGAAGAAAGGAGAAGATCAAATCCGTTGCTCTTAAAGCAAAGGCGGAATCAAGCGATGATGGTGAATCTTGTTCCGGTAGTGAAGATGAGGAGTATGCCATGGCCGTTAGAGATTTCAAGAAGTTCTTTAGAAGAAGAGGAAAGTTTGTAAGACAACCTCGAGAAGAAAAGAAGCCATTCCGAAAAGATCGGGATGATAAGAAGAGTAAAGGTGAAAGAAAGTGTTTTAGATGTGGTGATGCAAGTCATCTCATAGGAGAATGTCCCAAGCCACCTAAAAGCAAAACTCAACGAGCTTTTGTAAGTGGTGCTTGGAGTGATAGTGAAGACGATGAAGAATCAAGCAAGGAAGAGATCGCTCTAATGGCACATGAGTCAAATGAGGTACTTTCCGACTCTTCTTATTCTTCTATAGATGATGACACCTTGCAAAAACAATATAATCAATTGTGTGAGCTAAGTCTAAAAATCATAACTAAAAATAAATTTCTAAAAACCAAAAAGGAGTTTTTGGAAAATGAGGTATATGAGTTAAAAGAAAAAGCAAAACGACTTAAAAAAGGAAAAGCAAATGACGATGATTGTAAATCATGTCAAGAGCTTAATCTTGAAATAGAAAAACTAAAGCTCACACAAGAAGTTCTAATAGAGAATAACTCTAAGTTTAAAAGGTTTAACAAAAACATCGCTCTTGCCGATGAAATAGTTAAAATCCATAAAACACCAGGAGACATGAATGGGCTAGGTTTTAATGAAGTATTAATTCCAAAGAGTCAAAACAAAACGGCCGAAAAGGACGAACATTCTGTCAAAATTGCTGCAGTACAGCACGGACCAGACGGAACCAAAATAAGGGTTCCGTCCGTTGTGCAAAATGGTACCGCAGGTACTTCAGCAGAACAGAATGTTCGCAATATGGACCGTACTGAATTTGTTAAAGTAACAAAGAAAACCAATGATAATGTTAAACTAAAACCAGCCATTATATCAGGAGTAGGACTTGTTAAAAATGAATTTAGATCAAAAACTACTCAACAACGATATAAAACTTCTTTTGCCAAACGCCCCTTTCCTAAGAGCAACCACAACGTTCAACATAACTACCAACACAACGGTTGGAATCAAAGCTTTCCTAGACCATATCAAACTCCAGATTACATGCCATGGAACTCTTACCCACCATTTCCATACATGAATCAAATAAATGGTATGTTTAACCCAAACGGACCCATGAGATATTGGGGACCAAATGTTTGAGTTATTTGCTTCTTAGGTATGCTTGAAAGTTGGATTAGAACCTGATGAATGGATAAAAGATAGTGGATGCTCACGACACATGACGGGCAAAAAAAGTCTCTTCTCATCATACCAAGAGTATGACGGAGGTAATGTCACTTTCGGTAGCAATCTCAAAAGCAAAATCATTGGCAAAGGTACGATTGCTCATAACTCTCTAACTATTGAAAATGTTGCTCATGTGGATAGGTTAGGATTTAATCTACTTAGTATTAGCCAACTATGTGATAAAAAGTATAAAGTACTATTTGATGAAAATGGTAGTAAAATACTAAAAGATGGTATCACCATAGCTAAAGGAGTTAGGAAAAATAACATATACGTCATGAAAATAGATAAAACATATAATGACAAACTTTGCTTAACAACTTTAGACGATAGCTCATCTCTTTGGCATAGACGCTTAGGTCACGCTAATATGAGACTTATACAAAACCTATCTTCAAAAGAGTTGGTTAGAAATTTACCAAAACTAAAATATGACCAACACTTTTGCGACGCTTGCAAAATTGGTAAACAAACACATAGTAGTCACAAATCTAAAAATATGGTGTCCACATCTAAGTGTCTAGAATTATTACATATGGACTTGTTTGGACCATCCGCTATAAGAAGCTATGGAGGCAACTTATACACTTTGGTCATAGTAGATGATTACTCAAGGTTTACTTGGACGTTATTTTTGAAAACCAAAAATGAAGCTTTTGATAAATTTGAAATACTTAGCAAGAAAATTCAAAATCTTCTAGGTGTCAAAATTGTGTCGATCCGAACGGATCATGGTCGTGAATTTGACAACGAAACTCAATTTGGAAACTTTTGTGATACAAATGGTATAACACATAACTTTTCCGCTCCACGAACACCTCAATCAAATGGAGTAGTAGAACGTAAAAATAGAACAATTCAAGAAATGAGTAGAACAATGCTTAATGAACAAAACATTCCTCAAAAGTTTTGGTGTAACGCCGTTGATACTTCTACATGTATTTTAAATAGAGTCTTAATACGTCCGTTCCTAAACAAAACACCATATGAACTTTATAAAGGTAAAAAGCCAACATTAGGATATTTTAGAGTCTTTGGTTGTAAATGCTTTATTCTTAATACTAAGGATTATCTCACCAAATTTGACCCAAAGTCTTATGAAGGTGTATTTCTTGGTTACTCTCAAACTAGTAAAGCTTACATTGTCCTAAATAAAGAAACAATGATAGTCGAGGAATCGTTGAACATAACATTTGACGAAAGTCCACCTCCCTCTAAGACATCACCTTTGGTAGATGATGACTTAGTTGAAAGTCAAATAATAGAAAGCCAAATTAATAATAACAAGGAAGATGAACCATCAAATAAGGAAATTGTCAACATCAAAGAATCTAAAAGTCATCCATTAGAAAAGGTCATAGGACAACTTAATCAAAGAACCTTAAGGTCACAAGCTCAAAATCAAAGTAATCATTTTTGTTTTGTATCCACCATTGAACCAAAAACCATAAATGAAGCAATAAAAGATGAATTATGGGTAATTGCCATGCAAGAAGAATTAAACCAATTCGTTAGAAATGATGTTTGGAAACTAGTTCCAAAACCCAAAGATCAAACTATAATTGGAACAAAATGGGTCTTTCAAAACAAAATGGACGAAAATGGTGTAGTATCTAGAAACAAAGCTAGGCTTGTTGCACAAGGTTATAATCAACAAGAAGGAATTGACTATGATGAAACTTATGCACCGGTAGCTAGACTTGAATCTATTAGAATATTACTTGCTTATGCATGTGCTTATGACTTTAAATTATTTCAAATGGATGTTAAAAGTACTTTCCTTAATGGGTTTATTAACGAAGAAGTGTATGTTGCTCAACCTCCCGGTTTTACCGACTTTGAGAAACCACATCATGTCTTCAAACTCAAGAAAGCATTATACGGCCTTAAACAAGCACCTAAAGCTTGGTACGACCGTCTTAATACTTTTCTTATTGATAACAAATATACTATGGGATTAGTAGATAATACTCTTTTTACTAAGAAAAAGGAATCGCAAATTATTATTGTTCAAATATACGTTGATGACATTATATTCGGATCAACTTGTCAAGAACTATGTGATGATTTCTCTAAAATCATGCATGACGAGTTTGAAATGAGTATGATGGGTGAGTTAAACTTCTTTCTAGGACTTCAAATTAAACAACTAGAAGATGGTATTTTCTTTAACCAATCTAAATATATAAAAGACATGCTTAAGAAATTTGGTCTTGAAGATTCCAAACCAACTAAAACACCCATGTCCTCGGACACTAAACTCACCAAGGACGAAGAAGGTGAATCCGTAGATAACACTAAATATAGAGGAATGATTGGTAGCCTACTATATCTTACGGCTAGTAGACCCGACATTATGTTTAGTGTTTGTCTATGTGCTCGCTTTCAAGAAAACCCAAAGGCATCACACTTAGAAGCATTAAAAAGGATTTTTAGATATATTAAGGGAACAACGTGTTTAGGATTATGGTATCCCAAAGGAACGGGTATAGAAACCATAGTGTATGCCGACTCGGATCATGCCGGTGATTATGTCGATAGAAAAAGTACAAGTGGTATTTGCACTTTTGTTGGACATTGTCTCACCTCATGGTTTGCAAAGAAGCAAACGGCTTTAGCCATCTCTACTACTGAAGCCGAATACGTCTCAGCCGGAAAAGCATGTCAACAAGCTCTTTGGATGAAGCAAGCTCTCGTAGACTACGGAATTCATCTCAACAACATTGTGATACTTTGCGACAACAAAGGAGCCATCGATCTCAGCAAGAATCCCGTTCAACATGCTCGTACAAAGCACATTGAAATCCGTCATCACTTTCTTCGCGACAATGTTCAAAAAGGAAACATTTCAATCGAGAAAGTATCCTCCGAAGACAACATTGCCGACATCTTTACTAAACCTCTTAAACGAGAACCTTTTAATCTTCTTAGACTTGGTTTAGGGTTAATGGAACCAAACATGTAGGATAAACATAGCCTAAAACATTAGAATAGTCAAACCAAAACAATTTTGCCTTGTATCTGCTACTATAGCCACGGCACCAAACGACAACACGGACGGAACCAAATATTTGGTGCCGTCTGGTCCGTGGTGTCTACAGAAGCAAAACTGCTATATACATAACATCCTCTTCCTCACAACCCACTTTACCAAAACGTGTAAAACTTAAACCAAGCTCATTATTGACACATTCCCACTCACTAATCACTGAAGATAACATCATTGTAAGTATCCTAACTTCATTTCATCTCTTAATTATGAGTCTAGGATTCTCATTTATACACAAAACTATCACAAATCATTACATGGGGTTTTATGTATGCTTTTATACCAAATATGAATTCAATTGGCAAATTGCAAAACTAGTCATTCAAATTAGGTACTACATTATCATATTGCATAAACAAATCATGTTTCCCACTAATTGATAGATAATGAATATAAGGCCTTATTTAAACAACCAAACACCCCATGTCAAAAGTTTTGAAAAGCTTCTCACTTGTAGGAAAACATTTTTCATTGCTAATACAAATAGAAACGTTAAAATTTTCATCACTTGCATGCTCTTGAATACTAAAGGTATTGCATAACTAATATGCACTCCCGGGTATATTCAAATGTAGCCACATTGAATTAGGAGCATTTGGGTTATCTCATGGTATTTGCCAAACACCCCACTAAAACCATTTTGTGCATAAAATGAGTCGAGATAACCGCAACTCCAAATTGTTTTCATATAGGCACACACTAGAATCAAAAAACGTTAAAATTTATTTTCATTTTTAACATATTAATTCTTGTCCTTAGGAATAACCATGGTAGCCGCAAGATTCTATGATCACAAAGACACCCTTAACTACATTCCCAAACACCACAAAACCAAAGGACTTACCAAGGAACAAGTAGAAATATTTAAGAGTCTAGAATCAAGGTATTTCCATGAGGGTAGAACCATTCACTCATCCTTCCTTGAAAATACCAATCTTCGTGAAGAACTAGCCGCCATTCAATTCGATTGTCTTCTTGACATCGATGAACCAATTTGTCCTAGGTTTGTGTTAGAATTCTATGCTAGTGTGACCGGCTTTAGTGATGAAGACGATGATGAATTTTGCCTTAGGTTTAGAATCAACCAAAACGACTACACCATCACCCTAAGCAACTTTGCTCAAGTGTTAGGAATTCCCAACCGAGGAACTTGTGTCTACACGGATAACTGGTCACTCATGGCTCTTGATACAATCAATGACCGCTCTCTTCCCTACATAACCCGTTTGGCCGATAAGGATGTCATCCGTGAACACCTTTTTAACCCAAAAAGTGATACAACCCGAGTTACCCGAAAGGGAAAAGAGGTAAACCGAGATCCATATGGAATGGAGCTAAATGAACTTAAGCCCGAATTTAAGAAATGGGAGGAACTACTTAGAGCCAACGTCATTAGCACCATAGGAAATAGGGATCACTTAAACTCCTGCCTATGTCACATGCTCTACAACTTATCCACCCGACAACCATTCAACTTAGCCTACTACATAGCTAGAAGAATGATTGATATTCCAACTCAAGGATCGGTTGCTCTTCCATACGGGATGCTTCTCACCCGTCTCTATAGAAACTTCGCTCCAATTCCACCAACCCCAAAAGGGATGCACCTTCACTATGAACTCATCCCTCACATCTTTGTACCTTTGAGTGATGCTCGAGTCGCTAAGACTAAAGGCAAGAGAGCTAAACCACCAACTCCTTCATCATCATCATCAAATAGCTCAGAGGATGGTCTTCCAAGCTCTCATCTTCCACCTCATGAGTATTACGCATCTCTTCCCGAGGTTGAGAATGAATCAGCAGAATTCAATCAAACTAAGGGAATGTTCAAGTTCCTTGGTAGGATGATGAACAAGATTTACAAGAAATTGGACAAATAAGGGTACTTTAAGGAGTGTTTGGAACAATGCATTATCGTTAATGTTTGATACTATTTAGTTGTTTTTATTATGTAGGATGATAATATAACTTGAAACAATGGTGTATGCTAACAATCTCATGCAGGGGGATAGCACAAGTATGCTATCAAATTTTACCCATTTTCACTATATTGTGAAAATCAATAAGCCTTGCTCAAAATCTATGCTCCACTATGTTTACATATGTGTTACTTACTTTTCCTAACTAGAAATGTTTAGTATAACAGCTTTTGAGAAAAATTTCAGGTTTCGGAAATTTCCCCGACACCTAAAAACGAACTCTGTCCAAATATCTGCACTCCACGGATCAGACGGCACCATAATTTTGGTACCGTCCTTTATGTATTTTGGTACCGCCGTATCTGTACAGGCGGACCAGACGGCACCTTTTTTAGGGTACCGTCCGTGTATGATTTTGGTGCCGTGGATCCTCCAGGTAATTTTCTGAATTTTGACTCTTTCGTGATTCCAAATTATCTTCCATCACTTATAAATCAATCTTAACTAGTTTATACTATTATTAGAACTAGTATTATTTACTAAGGAATATAAGAAATCCATTTCCCACCAAAATTCAAAAATTTGAAAAATCCACCCAAGGAGCCCTTTGGCATAAAGGAAGGAACCAAATTTTTGGTACCTTCAAATCCGTGGGTAATCTGAATGTTAGGAAATTCCACTCACTAGAACACATTTATTGCAAATCTTTTCTTCTTCACTCCATCTTCCTTGTATGGATTGACTTGGGTGATATGACTAGCATTCAACCCACTTCCAAATCATTAGGAACCTCATCTCTTCAATGGTTCAACATCAAATCAAACACATTTCTCAACAATTTTTAACCTCTATAAATTGAAAGGCTTTACCATGATCATCCTCACACCTTCCTCATTCTCACTACTATCTAGCAAATCAAAACCCAAGTTAAAAATGACTAAATCATCACCAAAACCTTGCAAGAAAACTGCTAGAATTAGCGTAAGGCCTTGTTGTTTTGTTCATCTTAGCTCATCATCCGAATCTTCACCACTCACAATCTCATCTCCCATTAGAGATGATACAAATCTTACCTTAGCTACACCCACTTCATCACACATTGTGATCACCACTCCACCACCAACAAAAACACCTACTTCACCTCCACCGGCACCCATCCAAACATCCAAAACACCCTCACCACCTTCACCAAGGTCTCCCACTCTCACTCCCATGGAGTTATTTTCAACTCCACCAACATCACCAAATCCTTTCCTAGAGGACTTGGAAGACTTGCCTCCTAGGCCAAGTCATCCACCACCATTGCCATCTTTTGGCACAATTGAGCGAATCGCTCATGAGTCACCTCGGTCATCCATTGACCCAAACGCCCTATTAGGGCCAAAACCTCTCCTTTTCCACCCCATTCACAAGGACATTCATGGTCCTTTATACGGGGATCATCCACTTCCATCATCAATGTCCCCTCATATTGAGGACATTCCGGAGTGCATGTGGGATGACAATCCCACTAGAGAGGAGATTCAAGCCGAACTCCACAACCTCCACCAATTCAAAGGCATGGTGGATTCTCACTTAAGAGAGACAATGCAAATGCAAAACGCTTTGCTTGCATCCATCATGACCACTCCAAACATCCCCAACACCACCAACACATCCACCATTCCACCACCACAACCTCCCCAAACATTCTACCCTCCAAGGCATGGTTGCTCAACTTGTGAGCAAACGGGCCAAACCATGGAACGGACCCGTGTTATGGTCCATGACTTCCAAGAAGAAATGAGGTTCATCCTCAACCACATCCTTGAGCGTCTCAACGCTCTTTCCCATCCACCATCACTTTAGGATGGTTTTAGAATAGTCTTTCTTTTGTTTACTTTCTTAGGATAATTTTTATTTCTTGTACTAAAAACACATCATTGTGTTCTCTTTTCATGATCTTTACTCATGAAAAAATTTTAACTAATGAATGTTGTTTATTATATTGTTGGTGTCATTACATAGTGTTTGGAAATGCTTGTGAATGATCATTATTACTAACAATTTTTTTTGTAGCTTTATTTTCACAATCCATGTATCTTCCCATTAAAGCACCCAATTTAGGGGGAGCTTTGAACAAGGGGGAGATAGTAGCTCGGGCTCATTACATTTCGCATAGCCTCTTCTTTTTGTTGAGACAAAAAGGGGGAGAAAATATAGAACTTTGAAATTATTTATATTTGACTTTTCTGAAAAAGTCAAACTTCATACATTTGACTTTCTAAAAGTCAAACAGGAACCCTCATTGATAATACTTGACTTTTCTTAAAAAAGTCAAACTGCATACTTTGACTTTCTGAAAAAGTCAACATCATGCATCAACTAGTGAATTCTTTGACTTTCATAAAAAGTCAAATTTCATACACTTGCATTATCATTTCCTTTTCAAGTTCTAAAACTAATATTTTTATAACTCTTGTACAAAGTTTGTTTCTTTTATAAAAATAAAATTTATATTTTGTCCTCAACAAAAAGGGGGAGATTGTTAATACAAATATCGTCATTAAACGTTATTTATATTTTTGATCTTTGCCTAAGTTTTGTTAACGACAAAAGTAAATTTAATTTATAAAAGCTTAAAGCTTGTCAAGTTTATTAGATATTAAAACAAGCTTTCTCAAACAATATATTCATCATTCAAGCATTTACATTTATGATTAGTAACATCTTGATATGACTCTAATCATTATGTATGATAGTAGTTTGTAGAATGTGTAAGGTTCTTAAAACCAAACACTACTTAAGCATTTGCATATTTCTATAAATAGTAATACAACATTTGACATCATGTATTACATCATGGAAATCATTGGAAGATTCCATTAGATATTTTTTGAAGATTTGTACTCTTCATATCTTGCACAATCTCACTTAGATAGAGTTGACTTTGGCAAGATTTGATATCTTGGCTGACAGACCGGCGGTACCAAAATGGTACACGGGCGGAACCCTTTTAAGAGGTCCGCCGTCCGTGGACGCTCCTGTCCATTTTGGCTATAAATAGCAATGCCAAGCCAAGTAGTTTATCATCCCTCTCTAACATACTATCATACATATCTTCTCTCTAATCTTTCTAACTCAGTTTCATATCATATTAGTGATCTCTTTTGTAGCAAAGAAGATCAAGTCATATTCAAGCTTCAACGAGAAGTTGGAAGTCTTGTTTGTTTAGTGTTGTATGATCTAGTGTTGATCCATACTTCATTGTTGTATCAAACCATCATAATCTTGTGAGTGTGAGTGGTTAGTATTTTAGTCCTCAAAATACATTGTGTGTGGGAGTAGTTGTACCCTTGGAAAGAACTCGACATCTAGCTTAGTGTCGGAAATAGTGTAAGCGAAGTGTAAAGGTTTTCTCCGCCGGTGAAAGGAGCTTGTTGACTAGTGAAGTTAAACTCTCGAGTGTGAGACTCGGGGAGTGGAGTAGGGCAAGGAAAAAGAGTCCTTGTAGGCCGAACCACTATAAACAACTTGTTGTGGTTTGATCATCTCTTTCCTTATTTACTTATTACACATTGCTTGCATATTTCATTAACATACTTAAGATCAATATCAATTGATCTTTCAATAAGTTTCAAAATAAAGTTTTTAATTGGTAAACTATTCAACCCCCCTTCTAGTTTTCTACAGTTTAAATACCAAACTCTTCAAACCCCTAGATATTTTAATTTTCATTATAAAAAATATAAAAATACAAAAAGAATCATCTCTCACCTTTAGACCTAATTCGTCATACACTTCGGCTTTCACAACACCATTCCTTATAGAACGATCAATTCCCCTTGTCTTACCTATACTACACTACAACGGTTAGGTACACTCCTATGAGGATTGTAAAACTTAGTGGTTTTCCAAAATTCCACATAAAAAATGCATCACTGATTTTGAAACTCAAACAAATCGAGAAAACAGTTTTGAAGTTGCATTTCAAAAATCATATGTAAAGGAACAAGACTTACAACATCAAATGTGAGAACTAATTGTTTCCAACAGTGAAATGATTTCTAAAATTTAAAATGAAAAATCTGAGCTCAAACAACAAGTTGAAAACATTTCAGATGACCTTTCAGCCAGTAAATTAACGATTTCAACAAGAACAGCAAAACTTTCGTAATTCAAACAGAAATTTAAGAAACACATTGATGATCAAATTGACAAAATCATCTGTTTGAAACACAAATTAAAAGATTTTGGAAATGTTATATATACAAGATCGGTCCGTCAGTTAAACAAATTCAAATGTTAAATTTAAAACCAAATTTTGATGGTTCAAAAAGTTTTGCTCTTGGTTATAACTATCTATGTTGTCTACACACAGCTCTCAAGACAAATCCTACGTTGTACGGTGCTGAATGTCCTTTAAATCCCAACATCCATGTTATTGTATATGAGTGTGAGGAAGAATGGGAACAGGAAGAAGAGATTCGATCGAAAATGAGTCAAAAAGGAATTAAACCTTACGATTACAAAGATCAAAATGTTGTTTACAAACAGTTTGTTCCTCACCAAGAAAAATCAAAACAACCATGGTCTATTTTTGGAATTAATGAGTCATCTTCTGAAGTTGGTCCAGTTAAACAAGTTGCACAAATAAATGACATTTACAATTACAGAGATCAAAATGCTCTTTACAAACAGTTTGTTCCTTAACGAGAATGGTATTTGGGGTGAGCAACGACGGTGATGATTGAGGTCGGCGGGAATGACATGCTGGTGGAAATGGAGGATTGAAGGGTCACTGTTGAATCTTAGAAAAGGAAGGAAAAAAATTAAAATAAAAAAAAATGAAAAATGAAGGATATAGTATGTCTTTTTATGTCTTAGATAGGAAGGGTCTTGGTTTTTACACCTATGCACATCGGAATAAGCAAAAAAAGAATCAAAGAGGAAATATTACCAAAAGACCATTAGGCTGGGCGCAATAATGACCAGCAACGACTATCATTTTGCCTGCCATATCAGCTTTCTCTCTCTAGCGACCTACAAACGATTTTTTGCCAAAGTAAGGGCGACCTTCATTTTTTTCAAACATCTTTAACAAAAAACTTAAATTTCATTAATAATTCAAATATTACATAATAATTCAAATAATATTAAAACATTCGAATAATAAAATGACTAAACTAGTGTTGATTTCATGACGCCAAATGTCTTCCACCAAATTGGCTATTGGGCTTAGATGAGTTGTTCTGTTGACTATCTCCCGAGTAACTTCCAACGATTCTTCATGCGTGCTTAAGGGATCATAATCACAGTGTTGTTCCCCTCAACAAAATGTGTGAGATATCGCTTCTCTGTTGTCCTAAATTATCATATTATGTAATATGAATATAGCATGCATGTGTACATTATATATGATAGTCGATTTTTGTCCAACGCTCTAGCCGGGTGTTTAATCATTAGTCACTTCTTCGTTAGTACACCAAAATCTCGTTCTACATCTTTCTTTGCTGCTTCGTGCTTCGTCTTATACAATATTTGTTTATGATCATTCATCCCTTGATTATTTATGGACTTAATAATAACGGACTATTCCAGATATATCCCCGTTAGCAAGATAATATCCCCATTTATAAGTCATGTTGTTAGTAACAAATTCCACATCAGGTGCTCTCCCCGCTTTAAGATCATTGAAAAGAGGCGATTGACGTAAAACATTCACGTCATTATTCATCTCGGCGACACCAAAGAACACAAGCCAAATCTGTGGAAAACTAGAAGGGGGTTGAATAGTTTTACCGATTAAAACTTCGTTTTAAACTATTTAGATTGACTTATGTCAATCTATTTAATGTGTGTGTTGGATGATGATAGATAAGCATTTAAATAAGTAATGTAAAGATAAAGAGTAAAGGAACACAAAACCACGACATGAGTATTTATAGTGGTTCGGCTACAAGGACACCTTCCTTGCCCTACTCCACTCTCCAAGTTCCCCACTCGAGAGTTCGTAAGCACTACACAACACAAGCTCCTTAATGTGGCGGAGAAGCCTTCACAACATCTTCTACTCTTTATCCGGTACTGGGCTAGACACCGAGTTCTTCCACGAGGTAGAACCACACCTATCACAACGTCGCCTACACTTTATCCGGTACAAGGCTAGATATTGAGTTCCATTACAAAGGAGGACTACTACCCAACACTACACCACTACATGACTATCCCAAAGGATACAAACTCCATATTACAACATCATAAGGATATTAATATCCTTTAACCCAAACTAACTATCTTGTACATCGATGCACCATATCGAATGTACACCCTTGGCACCTTTCACTAATTCCTTTAACACGACCCTTCAGCACCTTTCACTAATGCCTTCGACACGACCCTTCGGCACCTTTCACTATTGCCTTCAACACAACACTTCTATGGAGGGAGAAAAGAACTATCAACAAGATACACTTCAGTGGTCTTGATGATGATGAAGCTTAGCAACTCATGACCTTGAGCTTGCACGTCTTCAAGAGGTGGTGATCTCGTCTTTAAGAGGAACCTAGAGAATCACACAAACATAAAACTACATAGAATGATCCTATGGATCAGAGGTTAGAGATGTTACAATACTAAGAGAGAGTATATGTAAAAGTGGTAATGAGCAAGAGAGAAATGGCTCACTATTTATAGACAAAAATGTCTACTGTCCCACGGATCCCTCCCCAGAGGGATCCAGCTAGTGCAATCCTAGGGATCCGGCTGCTGGGTCAGCTTAATTCTGGATTTCGGGTTGCAAACTGGGTTATGGGTTATGGGTTATGAACCATGGGTTATGGGTAATGAATTATGGATACCCAACAAGATGCAATGTATCTAGACATTGGGTCATAGGTCTTGGGTTATGGATCATGGATAATACCGAACATGACTTCATGCATGATGTCATGCAATGGGTCATGGGTTATGGATCAAGCTTCATGGGTATGGGTCATGGACTTTTGGTTTTACTCAACAACATTCATTGTACTTAGTCAATGGATCATGGGTCATGGTTCATGGGTTATGGACTTAGGTTTTTACCCATTACATTACCCATTTCAATATATACAAAGTATATATGTACATTTCCATATTATGTAAACACTAGTTATTATACATATGCATTTCTATAAGATGTAAACAATATTACTTGTTTAGTGTTTTATATGAAAATGTAAGTGTGTTAGTAAACTATTGGCTCAAACCTTTTACGTATTTTATTTGTTTCGTTAAAATGATTTTACGTTTGTTATCGACAAAACATTTGAAGATCGTAAAATATAAATAAACGTTTTTATGGCTTATTTATATTAATAATCTCCCCCTTTTTGTTGAATACAAAACATAAGATTATTTTAAGGAAAAAATAAAATTCGTAAAAATTTGAATTGGAGTTTTTACTCTCTTTTATCCCTTTTTGTCGAAACAAAAAGAGCGTCGAAAAGAAACTAACACATTTTTTGAGAAAAACGTGTGAAACGTAATAATATGAAAAATAGAGAGTAAGAGGAGAGAAGGATTCTCGTGTTAGCTCCCCTTGACAGATGCTTCCCTTTGTTGAGGGCATCAAGTAATTAGGAAGACTAAGCGAGTGTGTTGCAATTATGTTTGCAAATGGTTTCGTCTTTGATGAAACGCTCCCCCTTGACGAGTACTCCCTTTTAAGGAGGACATCAAGTAGTAAAGGAATCCTAAGTGAAAGTATTGCAAACGTTTTTACAATTGCTTTGATTTGACGAAAAGCTCCCCATTATTGAGGGTGTCAAAGTCTTCATGTGTAATTTGAAAATCTACAAAACAAAGGTTAGAAAGCAAGTATATGATGCTTAATTTCTTGTAAATGAGATTCATGTTAGTGATAAAATGAGCTTCTGTTGCACGGATCCCACGGTTCCTTCCTGTGAGGGATCCGTCTAGGCAAAAAATGAGGGATCCGTATACCTGCATTCTTATGACAGCAATGTGGATGTAAAATGTGATGTTAACATCAACAAGAATTATGTATTATAGCACCAAACATATTTTCATAACCAAATAGCATACAACATGTAATATCATTCAATAAAATGAGAGAAATGATGTACATAACTCTAAAACTAAGAAAATGATCCAAACACGAAGTATGATTTCTAACACGTCTAAGTTATGCCTAAGATGAGAACACCACTTGAATTCCTATGCCTAAGGATGATTAGATTTGTTGACCTCATCGAAACGTTCAAGGAGGTGATAGAACTTGAAACGTAACTCGTCACGTACTTCATGTACTAAGCCTTAAACATGTTGACAATGATAACAATATTTGTCATGTCTAGGGAATGGTGGTGTTAGGAATGGAGTGGCTTGGGGTGGAAGGTTGGATGAAGAACGTGGAGGTTCCACAAAAGATGGAGGGATTTGTGGAGGCACGTTTCATGAGGTTGGAGGTGGTTCAACAAAGGATGAAGGTGGTGGAATATGTGTTGATGATGGTGGTAGAGAGGTATCAACTTCCATGTGATTCAGTTGTTGATTCCTCATAATCCAAAATGGACCATTTTAGGGGTGATGGAGAAAAGGATACGGGTGCTAGTGTTGTTTCAACACCAAAGTTTGGTTGTTGCGCCATTTTCTCTATTGAGGAAAATGTTGGTAATGGTGGTGGATGAGATGGCCTAGAAGGCAAGTCCTCCAAGTTGTAGAGGTGTGGAGATGAAAGTGGAGTGGTGAAAGATATAGTTCTAGGTACTAGAGGTGATGGTTTAGGGGTGTTTAGTTTAGGAGGTATAGTAGTATTTGGCAAGGGTTGTCTTATGGGAACAATCCTTTTGGGAATTGGTTTGATTGGTAGAGTTGGTTGTGAGGGAATTCTAGTGTTTGAGGCTTTAACGGGTGATGATTCGGTTGAAGAGATTTTGTGAATAACCCGAGCAAGTTTCTTGGGAGGTCCTTTAGTGGATGAGTTAACACTAGGGGCTTTCCTCATGGTAAAATGATAGAAAATGAATATGTGAAAAGAGTGTTTTAGCTACTGAGAATGGGTGTGTGAATGGTGATTTGTATGTTCTAACAAGGAGGTTTATAAAAGGAATGGATTAGTGAGTGAATCAAGGCTTAAACCATTAAAATCCTTCAAACTGCAATGATTTTGATAACATCAAATAATCCTGGTATTCTAAGTGTTAATTTCCCCCTTTATCGTCACATATTGATTAAAATACTATTGGAAACATCCTTATTCCTTCTTATTTCATTTCAGGAACTATTTTATATGAAGAAGCGGTATTTGGACATTTCTAAGCTCAAGGATGGTTTTCTCTCACATTTACTGAAGACCACGGCGTAACTAAGTGATGAAGTTACGCCGTAATCAAATGCATAAGTAAATGCGGCATAACAATATGGTGGAGTTACGTCGTAACAAGACTACAGAACATTTTTGTTAGGACCGAAAAACAAATAGATTTATGTGGTTCGGGAGGTCGGGGTTGGTGATTGAAGATGAAGATCTTCATCTCTTCTAGTGAGAGAAAGTAGAGAGAGGGAGGAGAAAACACAAAGATGAGTTTATTGAAACAAGAAACAAACACTAACTAAATTATTCACCTCACCCCTCATGGAGAGTCATGAGGGGTATTTAGAGGCTCAACAAACCTTAACTTTGCCACTTAAACGATACTAGTCCCTATGGGCAAAGTATACTACGCATCTAGTCTAATTCACGTATGTGACGTTATCTTTATAAAAAAGCGAGGCTAACAATCTCCCTCCAAGATAGCGTCACACGTGAATGGTTACAATGAGACCTATAAATACAAAACAAAGTAAATTACAATAGTAATGAACAATGTTGACTTTCTTAAAGCGCAGAGTCTCTGTAGTCTAGATACTGAGGAAAACTTGAAGTTCTCCCTTCCGATGACCTTGGCATTTGATCTTTGGCACTGACGGCAAAAATTCTTGTAGCTCTGAACTTCAACTGTAATGGTCTAGTTAGGTTATTACTCCCTCCTAACTAGTGAGCCTTTTTACTTTTTCTGCTCCCTCCTGAACCGACAACACTCTTCCAACACGCAGCGGAGAAAGTAAACTCTTGATCGTATAATGGTTGTCGTTCTGGGAACATCGTAACAACATAACTCACTTAGTATTGCGTCCAAGTTGGTAAAAAGCCCCGATGTACACACACTAATTCTCCTTCTTCGGTCTTAAGCACAATTCCCTTCGTAATCCAATCACGGAAGATGAAATACCAACTTCTCCCTCCTGATGGTTGCGAGCTATCGGAATCATCATAATGTTGCGTACATGCCGTAAATACTCTCAATAATTTTCTCTATCCAACCTTTTATCGAACCTCCTTTGAATTCACCGGCTAATTGTAATGACCACATATGGAGATAACCCGATACGACTGACTTGAAAAGGAAGAAAACATCCCAACTTTGTGACTTACGGCTTGTTCTAAATTTTTGAACAATCCAAAACGCCGTGTGACACTGAGCACTACAATGTAACTCCTTAAAGTGATGGTTACACACTGAGAGCACTACAACGTAACTCCTTACATCAGTCATAACCAGATTATCAAATTTCATAATGTGCTCCAACAAGTTATCTTGAGACATGCATCCAACCAACCAACGTCTCAAAGATAATGAAGATCACCCGTGAAACGTCACTTCAATTCCGCATCAATAATACCGTACAAAAACCCCGTAGTCATTTTTTCAGATCTTCGCTCAAGCCGTGAATATTGTATCCTTTCGTGAAAATTTTACCATACCAAAATATCACTCAAGCATCCAATATATATAAAACATTTTATCCAAAATTTTTGAAGAAAAAAATTTGGATAACAAGTTTTAGTCCTTAAAGCCATTTCAAATATATCAACACATCCTATGAAAACTCATCAGCCCGGTCCACATTATGAACAGCCCAAGACACTATACGGTTTGAAATACCAACCCGATCCAAGTCCATATTGATATCCGGTATAAATTATAACACATATCCCAAACCTAACCCTAAAACATACTTGACAAAAATATCTGCCTCCTTCTGCTCTCACCTAAACGCTCCTACCTCAGATCTAATCACAAAATTATCAAGATAAATAAAACGTCTCCATTCATTAACTCTCTCCAAGATCAATCAGCATATCAAGAGATACAAACAAAAATGCAAACATCCATCTTACATTAGATTTATGTGATGAACACATATTGTATGCGCTTCAAGATCCTAAATCGGGTCTCGGGTAAGGTGTTAGATTTGATGTTTGAAATCATTTTTCTTTTGACTGAACAAGAGAGGGAATGAAACGGAATTGTTTTGTTCGATCTCAATAAGTTCGGATATAAAAGACAAGAAGTGTAAGCTTCATAATGATCTATGATGAAATGAGTTCAATAAAAAAAACAGTCTTTAAAAGATTAGTGAAAAAATGAACCCACTGAGATCAATTGTTCCTGTTGTAGTTAGAGGCTGATGTTGGTGATGGATTTTTGTTGAGTTGTATTAGGATAGGCTGATATGGATTGGTTTAGACTCGATGTGGATGGACTGTTGATGATCTTCTTCTTCTTAGATATTTTCTTTTGTACTGATGATGGTTGAATACCTGAATTCGAGTGTATTTTGATATAGCACATGTGGTCGGGTCTTTACATTTTACGCGTATCTTTCTTTCTCATTATAGTTTTTACGTGTAAGATTCTTACGCGTAACATCTTTCATCTAAAACCTTATGCGTAAAACTGTGCTGCTTATGCGTAAACAGGGTCTAGCTTATGCGTAAGCATAGGCTTATGCGTAGAAAACATACGCGTAACAATTCCTACGCATAACTTCACAGTTATGCGTAATATTTCTGAAGAAGCTTATGCGTAGTCTAGTTTTTACGCGTATTCCATACGCGTAAAAGTTCTTATGCGTAAGTTTAGGGTTTTGACCCATTGACTTTTTTCCGGCGAGTTTTCCGACCAAATATTCCGACCATCTTCATATAAAAACCCAGATAAGCATAAAAATGCTTCTTTATGACCAGTTTGACCTCGTGAAGATGGACCACTTGTTTTCACGGAAATATATTGGTACAAAAAGGTGTCAAAAGAATGATGTTGTAACATAACCGTTTGGGCCAAAAAAGTGACACAAGACAGAAATCATTGAAAGACCATATGACATCTTTTGGACCAAAAATAAGATACCAAACCATGTTAAGAAACTGTTTACCCGCAAATCGGAAAAAAAAATCCGACCCACAAAATAGCACAAAAACAGTCAAAAAAACATGTATAAAACCAACATAAATCAACACAAGATAACCATGGCTCTATACCACTTGTTAGGACCAAAAAACATATAGATTTATGTGGTTCGGGAGGTCAGGGTTGGTGATTGAAGATGAAGATCTTCATCTCTTCTAGTGAGAGAAAGTAGAGAGAGGGAGGAGAAAACACAAAGATGAGTTTATTGAAACAAGAAACAAACACTAACTAAATGATTCACCTCACCCCTCATGGAGAGTCATGAGGGGTATTTATAGGCTCAACAAACCTTAACTTTGCCACTTAAATGATACTAGTCTATATGGGCAAAGTATACTACGCATCTAGTCCAATTCACGCATGTGACGTTATCTTTATAAAAAAGCGAGGCTAACAATTTTACAAAGAGCTACGGCGTAACAAAGGAGTGGAGTTACGCCGTAATAGGACTACAGATCATGAAGCATCAATTTTACAAAGACTACGGCGTAACCCTCAGCTCAGGTTACGCCGTAACCACGGATAAACATCAACTTTACAAATACTACGGCGTAACCACCAGCTCAGGTTACGCCATAACCATGGATGAGTACCAGATTAAGAAGAGTTTTGGCGTAACTAGTTAATAAGTGTTAGGCCGTAACTAGTATCCAGGCCTATAAATAGACGAAGTTTTCATCAGTTTTAGGCATCTCTCCTTTCCCAAACCTTTCTAGGGTTTGGGGAGATCAAACACAGAAGAAGAATCATGGTTTAGGAGTTAGAAGAATGAAGTTCTCATCTACGATTTCCTTTGTATTCGAGTTTGGATTCCTTTTATATTTTTCTAGGGTTTATATTATGGTTTCATGTTATTAACTCAAGTTTGCATTTATGTTATTGACCTTCTCTTTACTTCTTTATAGACATCTACTTAGTCTTATCATAGATCGCTAGTCTCGGTAATATTATAAACTTGTTAGTATCTAAAGGGCTGGGAGAATTGACCAACTGACCTCAGCCTAATAGGTTGCGAAGTATGGTAGGAATTGGCTATAGTACAACCACTCTTCGTGTGCGAACTGACCAAATGATCACCTATCAAGTGGAGGTATTTAAGAAGCTAGGGGAAATCTAAGCTCCTAACGGTCGGGTTTCCATAGACTAGATCTAGTAGATTTGGCCCTTAATGACTGCTATTATGTTACCGAATGATCCCGGTGACCTATTCATCTTGGTGAGGAATCTAAGAACCATAGGCCATGACGAATTGACCAAAGGAGTCTGGCGATAATTAACCACTATATTGAACCTTTATATCGAGAATCAATTTTTATCTGTAATCTTGGTTTAGCTTCGCTTTTCTATCTCTTTATCCTAAAATCTTATGTCTGTGTGAATGGAATAATTATATCTATCTTATCATATCAATATCAAATCATATTAGTTCTAATCATCTTAGTTCTTTCAAGGTCACAGCTGACGACACTCGGATTTACCTAAGGCTTTACTTCATCTGATCGGGTTCTCTGCCCGTTAGCATGTGTTTATCCTAGTTTATCTCAGTCTTATAAATATTAAAAGCATGATGAAATAGCACATCAGTTTTTTGGTGCCGTTGCCAGGGAGCAGTTAATGAAAGATCTAAGGTATGAACTATATTATTGACCTAAGTTAAGAGACGTGAATACTTTCAATACCGTATAAGGTACGTATCTCAATCTCTCGTATTGCAATTTTCCACATTTACTCTTTGAAGCTATTAGTTATGGCGTAACCTCTATTAAGAGTTACGACGTAACCATTAAATAATAATAAAAAATTTTATTAATTAAAAATTAGTTACGGCGTAACCTTATCCTTCCTATTACTCCGTAACACTTGGGCGGTATAAAACCCAGCTAAGGCTGATAATTAGGTTTTTACCAACACACAATCTTTTCACCGCCCCTATCTACAGTAAAAAATTTCCTAAAATTTTCGTGAAGATTTTCTCATTCCTTCAATCATACAATGGTTGGTAGGATCTTTCACTACTTTTTTTGATTCTTTTCCAATTATTATTCAGTTAGGGTTTATGTGTCCATAGTTAGGGATCTTACTTCCTTCACGATTATTATTGCTATTGACCTAATTAATTTATGATTAATGATGATTCCCCATGTTCTATTGATTCGTGTCATATTATTATTGGTTGTTTGGGTTGTTTGGATCAAGTTTAAAGTGGGTTTTGGTCAAACCTGAACCTAATGGTTTAGCCGCGGTCCCTCAGCACTTAATAGGTTAAAAACTTACAATTATTTTTACCCTTGGGATAAAATTGATGGTTACGGTGTAATCTATTGCTGGTCATAACCATGTGTTGTGCTGAGTTTCTGGGGAGAGTTACGGCGTAATCAATGGGTGATATTACGCCGTAACCATATATGTAATGTAATTACGGCGTAATCTGTAATGTTGGTTACGCCGTAACTTACGATCAGTCTGCATGAATGTTGACTTAAGTATCTTTTACTTTCAGATAACAACAACAATCCCGCTGAATGGGTCAGATTCTTGGCCTATTAGGATGAAGAAACTAGGCAATTGTGCAGGGATGACTATGTTATGCTATCAAGAAAAGAGATCGATATCCCCGAAGCCCTTGACTTCGATGCATTTGATAAAGTCAACGAAGGGTATACTAGCAGGAAGTTAAGGAAGTTTTCCAAGATCAAGTACACAGTTCGTAAGCGATCGTTTACCTGCAATGCATGGCTGGGACTCTTCAGGATCAGTGAGCCAGTGATCCCCGAATATGTCAGGGAATTTCTGGCATCCGTCGAGTTCAAGCATTTGATCAACAACGATGATGAGGTTGCGTTATGGTTTCAGCTTGGAGGGGTTAAGAGATAGTTGACTTTGAATCAATTCATGGTTAGGATGGGATTGTACACGGAGAGTGAGCTGAACAACGATATTTTTGAGGAGTTTTATAACACTTGTTGGAGGTACAGACCCGAGTCTTACTACCCCACCACCTGTTTCAACAGCATCTCTGCTGTGGAAGGGTACAACTCAAGGCACCCTCCTTCATACATCATTGTTAGGAGCCCGATTCGCCGGCTTGTGCACAGATTGATTGCGTGTTCTCTGAAGGCAAGGCACTAGGCGAAGGAGAAGATGACTATGGATGAACTTTATCTCCTTAATGATATGGACGAGGGGAATCCCATTGATGTCCCTCATTTCCTGGCTAGGTTTATGGCTAATGGAGCCAAGGGTTTCTCTGCAAAGAGTCCGATTTAGGGGGCTCATTTCATTGGTAGATTGGCAAGGAGCTATGGATTGATGTCTGATGAGGCATTAGCTTGCCCAGGTAGGGAGACCAGTTTGATTGGGAAAAATAAGCTGGTTGAATTCGGGATTTGTACCCTTAATGTGCTAGGTAGACTTGAGTTAATGCCGATAGCCCCAATGAGAGGAGGAGAAGCTAGTGGAGCTGGTGGTAGTGGTGCTGGACCGAGTGGGAGCCAAGTGGAGGCTGAGGAGCAAGTCCCTAGGGGCCGACGTAGGGCAAATGTGAACATTGGGGACAAGGTGCAGTTGATTGATGGGAGGCTTGATGATATGCAAAGCCACTTTAATGAGGAAATTGATGGCCTCACTGTAGGCTTGTATGGACTAAGTAATCAATTTGAAGGTTTTTCAGGTACTCTTGATCAAGTGCAGCAGCTTCAACAGGATTTCTTCAGCTGGAGCGCAGACAGGACGAGTCAGATGCTCCAAGAAATGCACTTGAGCCATCCCCGTTGGCATGGAGCTCCCTATGTGTACCAGCCAGATATCTCGGACATTGGCGTCCAACAAGAAGTGGCGTATATGCATGCACAGCCGACTCCTGGAAGCATAACCAGCACTCCATACGACCCGACTCAATACCAATCGATGGAGCACGATTAGGACAGGGACGAGTGATTCCCCTGTGATTTGAACAATCTTTAAAACATTTTCAAAACAATTCATGTCTGTAATAACGTTACTACTAGGATGTTTGTGTTGCCTTTAATCGATAGTACCAATAGATACAAATTTTCCTAGTGTTTTTGTGCAGGTTGTGAGACTGTGATGCAGTTACGGCGTAATCATGTAGGTAAGTTACGCCGTAACATTTGTTCAAAAATAATATTGTGAGGGCAATTTAGTTAAGGCGTAGTCACCAGATAAGATAAGCCATAGCAGCCTTCCAACCCTTAGTGAGACATCTTGACAAGCATTTGAGAGGGGAGTTTATTTCTTTATCAGTTCTTTTTCATTTCTATTTTCTTTTCCTTTTTATTTTCGTACAAATGAGACTTTGTACACTTCAAGTGGGGGGATAGGAATTGAAATGAAGTGTATGTTTACTTAGCCTACTTGCCCCAATTATAGAAATGAAGTGTATGTTTACTTAGCCTACTTGCCCCAATTTTCTAGTTGGTTTTAAAACATTTGAGCTCTTTTGAAAATTTTTGTCATGTTTTTAACCAATCTAGAATTACATAAAGTCGTGCACACTATAACCCTTAATGTTTATTGGTGAGATTTAGCCTTTCCGTTTCTCCTATTTTACCCAAATCTACCAAAAATTGAGTGTGCCGATAGTATTGTAGACTTTAGAACTTGGCTCTTACATCACTTCGAGACTATAGATGAGTAGTGTAAAAAGTTATCTTGGTTCATTTGGAAAAGGCAATTCGAATAGGCAATTATTTTAGAATTAAACCCAAATAGCCCATATGTGTTCACTTGTGTGCGTTTATTGATTAGTCGCATTGACTTTTCGACCTCCTTGATAAACTTTTTTGTTGCACTCACCATTAGTGCAAGATACCCTTAGTACACCAATTTGAGCCTATCCTTTCATTTCCCGACCCTTATTTTGTTACACCTTTACACCTTAACCTACCGTGTAGTCTTGTCTTACGATCTAGAAGTCATTGTTCGCCCTAGTTCAAGGTTTGAGTGAAATTTTTGGAAAGCACGCTAAATCAAAGACATCCTATTGAAGATCATTGAAGATCCCCCTATATGCTCCTTATATTCATCTCAAGTGGGGGGATAAGTTATCATTATATATACATACACCAAAAAAAATGTATGTGTGTAAATTAGTTCTTGTTAATAAAAGTGCAAATTATTGTAGCGCTATGATATGTGATTATAAGATATTAGCATCGAGGAAAATACCTCGATCACATTCGAATATTGGAAGTTAGTCAAGACACCATCAGTTCTCGGAAAAGGAAATATACTCAAATGGTGCATTCCCCTGACACACCATGATCCAGTTTTCATACCTTGAAGTTGAACCTTAAATTCCCTTTTTGTCGTGAAGCGTGTCTAGGTGATGCAGCGAGCAATCCTTGATGTCTTGCCATGGATTTGGTCATGTATCATTGATTTTGTCCACTTTGTCATGAAACGTTAGTAATGACACTACCCCCATAGCCTTTGAATCACTATCAACCCAACATTTTCTTCTAAAGATTGTTTTGACCTTAGCTCTAGTGGTGGAGACGTGTGTAATTGCCAAGCTTATGATAGAATACTTGCTATGTCCGTGCAATTGAGTGATCACCCCGAAATTAACACTTAGATTAGGATGAGCGTGAGAGTGTTTTCGTTCACATTTCGTGAGGTGTTCGGCTCTTATAATTATTCTATTATGGAACCCTTAACTGCACATTCCTTGGTCTACCCCAGGGATGTATCTTTTACAATATTAAAAGTCTACTTGAGGGCAAGTAGTTCAAGTTGTAGGATATTTGATAACATCAAATAATCCTGATATTCTAAGTGTTAATTTCCCCCTTTATCGTCACATATTGATTAAAATACTATTAGAAACATCCTTATTCCTTCTTATTTCATTTCAGGAACTATTTTATATGAAGAAGCGGTATTTGGATATTTCTAAGCTCAAGGATGGTTTTCTCTCACATTTACTGAAGACCACAGCGTAACTAAGTGATGAAGTTACGTCGTAATCAAATGCATACGTAAATGCGGCATAACAATATGGTGGAGTTACGCCGTAACAAGACTACAAAACATTTTACGAAGAGCTACGGCGTAACAAAGGAGTGGAGTTACGCCGTAATAGGACTACAGATCATGAAGCATCAATTTTACAAAGACTACGGTGTAACCCTCAGCTCAAGTTACACTGTAACCATGGATAAACATCAACTTTACAAAGACTATGGCGTAACCACCAGCTCAGGTTACGCCGTAACCATGGATGAGTACCAGATTATGAAGAGTTACGGCGTAACTAGTTATTAAGTGTTACGCCGTAACTAGTATCCAGGCCTATAAATAAACGAAGTTTTCATCAGTTTTAGGCATCTCTCATTTCCCAAACCTTTCTAGGGTTTGGGAAGATCAAACACAGAAGAAGAATCATGGTTTAGGAGTTAGAAGAACGAAGTTCTCGTCTACGATTTCCTTTGTATTCGAGTTTTGATTCCTTTTATATTTTTCTAGGGTTTATATTATGGATTCATGTTATTAACTCAAGTTTGAATTTATGTTATTGACCTTCTCTTTATTTCTTTATAGACATCTACTTAGTCTTATCATAGATCGCTAGTCTCGGTAATATTATAAACTTGTTAGTATCTAAAGGGCTGGGAGAATTGACCAACTGACCTCAGCCTAATTGTAAAGGATCGATATATTTATTGTGTTGATGATTCGGGTGGTCTTGGATGATCAAAATACATGTTTGCCATAGTTAGAGAGTTAGTAGAGAGAGAGGGTGTTCTTGCTAGAGGTTTACACAAAGTATGAAATATTAGATTGAATGAAGCACCACCCCTTCCATGGATGGAAGGGGTATTTATACTTACAGACTCAACGACCTCCTATCGGCCTGTGGATCAGGGATACAGTGGGTAAAGACCCGTCCTTCCTCCATGGTGTTGCACTACGCTAAACTAAACTAATAACTAACTAATAAACTGATAAATAACGTAACTAACGACAAGTCTACGAGCTAACTTAAGCTAGATAACATTTGGGGTGACCGACTCTTCACTATGGAATTTTCTAATTCCTAACAATCTCCCCCTAAGGGAGGTCATCCCATGTTTTACATTTCGAATCCTAGCATTCTATTCTTGACTTTGTTCTTGAGCTCGTAGACTTGAATTCTTCACTTTCACAATCTTTGTGCTTTAGCAATGACTCTTCATAGTCCGCATATTTGTACTTTTAGTGGAGGCCTTTAACTGATCCACATCTTTGATGATCTTCGAGCTTTCTTTGAGATCATCAGCCACAGTAAATCTCTCTGGATCATCCATAGTAGTGTTGCCTTCATGTGAAGTTGTGACATTTGGACCGACATGCTCACACTTTTGAATCATGACATCTTTCCATCAGAGTAGCGGAAGCCTTACTGGTTCATGATATTTGCAGCAGCGAAGCATAAGCATAGTATGAAATATCAGAGCCAGGTTATGTAGATATGCACCAGTCATGATTTCTTCAAATTAAGTGTGGATGTTGTGAGCATGCGGCTTTGGATTGACTCCTCAATTCTGATCAGCTGCAACCGTCCAAATGTACCTGCAAACAACAGTTAGCAATAAAACACACGAAAGTGTCTTTGTTCACTTTCGCTGAATTGAGGTACACGGCCCACGGTTCCCCGTTGATCAGTACAAGTACTGCCTGTGATCAGGTAGGATTCCTAAGAATCTCCTTGACAGGGTTTCGCAGTTGTTCTAGTTGTTCTCAAACCGGAACGTCTCAAAGAAGACAACACGGAGTGAGTGAACCAGCGAATTGAGATTCACTGATTGATGAAAAATTGATTTGAAAACAATCGCGTATTGCTTAGAATAAAGAGTTTTGCAATACGACGAAGGTTTTATGAGAAAGATCAATTTTCAATCAAAACACTTTTTGTATTTGAAAATAGTACACAATCGACGTGCTAGTGAAAAGAAGAGATTCGCACATCGACCGGTTTTTCTAAAAGTATTTTTCAATCAGAGATACTTTTTGAATTTTGAAAACATAAGTACACATTCGACGTGCTAGAGAAAAGAAGATTTGCACATCGAACGGTTTTTCCAAAAGTATTCGTCAATTCCATTCCTGGACCAAGGTTGATTCAAGATTGAATCTCCCCATCGTTTCTATCCAGTTGTCACAAGCTTGACCTTACGAGAAGATCACACATGTCACCCACCAAGAGCTTGTTTGATGTTGGCTCTAGAAGGATTTCCATCTTCATCGTGAATACTTTTACATACCACTCAGATGTTCTGGCAATACCACAAGGATAATGCGTAGGACTCTTAATATATACTTACTTTCCACATTGTGTGAAAAAGCAAGTCTTCAAGAATTTAGTGTCCTAACGAGATATTGTGGATGATTTCTTGGCTCTAGACTCAATCGTGCATATTTGGTTCCTGTGCCGGAGACTAGGGAGAGGGTCTCCTTCTTCAATATCAACAATCTCTAAGAGAAAGTCGATAGATAATGTCGGTTCCCCGTGAGAATGAAACAAGCCCTTTTAAGAGGAACTTGAGTAGCTTGGGAAGTTTAGTGCAGTGCATCACTGGGTCCATGATGTCTTGTCTTCAATACCGGCGTTACCTTAGTAACCACCAGTAGCATATGTATTGAACCCGGTTTCTGCCCTAAGGTTGAATTGATGGAGGGCTATTTCTTTTCACCCTTTTTCACATTCAGTTCTTTTTCATTCTTCAACCCCTTCAGTGCTTACCGAGACTTCATTACTAGAACCTTTTTGGGTTTATTCCAGTACTAGCTCTGTCTCAGTCCGCACTCTTCCCAATTTCTCATTTTTCTCCTTTTTTTTTTTTTTTCATCATACCTAAGGACTCTACACTATCTAGTGGATTGTCCCTGGGTAGATCCCTCCGGCTCTGGCGGGATCGTGGGAACGAATACCTAACCTAACCATCCTTATAACACCATGCATAAAGTAAATTGGTCGGTCTTTTGGTATTGTTCTTTCCTTCATGAAACCAATCGAAAAATCATTTGGAAAAACAATCAAGGTACTTGTGATACGAGATCAAAGCATTTTGTACCTTAATAGTTTTGATCATTTAGAAAACCTCCCTCTCAACATGTGCGTGTGATTTAGAAATTGTTTGGCACATGGAGGCAAGAGGACTTTGAAATATTTTCTTTGATCACAATTTTCATACGAAAAAGCCATTTGATTTTCTTGGTAAAATTCTCCCCCTCAATATGTGCATAGGATATTTTAAAACATTTTATCACATAGAGGCAAGAGTTCTTTTGAAGCACATCCACAATCACAAAATCCATTAAGAAAACCATTTGAAAACACAATCAAGGTACTTTATAATCTCTTTAAAAAAACTTTTGTACCTCGATGGTTTTGCCCCCCCTCAATATGTGCTTGGAGATTCGAAAGCGTTTAGCACATATGAGAGAGCAGCCTGCACAACTGAATCAAAAACGATCAACTTTTATCAAATTTCATTATTAAATCACAAATTCTCCTCCGATCAAAAATATCAAATCCTTTGAGATTTTGGATCCCAAGTGATTTAATTAGGTTTAGAAAACATGGGAGAAAATGTGGCCTTGTTTAAATACTCATCTGGTTTTTGGATAAATCCTCCTCCTCAACATGTGCATTATGTATATTGAAATCGTTTGGCACATGGAGGCAGGAGTGCCTTTAAAGGACTAAAACCAATTCCATTTAAAACAGATTTGAGATTTAAAACACGATCTCTACCCCGATCAGAAATATCAAACCATTTGAGATTTGTGATCCCAACTGATTTAAATCATTTATAAAATTTTGGGGAAAGACGTGGCAAGATTCAATTTTGAAAGATGACAGATATGGACCATTTTAAGACATTAAAGATTGTTAGTGTCAGGTATGATAGTTTTTAAGAGATCTTTTAAGTAAAACAAAACAATTTCACAATCAAACAAGAACAGAAAAGATTTCATTTTGAAAGACCTTGATTCTAAAGAAAAAACCATACCATGACATAACATTAAATCTTTAGATCACCACTTTTTGTTGTACAAAACGGACTTTTTGAAGATATATTGTATGAAAATATTTTAAATTAAATCACTCTCCCCCTCAATCGATGACCGAAGTCGATAATTGAGTGACTTAAGTTTAGATAAAATGAAGTCCGGTGATTTTCAAAATTTAGTCCAATATATTTTCAAAACAATATATTCCATTTTCAAAACAACTTATTCAAATTTATTCAAAATTGTTTAAAAATGGTATCCTGCACAAAGATACGTTAGGTGGTTGAGAAGCTTCTGTTGTTGTTGCTGTAGGGTTTGGAAGAAAAACCGTCTGCTGATGCAGTGAGACTTCTTCTTACGTTGCATTTTGAATGCCAACTGAGGTCAAATTAAGCTCTGTTTCTTCAATCACTTAGAAGAAAACCATCTGCTGATGCAGTGAGACCTCTTACGTTGCATTTATGCCAACTCTCCATAGAAGTCCAATTAAGCTCCGTTTCTTCATTTGTCAACCCAAGAAATAGTTACCCTTTCCTTTCGGCATCCAATCATCTTCAATTGTGGGATCCGGATCGGGAACATTCTTTTATACCAATATACCTGTATACGTTAGTGAACACACATACAAATATATGGTGGTCGACATCACCCATAACAGCAATCGACTAATTAAAGTCAATTCAACATATCAATCAGATCATATAAATGTATGGGAATAATGTGTACATCTAACTCTAATCATCTAATCCTAGCAATCATATCCTAGGCACCTAGTCCTTCAACATAGGTTAACATCATTTTTAATTAAGCATATTAGGATAATTAAGAAAGCCCGTTAGATGATATAGATTTGAAAACATTATCCCCCTCAATCAATGACTCAATTTGTGAAAAGTTTAAAAGTGCTGAAGTCATTGATTGAGTTTGCAGATTTAATAAAAACTCTGAAACTGATTGTTGTTAAAGCAGCTCATTCACCACCATTTTAGAAAACAACAAATATTTTTCTGAAGAATTTATAGACGGAAAAATATTTGAGTAGGAACAGCAGTCCTTCGACATACTTTCCTCATTTGTTTTTAGGATAAGTGCACGAAATATTTGATAAATTGGTTTAGCGCAGCACTTTCCTTTCTTTTGAAGAGCGGGTTGCTATCTGAAATAATAGCAAACCATGGTTTAAGCGCGGGTCACAGTCTGAGATAACTGCAAGCCATCATTTGAAGCCCGGGTTACAGTCTGAAATAACTGTAAGCCATAATTTTTGACATGTTTTGAAAAAGAATATTTACACCTCCTGCTCGAACTTCATCTATGGTCCCGTGCCATTATTGAATGACATTTCTAAGACCGTAGATGTTATCGATACCAGAAGACATGTCTTGAGAAAACATATTTTTGGTATTTTCAAATTTTTCTGATTTTTATGGATTTTTGTTGGTTTTATATTTTTCTATTTTCTTTTTGTTGGTTTTATATTTTTGTATTTTGTTTTTCGAATAAGTATTTACAAGGATAGAATAGATGATATAGCTAAAGAAGATGATGATACGAGTACCAAGATAAGGATATCGAGCAGCCCCGTTGTAGAAGATAGAAGTCATCATCCCTTAAACATTCACCACCAAAGCTTCCAGGGCTCCAGAATAGAAGATAGAACATGAGCCTTTGAGAAAGAGAGACTTTGGCAGCTTCCCCCCAAACCGAAAATCCTTTAGCTGAGCAGATTCAAAGCTTTCTTTCAAGCTTCTCTTAGCCAGGTGCACAAAGAAGCACACCATTATCATCGAACTTGCTGCTCCTTTTAAGAATAATCACCGTGATTCTTCGTTCGAGGTTATATCATCCAATAGAACACCAGCAACGTTTCATCCCACACTTAAATAATCTTCTCAAATTTCTTTTCCACTGAAGTCTGAAGCGATCCATTCCAAAAGGTGTCAAGAGAACAATTCCCCCCAAGTAGTTGAGTTGATGCAGTCAGTCTCTTTGTATAATGCTCAAGAACTCTCCCGAATACACATCATGAGGGTAATGAAGAACAACTCCCCAATGTTCACATCTTTCATCCCTGATGAATGTGTATGAAGCTCAAGAACCCGAAGTACACCAATATTCAAGAACTCTCCCGAATACACATCATGCCCGGAAGGAAAACACCTCCCCAATGTTTATGGTAAACAATGGCTTTCTTCCCTGATGATCGTGTATGAAGCTTAAGGACCCGAAGTACACACATTCCCCAAAGAGAGAACAACCGATAACATTGAAGAAGCAGGCCGAATCACTGATTATCTCTGCGGGTGACAATCTCTGCGGATGTCAACACCGGAATAAGTGATTATATCTCTGAATCACAGATTAAGCCCTCAAGTAAAACAGCTGAGCATCCCCAATGTACACAATTCTCTCTCCCCTGATGATTGCGATAACATCGAGATCATCACACACCAATGTACCTCTTATATCTTCAGAAACATTCTCTAACATCTCTTCCCCCACATAGTTGAAATAAACACAAAACGCCATGAGTCAAACCTTGAGTTTCTCTGCGGTAATGACAATAGTCTTCCCGGGATATCTTCAATCACTTAGAAGTATTAAGCTCATCAAGTTTACTCGCGTTTAGATGCTTGTCTCCTTCCCCCTTGCTGGTTTTGACACTTCAGAATCAGCAACACTTTGAAAGCCCAAATACAAGAAATCTGTTGAGAAGAACCTTAGAAGTCTTTGTGAGAATCAACTTGCTGAAGAATATGAGCAAGTCTAATTGGGGATTAAATTCGACATATCACTCTCTCCCAATTAGTGCTCTCCCCTAAACCGACAATCTGTTTGATAAATGCCATGAATTAAGAAGAAGTCTTTAGATCGTTAAATGCAACTCGTCTTTAGTCTTCTAACATGTAGCAGAATATGTAGAACCGACTGTAGACTCGACCTTCTTCAAGATTGTCCAGTTGGGGAATAGAAAGTTAACATCTTCAACTCACCAAGAACAAGAACATCACCAAAAAGCATCCCAATCAACTTTACATCTTGCAAATCCCCTTAACTAAAATCCCTCCCAATCAAACAAGAACAGAAAGATGTTCATCAAGGAAATCAGCAATCAGGCCGCAACGAACACACGAAATGGTAATACCAAGCAAACAATCACATCAAACAAGAACAGAAGGTTGTTCGGAATCATCATGTTGATGTGCACGTGAAGCATTAACCGGAAGCACTTTGTCAATAAACTCATCAATCTGAGTGAAGATGTCAACCAACGGCTCTTAAGAAGAAACTCCATGTAAAGATGACCCGATAAGAAGAAGCTCGGTTCTTACATGAGTTAGGAGCCGTATGACCATATATTCTCATATTACAATCAACCATGCAGTAAATTCACACTTCTTCTCCCCCTCAAGAATTGCATACGGAGATGCCATTCTTGACTAACTAAGTGAACATTATCCAAATGTAGTCTATTCACCCTTCTCCCCCGCAAAATCAGCACAGGATGTCGCCATCGTCATTATAGTTGAGAAAGTGGAATCAGAAAACAATCAACAGTAGCCCGGTTCACTTAATGACTGAAGCGCATGGAAAAAGTATGAAGCATGTTGATGAGAATGGTCATAATAGAGAAGATTTCTCTTCTTTCAAAGATAAAGCGCACTGAAACGTACACTTTTCTTTTCTTTAGAGTACGAGGCCTGAACTGAAGTGAACATACGTCATAATCTCTCTCTTTTCAATCTCTTTTGGCAAAACATGTAATCAACCCAATATCATTCAGTAGGCTCTTTGTAGTGACAGCTGATGGAGAAAACCCAATATGATGAATTTGACCCTGAAGTAAACTAACCCGAACTCGTGACTTAAACTTGCACATATGAAACAAAGAGCGGTGCCGAGAATTCATGCTCCATTGAATCTCTTAAGTACTCTATACTCTTCAACCAACCAACCATCAAGTAATAGACGCACATTACCTCTTGAAAATCCACAATTGAATGTGACACTGAGCACTACAACGTAACTCCTTAAAGTGATAGTTATCTTGTGGTGGTAAGAGCCCAATTCCCCCAAGTGGTAAAAGAAAAGGTAAAAGACACCCAACAGTAACTAGATTTCCAAGTCTTCGTTTTTTATAATAAGCTCGAACAAGGATCTCGAAGAATCTTCATCCATCCATCCCCGATATCTTCAGATACTAAGTACACTTGCCCGTGATAATTCACTTCAACCTCAAATAAATAATGCTGAATTAACTCCGTTGTCACATCTTCTAGTTAAATGCTCAATTCTAGCCACCTTTGTCGTTTTAAGTGAACTCTGATAATGGTTTCATCCCGACTATGGTTAAAAGCATATTACCCCGTAAAACCATGTAATAACCAAACTGCCATGAAGAATATCCAAACAATCACCCAATTCATGAAGTACATCCTTTTATCCCTTCCTAGAAGCAGAAACTGTAGCACCAGCATCAGAAAAGATCCCGAAATACATTTTCCATTACTCCAGGATGGTTCCATCATTACGGGATTTTACAACTCTATGGTTTAAACCGAAAAATAGATTCTTTCGCGGGATTTTACAAAACCAAGAATAAACCGTAAGATAGATCCGGAAATGCACTTTACTAATACCAGGATGTTTCCATTGTCACGGGATTTTACAAGTCTATGATTTAAACCGAGAAATAGGTTCTTTCGCGGGATTTTACAAAATCAAGACAAAACCGTAAACAATGTCAGCTTGAATGTGATATGACAACTTAGGTTTCAGTGAATATCTGTTTTAGGGGAATATGCAGCGGTTCATCAACGGATCATTATCCAACATTATCAACATCATCAACATCATCAACATCATCAACCATCCAATCAACACTTTGGAAAACACACCATTCACGCAATCTCTCGGCTATTGTAGTGACCACATGGAGAAGTAAACCCGCTATATCAAACTTGAACATGACGTGAACTTCCCCATATTTGTTACTTAAACTTGTACTCATCCTTGTGAAAAAGAAACGGTGTACCCAATGTACAAACCTCTTGACATTCTCAATTGAGTGAGACACCGAAGTGATAGTTACGTTGTGGGTTAAACGAGAAAGAATCACAAATGTAACTAAATAGCCAAGTCTTTATCACACTCAATATACGCCCAAACAAGTCATCTTCGCGGAATGATAGAAAGAAAGAAGACGAAATAAGTAAACATGCCCGGAAAAAACCTCACATCAAATCCAAGTAAGAAATGCCGTACAAACATCCCCGTAGTCAACGTTGTATAATCATCAATTTCAAGCCATGACACAATATACTACGTGAAAATGTGTAGCCCAAACAATCAAACCTCATAACCCAACGAATCTCATCATCCAATCTCATATCATCAAGTCTTATTGTCATTAATAATTATCCGATCTAAAATCCATTAAGCCCGGTTCAATTCATTCAAAAATTCAAGTCCATTCAACCACGAATACAACAAACCCGATTCAATTGCACTGAACGACCCAGTCCATTGATACACCTTTAAGCCCAACATATAACATCCGAATAACTCGAGTCGATATGAAAGTATTATCACTTCCAAGTTTATTACAACTCATGGACCAACGCCTAACACATACCATACCAATCTCCAAAAAATCTCACGTCAATACAAAATAACGAGGCCTAGTAACAACATTTTACATGGTCCACATAAGTCCAACTTGATTATCTGGTCCACTAATTAGAAAGCAATACAAGGCCCAATGCCACCTCAAGTTAGACATATCATGAAAATCCAACTCGTCAGCCCATTTAACCATTACCACTGACAACCTAATCCCACGGTATATAACATTACATTCTCACACTTGCCCTAAGTTCAAGATATTCAAACAACCCTAATCTCAATTAAGTCCGCCCCCCTCTTATCACAAACGCAGACAATAAACAAAAATGTTAATCCCATATCAAGATCAGTCCGCGGCATCATAAATCAAATCAGATTATAAACCCTAATCGTCCTCTTATCCAGCCACCATCTCATTCTCATATCCGAATAAAAAATAACATGCTTCAGCCATCTTAATCTTGTGTCAATCATCACTTTATCAATCCCAAGAAGCTCTTAAGTACGCCTCAATTTCGTGCTTTGGAACACACAACGCAACCACACACTCGCCACAGGGATGGCTTGAGTTATTTGTGTCAGCCACAATATCAATCAAACGCATCAAGGTAGGTACTTTTTAATCTTTGTTGTGATTAGATTGAACGAACGTTTGGCATGGAGATGACTTCATAGTTATATTCCTTGTCATTAAGTTTCGGATAATAAAAAGAATCAAGCTTCTTGTAGGATCTGTGATGATATATTGTATCGTGTTTCATTGACCCTCCAAAGTCATGATAATTATCCATTTGAGAAACACCGAATATAATTCTGAGATCTTTGGTTGACATTCCTTTCGGTTTCCATTTTGAATTCTGGATCTGTGATGTAATCTTCATGTGTGTAAAGATCATGTATGGTCTAAGTGTTTTGAGAACCACACACAAACAGAAGTGAAACTGAGATTGATTAATGTTTGAGTCAGAATTGGTTTACTATTTAATTTTTTTTTTTTTTTTTTTTTTTTGACTGAAGATGTAGATAGATTTGAGACATGGGTTTAGATTGAGTCGAGATATTGGACCGATGATGGTTGAAGACCTGAGGTGTTGTTGATTTAGGTATAAGGTTTTGAGGTCATGATTTATGGCTGTTGATATGTTGGTGATGACAGTGGTCAAACGAAATACTCTTCTTCATCCTTCTTTCTGTCTAAGTCGCTAGGTATAGTAAAGTCAAGTTGCTATGGCTTTTATCAAAGTAAGTCGCTAGAGTCATGAGTCAACTCGCTAGATAAGTCAAGTCGCTAGCCAACTCGTTACAGTTGTTGACTCAATAGTCAACAACTCGCTACCTATTATGAGTCACAAGTCGCTAGCGAAAGTCTTTAGCCCAAGTCGCTAGCACAAGTTGCTACGACTTGTAAAGACAAGTCGCTAGGTCTGACCCAAGTTGCTATAACTTTACTCAAGTCGCTACAATTTATTTCCGTTAACAAGTCGCTAGCATATTTTATGTTAACTCAACTCGCCAACTTATAAAAATAAGTCGCTAGCAAGAAAGTGGTTAACAACTCGCTACCAAAATGAGACAACAACCCACCAAGTCGCCACCAAGAATGCCAAACATACAAACCCAGAAAACAACCCAAACCCAGAAAACTGTATATGAAGGATACACTTTTATTTGACCCATTTGACCACTGTATGGACATGAAAATCTGACCATATGACTATCAACATATTAAACCCAGAAACAAATCATAAGAACTGCTTCATATGACTGTTTAAACATGACACAAATTATCATATTCAAAGCACATGACTTTTTCATATACAACAACAGGTTTACTTGTTAGCGAAACATGACTTTTAGACCAAACCCAGATACATGACCAAAACCAGATACACTGTAGAACAGTTATAAAAAAATATTCCAGACACAAAAGTTCCAAAACAGTATCAACAGGAATTAAAAAATACCACACAAATCAACAAAACACAACAACCTTGGCTCTGGTACCAATTGTAAAGGATCGATATATTTATTGTGTTGATGATTCGGGTGGTCTTGGATGATCAAAATACATGTTTGCCATAGTTAGAGAGTTAGTAGAGAGAGAGGGTGTTCTTGCTAGAGGTTTACATAAAGTATGAAATATTAGATTGAATGAAGCACCACCCCTTCCATGGATGGAAGGGGTATTTATACTTACAGACTCAACGACCTCCTATCGGCCTGTGGATCAGGGATACAGTGGGTAAAGACCCGTCCTTCCTCCACGGTGTTGCACTACGCTAAACTAAACTAATAACTAACTAATAAACTGATAAATAACGTAACTAACGACAAGTCTACGAGCTAACTTAAGCTAGATAACATTTGGGGTGACCGACTCTTCACTATGGAATTTTCTAATTCCTAACACTAATAGGTTGCGAAGTATGGAAGGAATTGGCCATAGTACAACCACTCTTCGTGTGCGAACTGACCAAATGATCACCTATCAAGTGGAGGTATTTAAGAAGCTAGGGGAAATCTAAGTTCCTAACGGCCGGGTTTCCATAGACTAGATCTAGTAGATTTGGCTCTTAATGACTGCTATTAGGTTACCGAATGATTCCGGTGACCTGTTCATCTTGGTGAGGAATCTAAGAACCATAGGCCATGACTAATTGTTAGATATAGGATTTCACAATCACATTAAACCATAACCATGTGGGGCGTTAACAATGTTTAGAGAGAGAAAGTTCTAGTGAGAGAAAGGAAGAGAGTTGGGAACTATGTGAAAAACAAAGAAAAATAGTATTGAAGCTCCAACCCTCTACCTTGGGAGGTAGAGGGTATTTATAGTTTCTTACAAACAAACGCCACCTACGGGCTGTGGATCAGGCATACAGTGGGTAAAGACCCGTCCGTCCTCCACGGTGTTACTTAACTAAATACTACTTAACATAAAATAACTACGACTACGAGCTTTCAAACGATTACATATACTTGAGGTGACCGACTCTTTAATACCTGGAATTTCTAATTCCTAACAGTCTCCCCCTAAGGGAGGTCACCTCAAACACACATTAAAATTACATTGAATACAAACAGATATAACATTGAGATTGTTCTTGGATTCTTGTCCATGTTCTTTGTTCTGTAGCTCGTAGTCTTTGATTCTTCATTATTGCATGTTTAGATAATCTGAGTGGAGGTCTTTAACTGATCCACGTGATACTGAGTTTTGAGCCAGCTTTGAGATCATCAGCCACATTTAAATCTCTGACTCAACCTTTGTGGTGTTGGTAATTAGTGATGTTGTGACTTTTGGACCGACATGCTCACATTCTGGATCATGATTTATTCTTATCATAGTAGCGGAAGCTTTCGTTGATTCATGATATTGGCAGCAGCGTAGCAGAAGCATGGAGTGAAAATATCAGAGACATTGATGGACCAATCATGATTTCTTTAGATATGAATGTGTTGTGTGAGCATGCGGCTATGGATTGACCGCTCCATTCTGATCAGCTGCAAACGTCGGGGTATACCTGCATAAGACAGTTAGCAATAAGGCGTACGAAAGTGTCTTTGATCACTTTCGATGAATTGAGGTACACGGCCCACGGTTCCCCGTTGATCAGTACAAGTACTGCCTGTGATCAGGTATAATTCCGAAGAATTTCCTTGACAGGGTTTCGCAGCTGCTCTAGCCGTTCTCAAACTGGAGCGTCTCAAAGAAGACAACACGGAGTGAGTGAACCAGTGAATAGAGATTCACTAATTGATGGGAAAAAAAAGATTTGAAAAAACAATCGTGTATAGCTCAATAGAAATTGTTTTTGTAATACAACGAAGTTTTAGTGAAAAATCATTTATCAATCATAAACACCTTTTGATTTGAAATAATAGTACACAGTCGATGTGCTAGAGAAAAGAGTTTTTAAGCACAACAACCGGTTTTTCAAAGGCATCCGTCAATCCATTTTCTTGGACCTGGATTGATTCAATTTTGAATCGCTCCACTGATGAGGTCCATATGACACAATCAAGTCTTGGCAATACCACAAGGATAGTGCGTAGGACTCATAAGATATAATCTCACATTCCACATTGTGTGAAATAGTGAGTCTTCAAGAAATAAGTGTCCTAAAGAGATTAATTGATGATCTCGAGGCTCTAGACTCAATTAGTGCTCTTTTGGTTTCCTGTGCCGGAGACTAGGGAGAGGGTCTCCTTCTTCAATATCAACAATCTCTAAGAGAGAGTCGATAGATTATGTAGGTTCCCTGTGAGAATGAAACAAGCCCTTTTAAGAGGAACTTGAGTAGCTTGAGAAGTTAGTGCAGTGCGTCACTGGGTCCATGACGTCTTGTCTTCAATACCAGTGTTACCTTAGTAACCACCAGTAGCATATGAATTGAACCCGGTTTCTGCCCTAAGGTTGAATTATTGGAGGGCTATTTCTTTTCACCCTTTTTCTCATTCAATTCTTTTTCATTCTTCAACCCCTTCAGTGCTTACCGAGACTTCATAACTAGAACCTTGTTGGGTTTGTTCCAGTACTAGCTCAATCTCAGTCCGCACTCTTCCCATATCTCACTTTTCTCCTTTTTTCATCATACCTAAGGACTTCTACACTATCTAATGGATTGTCCCTGGGTAGATCCCTCCGATTCTGGCGGATCCTGGGACCACAACCTAACCTTATCAACCTTATATCACCATACATAAAGTAAAGTTGGTCGGTCTTTTTGGTATCGTTCATCTGCCATTGGAACCAATTGAAAACCATTTGAAAGTCAATCAAGATACTTGTGATATAGAATCAAAGCATTTTGTATCTTAATTGTTTTGATATTTTAGAAATGCTCCCCCTCAACATATGCATAAAAATTTAGAATTTGTTTAGCACATGGAGGCAAGAGATCTTTGAAATCGTTAGATTGAGAATGAAAGGTCCAATCTTTTGATTAACATTTTCTAAAATGATCATCATCACTTCCTAATCAATTTGAGTAGATAAAATTTTTAAAGAATGATGAGGTTTTCACAAGTTTGCTCCCCCTCAATATGTGCATAGATGTTTGAGAATATTTTGCACATATTAGGAAAAGACTGCACATTGAGATAAATTGATCATGTTTCAAATATTTGTGGTTTAAGATAGATGCTCCCCCTCAACGTGTGCATGGAAAATTTGAAATCGTTTGTCACTTGCGGGGAGGCAAACATACTAATCACTTATGAAACCATCTATCGAATTATCAGTTTAAATCCAATTTAAATCACAAATTCTCCCCCGATCACAATTATCAAATCATTTGAGAATCGTGATCTCAGTAGATTTAAATTGTTTTTGAAAGCTTTTTAAGGAGAATTGTAACTTGATTTTGAAAACGTTTTAACTGATAAGGATCGAATTTTGAGACTTTAGACTCCAAAGATTTAAACATGCTTGAATAACTTTTGAAAACAAACCATTGTTTGAAAACAAATACACTTTTTAATTAAAAATCATTCTCCCCCTCAATCAATGACATAAGTTGTTGATTGAGAGATAGATAGTTTTAACCACCGTTTAGTACAAATGATTTTCCAAAATTGAGCCCGAGTAATTTTTCAAAGCAATTCGTTTTCAATTTTTTTTTTTTTTTAAGACTCAGAGCATGAGATTTGAAAAACAAGATAAAGTATGGCTCTGTTCTTTCTTTTTAACACGGGTTACTGCCTGAAATGACAATAAACCACCATTTTTCTTCGCCTCATTTTTTTTTAATGAAAAACTATGTACATTCGATGAACATCTAAAGACCCGTGACATTCTTTGAATATCAACACAAAGTCCGTAGATGATATCGAATCGAGAAAAACATGGGAAAAAGGACAATATTTTTTGAGGAGTTTTCGAATTTTTCACATTTTTATGGATTTTGAAAGTTTTATAATTTTCTATTTGATTTTTGAAGGTTTTGTAATTTTGTATTTTGATTTTTGAAAAAATATATACAAAGAGATAGATGAAGAAAGACATTCACTCCTCGTCTTCCTCCTGAAGACGTTTGAGTGTTTCTGGTTGAAGGCTTTTCAAGCCAAGTCGTGGAAGAATAAACTCAAAACGTTCTCTTGGAAGAGCTTTGGTGAAGATGTCTGCTAACTGGTATTCAGTCCTCACAAAATAGAGTTCCACCACACCTTTTTCCACTTGTTCCCTGATGAAATGATGTCGAATGTCGATGTGCTTTGCTCTTGAATGTTGAACGTTGTTGCATGAGAGAGCAATAGCACTTTTATTATCACAGTACAGAGGGATTTTGTTGAATACAAAGCCATAGTCAGTTAATTGAGATCTCATCCATAGGATTTGAGCACAACAAGATGACATGGCTATGTATTCAGCCTCTGTAGAGGAAATAGAAGTACTCATTTGCTTCTTTGAAGACCAGCCCACAAGCTTATCACCCAAAAACTGAGCACCTCCAGACGTACTTCGACGAGTATCTTGACACCATGCATGATCTGCATCTGCATATGCTGTTAGTGACATACCGGTGTCCTTCGGGTACCAAAGTCCCATGTTGATGGTTCCTTGGAGGTACCGAAAGACCCGTTTAACCGCTTCAAGGTGCTTTTTGGTAGGCTTAGCCTGGTATCTAGCACACATGCATATAGCGAACAGAATATCAGGTCTACTGGCTGTGAGGTACATCAGGGAACTGATCATGCTACGATATTTCGTTTGGTCTACCAAGATCCCTGAGTGGTCCTCATCCAGTTTAGTACGCTCAATCATGGGAGTGTCAACAGGGTCACTAGAATCAAATCCAAATTTCTTTAGAATCTCATTTGCATATTTAGATTGATTTATAAAAATGCCTCCGGGACTCTGTGAAATTTGTAATCCCAAGAAAAATGACATTTGTCCCATCATAGACATTTGAAATTTGGAACCCATTTCTTTTGAAAAACGATCACATTCATTGGGGTCAGTCGAGGCAAAGATTATATCATCAACATATATTTGAACGTGAATTAAATGTTTGCCTGACTTCCTGGTAAACAGAGTAGGATCAACTGCTCCTTTGCTGAAGCCGGTAGACAGAAGAAACTTTGATAGCGTATCATACCATGCCCTTGGAGCTTGCTTTAAACCATAAAGAGCCTTCTTCAAACGATAAACGTGAGTAGGATGCTCTGGATTCACAAAGCCTTCAGGTTGGCTGACGTAGACGACTTCTTTAAGATCTCCGTTCAGAAACGTCGTCTTTACATCCATCTGATAGACTACCATGTTCTTACTTGCAGCATTAGCCAAGAATATTCTGATTGCCTCGATTCGAGCAACTGGAGCAAAAGATTCTTCAAAGTCAATACCCTCCTCTTGACGGTATCCTTTAGCCACCAATCGAGCCTTGTTCTTTAACACATCACCATGCTCATCAAGTTTCACTTTGAAGATCCATTTTAGAGCAATGATCATAGCACAATCTGGAGCTGGTACTAATTCCCATACATCTAATCGATCAAACTCATGAATTTCATCTTGCATGGCATTGAACCAGCTGTCTTCATTCATAGCAGTTTTAACATCTTTAGGTTCGATCTTTGAGAGTACTGAGTTAAAGAAGCACCATAAGGCATCAGTAGCAAGTTGTTTACGAGTGGATACTGGACGAGAAGGGTTTCCAATGATGTTATCCAATGGGTGATCATGTGTCCATTTTCTAAGATGTTCATGTGGTTGTGGTTATGGAACCGAAGTAGCAGAGTCGATGTCTCCTGATGAAGATGGTTCAGATGATGATTCAGGAGTAAATATATTTTCAAATGGAGCATCTTCGGGAGTAGCAAAGGGATTAACTTCATCCTGTGAATCAGAAGCATTTCCATGATGTACACTTGATGATTGAAGATTTGTTGATGAAACAGATTGGTCAGCAGCAGGCGCTTCTTGGCTTAATGACATAGAAGTTAAAGGGTTAATTTCATTGACAGGGATAGAAGCAGCCTCTGGTGATTGAATTGTCATATCATTGTTACTTGGCTCAAATTGTCATCAAACATTGAATCAAACAGTTTCTTTAAATCATCTTCTAAGGGAGGTACATATGGAGTTGCTAATGAGGAGTTTGGTACAAGAGATGAACCAATGGGACTGCTTTGAAGTGCGGGTCCTGAACTGGATTGTCTAGGAGCCATTTGACCGGTCAGCTCATCAAACGTGACGTGAATTGTTTCCATAATATTTCGTGTTCTCTTGTTATAGATTCGGTAACCTTTTGTGTTAGGTGCATAGCCTACAAAAACACCAATGTCCGCTTTAGCTCTCAGTTTTCCTAAATCTTGACCATCATTAGTTGGATAACATAAAGCACCGAACACACGAAGGAATGAAAGATCAGGTTTTCTGTTGTGGACAAGTTCATATGGAGTTTTTCCATGAGCAGTGTGAATTAGGGATCGATTTTGGGTGTAGCAAGCAGTGGCGATAGCTTCACCCCAGAGAAACATTGGAACTTTTGAGTAAATCAGCATAGTCCTTGCGGCTTCCACAAGAGTTCGATTTCGTCTTTCAACTACACCGTTCTATTGAGGAGTTCGAGGAACACTTCTTTGATGACTGATTCCAATACTTTCATAAAACTCACTAAGTTGTTTGTTAACAAACTCAGTTCCATTGTCTGTTCGGATGATTCTGACCGTTTTGTTAAGACGAACCTGCAGCTGTTTGATGAGTTTGATGATGATATCTGGAGTTTCATCCTTTGTCTTTAAGAACTTTACCCAGGTGAATCTAGAGAAATCATCAACCACAACTAATACATATTTCTTCCCAAAGATATTCTGCACTCTCATGGGTCCACATAAGTCCATGTGAATTGTATGAAGAACTTCTGTGACTGAGTTTGTAGGTTTGGATTTATGGGCATACTTCTTGCTTTTTCCCAACTGGCATGCTGAACAAAGATGATCCTTTTCATACTTAAGTCTAGGTAGACCTACAACTAAGCCCTTTCTGGAGAGATCATTGATGGTGCCGAAGTTCAAGTGATTGAGACGACGATGCCATAACCATAACTTTGTTTTAGAAGCCTTTGACAACAAGCAAATTGGAGAAGACTTCATCATATCTTCGATAGAGATGGTGTATAGATCTGATCCACGTGAACCTCTTAAAAGTTCCTTACCATCAAGTTCTCTAACGAAACAAGTATGTTTTCTGAAGGCTACTTCTAGATTAGAATCGCAGAATTGACCAACAGAGAACAGATTATGACCAAGACCTTCCACATAATATACCCTGGAGATAACACATTTTCCAACAACATAATCTCCATAACCCTTAATAGCACCGAAATGATCATTCCCAAATCTAACTGTCCCGATGAATTTGCTCACGAAGTTCATGAGCCGCGACCGGTCTCCAGTCATTTGCTTGGAACAGCCTGAGTCCAGGTACCACAGAACGATTTGAACGATCTGCAGTTGAACACAGACAAGAATGGATAACTGGATATTTGGGATCCCCATGCAAGAATGGGTTCCATTTGGTTAGTAACAGTAATTGGAACACCCACATCAGAAATAGAAACATCCATATCAGAAGTAGAAGCAATGGAATCATTAGGAATAGATGCAGTGCTGGTGTCTGTATTTGACCTATTCAAAGTATGTTCACTTCTTAAGGGAATAGTTCTACCAGTAGGCATCCATTTTCTAGTGGGCATAGTCTTAGCAGGTTGAGGACAAAACTGATTATTCTTATGACCAAAAGGTATCCAATAATAACCTATCTTTATAAATGTTCTTCCTGTGGGTTTCCACTGTTTTCTAACAATCTTTCGTCTTTGCCTTTTAGCCTTCTTTACACGATTATTAGCATTAACAATTTTAACTGGGCATTTGACAGCATTAGACAAAGCATTCACACCACATTCATGATTAGCAACAGAATTCAAGCAGACATCATTACAAGGTTTGCAAATAGTATCAGAAATCGAATTAATTACAGTACGCCTATGGCTAATACTAGAATCAACACGATTCATTTTATTTAACTCAAACTTAGTGTTCCTAGGGTGATCTTCTACTTTCTTCCAATGCACATTCTTAGCTTGCGAGGTCCTATCATTCCTTGTATTGTCTTGAGACTTTGACCTGCTCGCTTTAATGTCACTGTTTACTCCTGTAGAGGGAATGGGAACATTAGTTGGTTTTGCTAATTTATGCATTTCCTGTTTAGATGTGCTGGGATCTGAACTATTTGAAGGCACAATAAAGTTCATTCTCTTAACAGTAGAAGTGCTGGGAGTTGAACTCCTAGAGGGCACACTCGAGTTCACATTCTTAGCACTAACAATTTTGGAATCTGAACTACTTGAAGGCACACTAAGGTTCACGTTCATAACATTTGGCATTGAATGACTTGCATGCTTGGCACTAGGCATTGAACAAGGTATCAAGGGATTGACTTGCTCACCTAAGGTTTTAGGGCATATTGTAATTAAGCATTCTAGAAGTTCTTGAGATCGTTTGGCATATAAGCATGCATGGCCAATTGCATTATCAAGTGGTTTCTCTAACTTACCCTCTTCTACAATCTCACGGAGACATTCTAGGCTGTCCTTAAGATATGAGAAATATGTTTGAATTGCCAGTTTGTTATTCCTAAGATGAGGAGGAACATATTTCACAGTCAAAGCATATTTATTACAGACATGCACCTTTGAAGCACCATTCTCCCCATTGGTCATTGGCATTTTCCCTTTTACCTGACTCTTCAGATTCTCAATTTCCTTTTGCAACGAGGTTATTTTTTCGTTATTTTTGTTCCGAGTGACTTTAATTGACTCAAATAACTCATTGAAATGACGTTTAACCTTTTCATTTTCTTCTAGAAAACTCTCATTTTCCTTTTGTAAGGCATTAACCAAGTTTTGAAGATGAAAATTTTGAGAATTCCGAGAATCTAAAGGAGGAGGCATTTGGGAGCCAGTCATATTGTTCTTTTCACCCTTTAATTGAGAGATTTGGGCTTTCAACTTTCTGATCGTGTTACAGTGAGCTTGAATCTGTTCGTCACGTTTGTTTAGTTCAAAAACTGCATCAAACTCTGGAACATCCGAGGATATCTTGATGTTTGAGGTTTTAACATTTTCTTTAAGATGTTGATATTTTAGTTGCAAGTCAAAATGTTCAACTTCTAGCTTAGAAAAATGTTTTACCAAATTATCGTGATCATCATGTTCAATTTTATC
>BPTQ01000007.1:270276214-270543554 GCA_019973895.1 Chrysanthemum seticuspe
TAGGTGTGTTAGTTCGGTGACAGTCTCTACCCTTCCAATACCACGTCGGTCAAGTTCTTTCCGTCATGCTTGTTCGTTCTCCACCTCGACCATCTCCAATACGACGTTTAGTCTTATCCCCTTCCTTACCTTTGGTCCCAGTTCGTTTCGGTTAGTTTACGATGTTGACACCACCACTTCCTGTGTAACGCTCCTTGACGTGTAGAGGTTTTGCAGGTGTCTTACGTCTTATGAAGTCTCTATTCTACAACGAACACGAGTCCTATTACCACGTCGAAACCTACTTCTTCTCAACAACAAAGAGCGACTCCCGTTACGGTTCTGGATACTACGTCTACACCTACTAGTCGGTTAAGTCCTCTATCCAGTGTTAGTAGTGTTACGGAAAGTTCAGCGACTAACACTACGTATGCTGAGACTACACCTACTACCTGGATGATGTGTGTGTTAAAAATACCGATCGTAAAGAGGTTACCAAAGAGGATTCCGGAGTAGAAGTGGTTTTCGACCTGGTAAGTTTCTGTTTGAGTAGAGTCTCCATAATTTTGATATGCTACTACGACTACACGTTTTCTACGTACTGTTTCATGTTTGTTGACTTTGATAACTTAGTTTATAACTTTTATACCTCTTATAGTTACAACAGGATATACTAGTTATACACTTTGTTTCACTTTCACTTCAACATGGTTCATGAATTCTTGCTTAAGCATTTTAACATTTTCTTGAAGTTCTTGTTTTTGCTTAGCAGTTTTAGAAAGCTTTTCTTGTAAGGAGTTTAACTCTTGTTTTAATACTTCTTCTCTAAACCTACTTTTTCTAATAGTTGTACGCATTTGGTCATCCATCTCCTGCTCACGGGTGGTCAACTCAAACTTAGCACGTTGTTCATAAATAGTAACACGTTCTTTATAAGCATTTAGCTCAGAGATAACAGAATCATCAGGGGCACATGCAGTGTATTCATCAAAATCATAGTCATTGTTGACTGCAAAAGATGCATTACTTGGTACAACTTCACTTTCACTTTGTTTCACATATTGATCATATAGGACAACATTGATATTCTCCATATTTTCAATATTTGATTCAATAGTTTCAGTTGTTTGTACTTTGTCATGCATCTTTTGCACATCAGCATCATCGTATAGTTTTAATACCTCTGAGATGAGTTTGTCTTTGAATGGTCCAGCTTTTGGTGAAGATGAGGCCTTAGGAGAAACCATTGGAGAAATGCTAGCCATAAAAATTGTGTGTGTAGTAGGTCCATCATCCACATCAGAGTCGTATGCATCACAATCAGCGACTTGAAAGGCATTGTGATGATTGTGACCTATCTCCTGAATTGGCTGATCATCCACATCTGCATCATAGGTCTTGGCATTGCCCTCAGCGAGAAACAACAACTCTTCTTCATCCAAAGCTGCACCATTATCCTGAGCACAAGCAACATCTTATCTCTGAAGTATTCTGCATTCTGTGGACGTTTTGGAGATGTGCAGTTCCTCGCAATGTGTCCTTCACCACCACAGTTGTAGCATTTGATTGGCTTTGCTTGACCCTGGTTTCCATTCCTTCCCCTATTCTGATTTGCAGCATAACCTCTACCAGCTCCACCTCTTGCTTGTTCGTACTGCCTTTCTTGAACTGGCTGCACCATAACCTTCCCATCTCTGACAGTGGCTTGATTGTGTGGATTGGATGCAGTTCTGAGATTGTTGTTGGTGTGTGGAAGAGAGTTCATGTTTTGACTAATCAGAAGAGCCAGTTGATTAATGAAGTTTCCCACGTGTGCATCAGCATCAGCTTGTTTGAACATAGGATCAGGAATGAGTTTGTGATTACCATTACCCATAGGTATGACTTGTGAGGCTTTGGTTGTGATTCCGATGTTTGAGTAGAAAGCCGTTGAATCATTCGATGAGCTTGTCTCTCCCTGGTTGGTTTTGAACTGATTAAGAATCCTTTTTTCAAACATACAATGTCTCTCATTCTGAAGAAGGAAGGCATAGAGTTGCTCATAGTTTGTATTCTTCAATCCTTTGGTTAGCTTTACAGAAGTGACAAACTTGTGCCATTCGGGATTCATGTTGTTCACAAACTTTGAGTTCAGCTGAATGTTTGGCATGGTCATTCTGATGTTCCTCATGTCATTAACAAGCTTGTGGAATCTCACATAATACTCATAGACACTCTCATCTGGTTTCATCTTGAAGTGCTCAAATTCATCATAGAGTTGTGATTCTCTGTCTTCCATAGTTAATTCAGAACCTGAGAGAAGCATCTTGACATTATCCCACACTGCCTTTGCTTCAGTGTTGTGATTGATCAGCTTGTAGATATCTTTTGGAAGACCTTGAAGTACGATGTTAGAAGCCCTGATATCAGCATCGAATCTCTTTTTCTCCTTATCATCGAGCTCATCATACGTCTTTGGTCTGTCTATTCCATAGATCATTGTTCCATCTTCAGCCGTATCAATTAAGTCTCTAGTAGTCTCAACCCGATACGGTCCTTCATCAATCGATTTGAGAATGTTGACTCCATTTTCCTTTCCAAGACAGTACAATCTGATTCTTTGAGCCCAAGAGTCGTAGTCAGTTCTGTCAAGCATAGGTGGACGAGTATCTGGCCCTGCTGCTTGAACGTCCTCAGCTACGGAAGAAACAATAGTAGGAACGATGTTTGCCATGATTACAAGTTCTACGGGATTTTACAATTCTTTGATTAAACCGGGAAATTGATTCTTTCACGGGATTTTACTAAACCAAAAGAACAACCGCAAGAATGTATCATGAAGAAGTGACAAGTCTAAAATTAGACAAGTAGTAAAACACACAACTCGCTTAGTTATCAACTCGCTAAACGCCCAACTCGCTCAAGGAGACAACTCGCTTAAGGGATCAACTCGCTAAATAGCCAAGTCGCTTTAGCATCAACTCGCAACACTGTCAACACGCTTAATGAATCAAGTCGCTAAATAGCCAACTCGCTTTAGTATCAACTCGCAACACAATCAACTCGCTTGAACACCAAGTCGCTTAAATTAACTCGCTAGTTTTACAACTCGCTTAATAGCTAAGTCGCTTTAGATCTCAAGTCGCTTAAAGAAACAACTTGCGTAGAACCCAAGTCGCATAAAAATCAACTCGCTAAACAGCTAAGTCGCATGTACCAACTCGCTTCCAATAACAAAGCAACTCGCTTTGAAGAAAAAGCTATCCGAGACACAACTCGCTTCGTACAAACTTCAAAAATAACCACTTTATCAATCAAAAACAACCAAACCACAAAGATTTAAGCCTTCCAATTCAAAACATAAACACATATGATGATCCTAAACACAAAAGTACAAGCAAGATTCAAACTTTAACACTAGAATTTGTCCAAATGAATCAAACTCTCCTAAACCTTTAATACCCCAAAAACCTTATGAAATCCACCAAAACAAGAAGCATGAAAGATGAGTGATCAAACCATGGCTCTTGATACCAATTGTTAGATATAGGGTTTCACAATCACATTAAACCATAACCATGTGGGCCGTTAACAATGTTTAGAGAGAGAAAGTTCTAGTGAGAGAAAGGAAGAGAGTTGGGAACTATGTGAAAAACAAAGAAAAATAGTATTGAAGCTCCAACCCTCTACCTTGGGAGGTAGAGGGTATTTATAGTTTCTTACAAACAAACGCCACCTACGGGCTGTGGATCAGGCATACAGTGGGTAAAGACCCGTCCGTCCTCCACGGTGTTACTTAACTAAATACTACTTAACATAAAATAACTACGACTACGAGCTTTCAAACGATTACATATACTTGAGGTGACCGACTCTTTAATACCTGGAATTTCTAATTCCTAACACGAATTGACCAAAGGAGTCTGGCGATAATTAACCACTGTATTGAACCTTTATATCGAGAATCAATTTTTATCTGTAATCTTGGTTTAGCTTCGCTTTTCTATCTCTTTATCCTAAAATCTTATGTCTGTGTGATTGGAATAATTATATCTATCTTATCATATCAATATCAAATCATATTACTTCTAATCATCTTAGTTCTTTCAAGGTCACAGCTCTCTTGGGACGACACTCGGATTTACCTAAGGCTTTACTTCATCTGATCGGGTTCTCTGCCCGTTAGCATGTGTTTATCCTAGTTTATCTCAGTCTTATAAATATTAAAAGCAGTGTGGAAAACTAGAAAGGGGGGGGGTTAAATAATTTTACTGATTTAAACTTCGATTTAAAATATTTGGATTGACTTATTTCAATCTACTAAATTTTTGTGTTGGATGTTAATAGATAAGCATATAAATAAATAATGCAAAGATAAAGAGTAAGAAGTACAAAACCACGACACGAGTATTTATAGCGGTTCGGCTACAAGGACACCTTCCTTGCCCTACTCCACTCCCCGAATCATCTACTCGAGAGTTCGTAATCACTACACAACACAAGATCCTTGTGGTGGAGAAGCCTTCACAAAGTCGCCTACTCTTTATCCGGTACAAGGCTAGACACCGGGTTCTTCCACGAGGTAGAACCAAACCTATCACAATGTCGCCTACACTTTATCCGGTACAAGGCTAGATACCGAGTTCCATTACAAAGGAGGAACTACTACCCAACACTACACAACACCTATCTCAATGGAGACACACTCCTTATTACAACATAATCAAGGATATCAATATCCTTGCACACAACCTATCTATGTTTGTACATCGATGCACCATATCGATTGTACACCCTTGGCATCTTTCATTAATCCCCTTGACACGATCTTTTGACACCTTTCACTAATGCCTTCATCATGGACCTTTGGCACCCTTCACTAATGCCTTAGACACGGACCTTCAGCACCTTTCACTAATGCCTTCGACTTGACCCTTTTGGCATCCTTCACTAATGCCTTCAACACAACAATTCTAGAGAGGAGGAAAGAACTATCAACAAGAGAACTTCAGTAGTCTTGATGATGACGAAGCTTGACAAATCATGGACTTGAGCTTGCTCGACTTCAAGAGGTGGTGATCTTGCCTTTAAGAGGAACCTAGAAGATCACACAAACACAAAACTACATAGAAAGATCCTTTGGATATGAGGTTAGAGAGTTTACAATACTAAGAGAAAGTATATATGGAAGTGGCAACTTATAATGAAGAAATGGCTCACTATTTATAGGCAAAAACCACTACTGTCCCCCGGATCCCACAGATCCCTTACTTGAGGGATCCGTCCAATGTATTCCTGGGGATCCGTAGGACGCTCCCCCTAAATGGGTTATGGGTCATGGATCATGGGTCATGGGTTATGGACTTTGGATCATGGGTATCCAAATAGATACAATGTATCTAGAAGATGCAATGCATCTAGTCAATGGGTCATGGGTTAGCTCCATGGGTTATGGATACTACCCAACATGACTTCATGCATGATGTCATGCAATGGGTCATGGGTTATGGATCATGCTGCATGGGTATGGGTCATGGACTTTGGGTTTTACCCAACTACATTCATTGTATCTAGTCAATGGGTCAAGTACTTAGATTTTTACCCATTACAATATATACTAAGTATATATAAGTATATGTAAACACTAGTTGTTATACATATGCATTTCTATAACATGTAAACACTATTACTTGTTTAGTGTTTTATATGAAAATGTAAGTGTGTTGGTAAACTATTGGCTCAAACTAATTGCGTATTTTATTTGTTTCGTTAAAATGATTTTACGTTTGTTATCGACAAAACATTAGAAGATCGTAAAATATAAATAAACGTTTTTACGGCTTATTTGTATTAACAAGCAGGATGAAATAACACATCAGATTTGCATGCATAAGAGTCAACTACAGAGTTGTACTGATCTAGGAATTTATTTAAGACATTGTGGAGTGTTCAATTTAACAAAGAAGGTTTGAAATGATTGTCTTAAGTAGGAGTAGTTTAGTTTGTGCAGCAGGTTCCCACAGATCCCTCAAATGAGGGATCCGTCTAGGCTAAACCTAGGGACCCGGCTCTCAGCAGCCAAGGAAAAGAAAATTGATGTTTTTGTAAGGTCTAGTACCTACATAACTTGAGTTTTTCAGTTTTCTCAGGTGTCTTAAATGATATGAGACTTAAATGATCAAGTGTAATAAGAGAGGATAGCTAATGATGTTTTTTATGGAAAGAAATGAGTTGTTATGAACACCAATGGGTGATCAAAGATGACACTAAGAACTTTTGAGAGTGTCAAGTGGAGTCAAATAATCCTAGAGATCAGATGATGATCTAAAGAAAATTTAGAAAATTCCTTAAAAATTATAAGAAATGAAAAACTAGTGTTTAGCCTATTTTGAGATAAGGATGACTAAAATCAATTTGCCAAAATTGAGAGAAATGTTATTTAGGTGTTTTAAGATGCGAGAAACAATGTGTGAACATTTGAGCGGAAATATGGTGAGTTTTGATGAAGTGATAAATCAAAAACACCTTGAATGTGAACCTAAGTTATCTATGAGTGATTGTGAGATAAACTGGGCTTGAGGAAGACTTAAGTGATCCTAAGATATCATGTTTAACTAGTCTAATAAGGTTTGGAAGATCGAATTGATGTGAAGATGCTTCAAAAATCTATTTGTTGTTGCCCGGATCCCATGGATCCTTTACAGGAGGGATCCGGTTAGTTATAAGTCAGGGATCTGGTCATCTGGGACATATTACTCAATAGTGAACATGCAAAAATTTGTTCTAGGTGGTAAGTCTTGAAACTAACGATCTCCACAGTAATTATACAAACAAGACATGATAAGAGTAGCAGGTAAGAACATCGTTTGATGGATCGTCGAGTGGGTTGTGAGTAGTAGATGTTTCAGGAACGAAGAATGAAGTGATGAGAGATGTGTTCAAAGGTTCCACCATTTTGTTCACAAGTATATATAAAGGACTTTGAAATTAAGGATGATAGTACATGACATGATGATAAAGGCATGTTAGGAACATTCCATATGGAATTAGCTTGTTCTTGTTACCTTGGAGGTTTACAATACGCCTTGCGAAGAAGTAATACGCCTTGCGAAGAAGTAGGCGAGATTGTATGGTTGTTTAGTTAGGAGACAGTAGATCATGTGCGCACAACATGCAGGAAGTATCTCACGGTTTCCTCTAAGAATCTAAACATTTTCACGTAGAATGACTGCGAGAGGTTTAAGATCATTTCGGATATTATGTGTATGGATTACATTTGGATTTGAGTAATTGGATTGAGGAGTGCATAAAATGCGAGTTATTTCTTGAAGAGATGGTATGTACGAACAATATGGACTGTTTTTTTCACGGTAGTTAAAGAGAGAATCAAGAGACCACTCTTCGGTGAATGCACATTGTCCATGATTTGGAATTCGGAGAATGTGTGCAAATTGCTCAAGAGTCAAAACAAACTTTTGGTTTTTGATCCAAACCCATAGTGATAGAGAACGATCCTCGTTACGAACGAGTTCAACTTGACGGAAGAATTCCAAAACAAACCGCGGACAAATTTTCTCGTTAATCCCGAGAAGACCTTCTAGTCCTATGGTGCGGAATGAGGTATTGATACCTTCTTGGTATAATAGAGGTGAGTCAACAACACGTCTTTCATGAAAGCAACGAGTTTTGAGATTATTGAACCCACGAACATGATTGCCAGGTGTGTTGGGCTCAAGAGATATATTAGGAATGTAGACACAAGTGAGTTGATGATCGAATTCATACTCATGAGTCATGATGAGACCTATAGACATGAAATGAATAATTTACATTAGTATGTTAGGACAAAGTAACGCTTCAAGAGTGAGAACGTTATTGAATGGTGACATCTTAGTTCAGTCCTTCTTTATTGTTGAAATGATATGATCTCCTAATGTTTTTATTGACTATTGCATTTTTATTAACAATGACAATTAACTTACTTTGTTCTAGTATTCTAGTAGGATTTTCCCTTTTATGGTAAGTTTTATGAAGTGGTTTTTATGTTGCATGGTATCTGTCACTAGGTCCACGGTTCTGCCGGTTCCCTTTTAAAAATGATCCGGCTAGTTAAAGATCGAGGATCCGGGGATCTGCAGGTTTGACAGAAAAATGGTTTTGACGTAGAATTGATTTTTGCAACTTTTATATTATAAAGTGGGATGTGTTTTAGCTAATGTAAGTTCTTAAGCATGCATTAATTAATTAAAAAAAACATGTCAAGGATTGAAATGTGCGAAAGAAAAGATACAAGAACACATTATGCGAGAAATAAACGAGATAATTACGACATTAATTATATTTCATTTTTAGAGCAATACAAAGGATCGGATATATGATACAAATGTAGATCAACAAGACAAAGTATATGTCTCCATGAGAAAACTTGATCATGGGATACACGAGAGTGATGAGTGATATGATGATGAGCACGAGGAAGATGTAAGAGCACTCTCAACGGTAACGGCTTAACGCCGTTATAGGCATTATAACGCCGTTGGGGGCGTTAAACCCGTTGGAGACGTAACATGGTAACGGCGTTATAGGGCAACCGTTGGGTTGCTAACGCCCGTTAAGGGCAGGGAAAAAAATTGAAAAACTTACACAACTAGTCCCTCAACGTCTAGTATCCGTTAGAAATTCAAAAAAATTTACAAAAAACCCCCTTAACGGCTAGTTTTAAAAAAAAAATCAAAAACATTTTTTTACCACTATAAATACCCAACTAAAACTCTATTTTTTTCACACTTCCATTCAAACTTTATATACTTCCTCTTTACACTTTCATATTTCAAAAATCAAATTCGTTCACAATGGATCCAAATCAAGCTGGTGATATTCCCCTGTCTTGGTTAGACGTTGATGACCAAGAGGACTTCCAATTTATGGCGGCCGCGTACGAGTATCACCTTCAGTTGGAACAACAAGAGGGTATTGAATCTCAACATCCTAGTCGTTCTCGTACCCATGTATATCGTGAACGTGAGCTTGCAGAAGAACGTCTGCGCAACGATTATTTCGTACAAGGTTGTAAGTATTCAAACCGGAATTTTCGTAGAAGATTTCGTATGAGCCGGAAACTATTCCTGCAAATAGTTTAAGGTATTGATTCTTATACTTCCGATAATATTCCAGATCATTTTACCTTTTTTAGGCAAACACCCGATTGTACGGGTCGAATGAGTATAAGTGCTCTAATGAAGTGTACGTCTGCCATACGCCAATTGGCGTACGGCACCACACCTGATGCATTTGATGAATACTTGCAAATGGGTGAGAGTACTTCAAAGGTCTGCCTTGATAATTTTAACAAATGCATTATTGATTTGTTTATGCCGGAGTATTTAAGAAAACCAACATGGGCCGACATTCAAAAAATTTATCAACATCATGAAGAAAAACATGGTTTTCCGGGAATGCTTGGTAGCATTGACTGTATGCACTGGGAATAAAAATTGTCCAGTGGCTTGGCAAGGCCATTTTGCAAGGGGTGATAAAAAATACCCAACAATTATGCTTGAAGCTGTTGCTTCTCAAGATTTATGGATCTGGCATGTATTTTTTGGGATGGCGGGGGCAAATAACGATGTCAATGTTTTAGATAACTCTCCGTTATTCGACGACCTTCTTGCTGACAATGCCCCAAAAGCACCTTATATGGTTAACGGAACTAGGTATGAACAGGGGTATTACTTGGCTGATGGAATTTATCCACAGTGGGCAACTTTCGTCAAATCCTTCACGGCAACAACTGATGAAAAACATACGTACTTTAAAAGGAGACAAGAAAGTGCCCGAAAAGATGTTGAACGTGCTTTTGGTGTTCTTCAAGGCCGTTGGGGTATACTACAACAACCGGCACGTCAATTTGAAATTGCCACGATACGTAGAATCATGTATTGTTGCATTATTATGCATAACATGATTATAAAAGATCAAAAATTTGCTTTACGTGACTATAACGAACTGTGGGTGGATCCGTCAGCAAATTTGAGGCAACGAAGATGGGTTGAAAGATGTGATACGCACAGTCGTAAGGCAAAAGAAATACACGACCGACAAACGCATACCCAACTCCAACAGGACCTTATGGAGCATGTTTGGCAGAAGAATCTTGAACGACATGGACAACAACAAGAGAGCGACGAGGATGAATAAGTATTTGCTATGTTTTTTTTAATTGCAGTGTGTGTGTGTGTGTGTGTTTTTTTTTTTTCGTTGTATTTTTTTTTTTTTTTCGTTGTATTTTTTTTTAGTCTCGTATTGTAATATGTTTTAAGTTTTAATGAAATGTTTGTTTTAGTTTAAAAAATGAAGTGTTTGATTTAGTTTAGGGGTTGAAATTGAAAATATGAAATATTAGTGGTGTTATGGTGTTATTGGGATGTTATTGTTGTGGGTGTTTTTTGAGGATGTTAATGTTAAATGGTAAAGCTGATGTGGCGCTGACGTGGACGGTGTTATTGGTGTTATGGTGTTATTGTTGGGAGTGCTCTAAACCATGATGATGGAGATCTTTCTTGGTGAGATGAAGAAGAATATGAAGTTTGAATGTGAGGTATTTTGAAAGTGGAAGATTTGAAAATGAGGTGTATTGGTGATATTGGACGATCGGAGGGGATTTATGGAGAAGGAGGAATTTTTGAGATTTGTGTTTTGTTTTATTAGTATTTAGAAAGATTTTATTTTTAGGAATTAAGTTAAGACAACACATAATGATAAACCTAGGTTTAGACGGATGAAAACACGTATGCACAAAGGTTTTCTAATGAAGTCACGTATATCACAAAAACATATATTGGATAAATAAATGAAAAATAAATATAATCATATAAGTTTCCATTTAGTGATATGCAAGCATACTTATACTTAGCTAATATTACTTAAAGGTAAGTTTTATGAAAATCATACCTCTACTGCAATTTTGAGTGTCCCTTTCTTTTGACAAAATGTATCAATGGACAACTCCGGTTTCTTCGAGATCTAGTTGGTAGTATGCTTAGACACCTTTTTTTTTTTGAAAAGGTTATCTTATTACCAAGGAATCCTGATGGCTTGCTTACTATGAGGTTAACTAAACAAAATGACAAGAAAGGTTAGTGCATTTTGTAAGAAAAAATAAGATGTAGAAAAATTGATGTTGTTATCCAATCAGCATCCAACAAGAGTGTTCTTAATACACAATATTTGTTTTTAGAAAGTTTCATTCTTTGTAGTTTCAAACATACACGGATCGTATCAAGTTCTTAAAGTATGATATACTATAAGAAACTTGGTAACGAAGCTCTAGTACCAATTGTGGAAAACTAAAAAAGGGGGGGTTGAATAGTTTTACCGATAAAAACTTTGTTTTAAACTATTTAGATCGACTTATGTTAATCTATTTAATGTGTGTGTTGGAGGATGATAGATAAGCATATAAATGAGTAATGCAAAGATAAAGAGTAAAGGAACACAAAATCACGACACGAGTATTTATAGTGGTTCGGCTACAAGGACACATTCCTTGCCCTACTCAACTCCCCGAGTTCCCCACTCGAGAGTTCGTAAGCACTACACAACACAAGCTCCTAAATGTGGCGGAGAAGCCTTCACAACATCGCCTACTCTTTATCCAGTATTAGGCTAGACACCGAGTTCTTCCACGAGGTAGAGCCACACCTATCACAACGTCTCCTACACTTTAACCGGTACAAGGCTAGATACCGAGTTCCATTACAAAGGAGTAACTACTACCCAACACTACACCACTATACGACTATCCCAAAGGAGACACACTCCTTATTACAACATCATAAGGATATCAATATCCTTTAACCCAAACTAACTATCTTGTACATCGATGCACCATATCGAATGTACAGCCTTGGCACCTTTCACTAATTCCTTTAACACAACCCTTCGGCACCTTTCACTAATGCCTTCGACACGACCCTTTGGCACCTTTCACTATTGCCTTCAACATAACACTTCTATGGAGGGAGAAAAGAACTATCAACAAGATACACTTCAGTGGTCTTGATGATGATGAAGCTTAGCAACTCATGACCTTGAGCTTGCACGTTTTCAAGAGGTGGTGATCTCGCCTTTAAGAGGAATCTAGAGAATCACACAAACATAAAACTACATAGAATGATCCTTTGGATCAGAGGTTAGAGATGTTACAATACTAAGAGAGAGTATGTGTAAAAGTGGTAGTGAGGAAGAGAGAAATGGCTCACTATTTATAGAAAAAAATGTATACTGTCCCACGGTTCCCACGGATCCCTCCCCAGAGGGATCCGGCTAGTGCAATCCTAGGGATCCGACTGCTGGGTCAGCTTAAGTCCGGATTTCGGATTGCAAACCGGGTTATGAACCATGGGTTATGGGCAATGAATTATGGATACCCAAAAATATGCAATGTATCTAGACATTGGGTCATGGGTCTTGGGTTATGGATCATGGATAATACCCAACATGACTTCATGCATGATGTCATGCAATGGGTTATGGGTTATGGATCAAGCTCCATGGGTATGGGTCATGGACTTTGGGTTTTACCCAACAACATTCATTGTACCTAGTCAAATGGATCATGGATCATGGGTCATGGGTCATGGGTCATGGGTCATGGACTTAGGTTTTTACCCATTTAAGTATATACAAAGTATATATGTACATCTCCATATTATGTAAACACTAGTTGTTATACATATGCATTTCTATAAGATGTAAACAATATTACTTGTTTAGTGTTTTATATGAAAATGTAAGTGTGTTAGTAAACTATTGGCTCAAACCTTTTACGTATTTATTTGTTTCGTTAAAATGATTTTACGTTTGTTTTCGACAAAACATTAGAAGATCGTAAAATATAAATAAACGTTTTTATGGCTTATTTGTATTAACAAAATCCATAAATCTTGGGAGGCGATCGCTTATAATAAAATGAATGGATCTGGCCCGTGATCACCTCTAGCAATTGAGCTTTTAAAGCGTTTAGGCAATTCGCCCACGGCCAATCTGTACAATCAATGCTTCTTATCATCCTAAGAAACCCATGCTTTTGGAATTAATGCGCATAGTGTCTTTCAATGTCAGTATATGTTGCTTTTCGCCAAAACTCTTCACCATATAACTCCATGATGACCTGAAATTTTTTTTGGTGGCACTCATGAGCTGTTGACGCACCCATTTGCAGATATTCATCAAGAGCATTAGGATTGGTTTAGTATGCCAATTGACGAACTGCCGAAGTACACTTCATCAATTGGGAAATACAAAGTGTGCTCGTACAACTAGGAGTTTGTTGAAAATAACGGGAGTAATCGGTTATCTCTCGAACAATTCGTGTGAATAGTGTTCGGCTCATTCGGAACCGCTTACGGAATGTTGCTTCGTCATAGACTGGGTGTTTGGAGAAGTAAGTCGTCACTAAACGATTATGAGAACCGTAACGATCTATCTCAACTTGGTTTCGTGTCATTTTTTGCTTTGACGCTTGAAAAGCCTCCCAACAGGCTTCCGTCAACATCACAAGGTCGCTAGTAACTTCATCTTCATTGTCCGAAGATGAAGTGACAAAAAATAGTTCGTAAGACGACATTACGTAGATTTGAGAGAATGTACTTGAATGTGTATAGAGAGAGTTGTAGTTTGAATTTGTGGATAAAATGGTGAAATGAGCGGGTTATTTATAATGTTAAAAGTGTTTAAATTTTAAAAGTTAATTTTTTTTAACCAAACAGTTTCATATTAATTGGAAAGTGAGATTGTTTAACCGGTCGTGCAGAGAATCAACACACACAAAATATAACAACGAACGATCGGCGACTGGATCAGCCATCGGTCGTGACCTTCTACTGTGCCCGGCCTGCAAAAAGCAACCACTAGCTAAAAGACAAAGTTGCTAACGCACCTTTTTCTGCTTGTGTTTACATTTTCTTTTATCTTTAAAAATCAAAGCAGCAGAGTTGTATCCAATAACTGGTCGCCACGTGGCAGTGTAACTGAGAGACCACTTGTTACGCGTCAGTGCTTGTTGACTTCTAAATGGTACTCGTATCTCATACTTTACTCTCTTTTTTTAAATAAATAAATAATATATGGATTTAATAATTTCAAACATCAGCTTCAAGTCCAATTTTCATCCCAAGGTACACACTCACTCTGCGCTTATACTAATTATTATTGCGAATTGTTCTTTAAAAAGTTGTTATGATGATCATTTTTATTTTATTTTTTTTGTTAGAAACATATTAGAATAAGTGGATTTTGATACACAATATTTGAAATTAGTTGATTATGGTGATTTTAGAGTTGGATTGAACAATTTGAAAATATACATCCAAACGCTAGCTTGGTTTTTATTATTAGACTAACTAAGCAAAATATTCTGTTGTTTGTGATTGTTTACCCTCAGATATGTACAGTATTCAGTTCAAAACAAGGTGGTAGACAAGGGTTTGATCAGTTTAGCTGTTTAAGTGTCAAGGCAATGCCGGAGGAAAAGACTTTAACCGTCACAAATGGCTCAGCTGTTAAAAAAATCCCACATGTTCTCACTGTTGCTGGGTCTGATTCAGGAGCTGGTGCTGGAATTCAAGCTGATCTTAAAGCTTGTGCTGCACGTGGAGTCTACTGTTCCACTGTGATCACTGCTGTTACTGCACAAAATACCCTTGGGGTTCAGGTTTAACAACATTTTTTTTTTTATATAGTTCTGTTGTAATATTAAGGGGGTGTCTGGATAAGCTTTAGCTAAATAGTTTATTAGTTTATGCATTCTCTAAAAGCCCCGTAGGAAGGGCTTTAGCCTTCGCTTATTCTACCTGCAAAAAAGCTATAAGCTCTTTGAAATGAGTTACCCAAACACCTTCAAGTAGCTTAAAAGTGTTTTTTAAAACACCATAAGCTATTAAGCTCCTCAAATAAGCTAGCCAAACGCCCCCTAAGAGGTTTATTAAACTTTTTGTTTTTTTCTTTGTTTAACATCAACATTAAGTTTTGCTTTTATTTAGGATGTGAGTGTTCTCTCTGAGGAGTCTGTTGCAGCACAATTGAGGTCTGTACTGTCAGATATGCGGGTTGATGTTGTAAGTTTTTTGAAATTCTGAAATCTTGCATACAGTGTTGTTTATAGATATTGATCACCAATTGAATGCTTATATGTACTTAGGTTAAAACGGGCATGTTACCTTCAATTGCAATGGTCAAGATCCTTGATGATAGTTTAAAGCAATTTCCAGTTCAAGGTATGACACATTGATTTAGAATTAGGATAATGGTCGCTTCTGAATTGACTTAGTCTAACTTTTAAAGGTAGCAGCTTTAGTGGTTGATCCTGTTATGGTGTCTACTAGTGGAGATGTGCTTGCTGGTCCTTCAATACTTGATACGTTTCGGTAAGATATCTCCTGTTATATTCCATTTTCACAAATATTGATTGTCTATACTCTATACCTTCATCATTTCATATTGGTACATCCATCTTGAAACTTACACCTTGTACCCAAGGCATAATGTATTTATAACTTCATCTGTTTAAAGAAGTAATTTTTGGGTGAAAACATATACTGTACTTTATACTTCTGACCAGGAGTCTGCAAATCTGATGGTATACTCGATAGGTTGCAATATCAAAATTGTTTATGGAGCTTGTGACAGGTTCTAAGATCAGGTTAAGAATGCTAACAAAATTAAACCTTATAACAGTAACCCTGGAGTACTAGTCTGAGACCATGTTTCACATATCTTTCGTAGTAGGATTGGCATAATAGGAAGATACAGAGTGTGTAATGAATGGATTTTGTATCAGTAATGCAAACCTGTCCCATTGAATCGTCTTACGAGGTTTCTTATTTTAAAAATATTAGCCTACATGTTAAAGGGAGTGGTCATGTAGTTGACCTGAGAGACAAGAGGCTGAACATATGGTAAAAGTCTTCCAACTGAAATCTTCTATTAACACCAAGAAGCAACTCTTATGACGAGTGTCCAATTAGCATAATTCGACAGACAGTTACTGGGTTCAAAACAAAGATACCCAACAAAAATGTTTGTATAATTTTAAGTATTGGGATGTTCTTTTAGCTTGTTGGTTTCTTATGGCCCCTGTTTGAGTGCCCTTTAGTAGTTGCAAGCAGATGGATAACAGCACGTTCACATCTGACCCGTATATAGTCCATGCTAGGTGAACTAGACCAACATCTAACTACCCCTTAATAGATGTATAGTTTGAACGGCAAAGAAATACACACACACCCCCCCTACTCCACACCTTTAATACACCTTCTATTCATAGTAGGTCTTGATCCCACAACTTCTGGGTTGATGGGTCACTCTGAACATATGCTATGGCGTTAAAATAGGTTGCATTTGCTTTATATTATTTGGCAGGACAGCAGAAATTAGGCAGGTGATCTAGAATAGATCGCAGATCCCTTTTATTGTCGAAGGATCCTGGCTGAGGTGTTGGTTGTGTAAGATTCCTGAGCATGGCACCAGTACTGAGCAGTGATTTGATCTTTGCATTCCACATAAGATTTCAGACGTGTAAATTTCAGTACAAGGGGCTTCTGATAAGTTGAGGTAGATGTGAACAATATGGATTGTTTGCTTGTCTTAAGTTTGATGCAACTATGCAAGTTGTTCAAGTGTAGCGATCTATTAAACTCCTATTAGGAATTTAATATACCTTTTTTTTCTATTTCAATTGTATAGTGAATCATTAAAATCTCAGGGAAGTGTGGCTCCTTGTTCCTTATGCAGTTATTTCACCTTCTTTTTGCTATTTAAATTAACATGAACGTGCTCTCTTTGTTTTTCAATTTTATCAGCTCATCCGTATTTTTTATGGCGTGCCTGGTTTGAATATATTCTTTTCTAATGCAGACATATTCTTCTTCCTATGGCTGACATTTTGACACCCAATCTAAAAGAGGCTTCTGCTTTACTGGGTGGCTTGCAACTGGAAACAGTCTCTGACATGCGTACTGCGGCAAAATCTCTACACGATATGGGACCGCGGTAATGTTTTTAACGTGCGTTTTAGTTCACATCTTTAAAATACATATACAAAAGAAATGAAAGACATAATCACCATAGTGGGTGTTTGGTATTGCTCATTCTGCTTCTGCTTAAAAATAAGTAACTTATAAGCTGCTTAAAAATTGGTACTTTAAGAAGCAGTGTTTGGATTTGCTTATTTTGTAAAAGATGCAATAATTCTCCGAAAAAGAATAATTTGATAATTACTGTTAGTGGGTGTTCAAATTTATTCTAGTAGCGGCTAACTTACAAAAATTGTTTCAGAAATGTACTTGTGAAAGGAGGTGACCTCCCTTCCTCCTCTGACGCTGTAGATATTTTCTTCAATGGTATGTATTAATGCCATATATAGAATCTTCTCAAAGTCTCAAGTTTAAGTATTTCTTTGTACCATATTTTTCTATCTTTATCTATCCTTTTTATATAACTTTGTGCTATCTGCTTATTTGCTTTATTATTCCGGTAATGCAGGTACAGATTTTTATGAGTTGCGTTCATCACGAATAAAAACTAGAAATACTCATGGAACTGGTTGCACCATGGCATCATGCATAGCAGCTGAGTTGGCAAAGGGTTCTTCAATGTTATCAGCTGTTAAGGTATTACTACTATTTGCATTGCCTTCGGGATCTAAGCTTCTCATATGTGATTGGTCTGCTGTGGTCATTTTGTCTAACTGTTATAGTTTTAATGTGAAAGATACACCTCAAGCTCAAGGATTAAGTTATGCTTATTATAAGAAATAGTAGTATTTCTTTATGAGCAAACAACTTTGTGAAATCTTTTACTGAAATTATATTGCTTATCAACTGCATTATAAAGGTGGCAAAACAATATGTTGAGACTGCATTGGAGTATAGCAAAAGCCTTAATATTGGAAACGGACCTCAAGGACCTTTTGATCATCTATTCAAGTTGAAGAGGAATGTCATCAATTCAAGCAGGCTGCAACCATTTGAACCAAGTGATCTCTTCTTATATGCTGTAACAGATTCTGGAATGAATAAAAGATGGGGCCATTCAATTACAGATGCTGTTAAAGCTGCCATTGAAGGTGGTGCCACTATTGTGCAGATAAGGTTCATCCTTTTTCCTTAAATTAGCGCTTCTTCCCTTTCACGCATTTGTATTACAGAAATGAATATGCTGGTTAGGTTATATAGCAGTTCAAGACGTGTAAACTTTTAGGAGCGGTCAAAACAGGCTACCTTTTTAGGACCCGTTTTATTTTGAACTTTATATATAACTAATGGGTTTTGCTAACAGCTAACTTTTCAACTTAAAATTTTTCGAAAGTATATTCTCTGAGATAATTAGCTATCTTTATTAAAACATCTCCTTTTCTCGCACATATATTTTGACTCTCTCAATTGGTTTTACATAAGAGAAAAAGTTAGAAGTGGTAAGAAGTTGTGTCTTAATATTAATATGTTTACTATAATTCTATAAAGCTAGTTTTTAACAATAGGCCAATAGCCTTTTGAGATATTACAATGATCCAAAACAAATTCCTAATAAAACAATGTTGTGGCCTATAAACATTTAATCATCTCGTGGACTACTTTGAATCCGTTTCTCTTGTAACCATTTACCCGTTAGCATTTCAATAAATTTAACACAATTATTTTTCACATAAATGGGCTAAAAGTGTTATCCCTAACGTAGACTGTTTTCCATGTTTGTTTCAGGGAAAAAGATGCAGAAACAGGAGAGTTCCTAGAAGCAGCAAAAGCATGTCTTGAAATATGTCGGGCCCATAGCGTCCCCTTGCTAATAAACGACCGGATCGATATAGCAATGGCATGTGATGCTGATGGGGTCCACGTTGGTCAATCTGACATGCCAGTCAAAACAGTCCGATCTCTTCTGGGTCCTACAAAAATCATTGGCGTATCATGCAAGACACCAGAGCATGCTCTGAAAGCATGGGAAGATGGTGCTGATTACATAGGATCAGGAGGTGTGTTCCCAACTAACACAAAAGTGAACAACCGAACCATTGGTTTGGATGGTTTGAAAGAGGTTTGTCAGGCATCAAAGCTACCAGTGGTGGCAATTGGTGGCATTAATCTTTCAAACGCGAAGTCTGTTATGGAATTAGGTGTGAAGAACCTTGAAGGGGTAGCCGTTGTTTCCGCCTTGTTTGATAGGGAAAGTGTTGAGGGGGAGACAAAGAAACTGCATGCTTTGCTGACAGAAACTGTTGCAAATGTAGGATCTGCTCAACTGGTATAAACTCAAGTCTGTTTTGGTTAATAGAGGAAGTTTGGTTTTTGATGAATAATTGTTTGCTCGGGAACATGCAAATGTAAAATAAGATGATACCCCCACCATAATAAGCTTCGCGGGTGTTTAAACAATTAGCATGTATTTTGATGCTCATCATGTATCAAAATAATCAGTATCATGTACTCGGTGTTCGGTTATATGTTTTGCCAATTATGTGATAGTGTTTGTTATGTCAATTTTGGTGCTTGAGATAATTATTTATTTGAATTTTTGACATTGTTAAAGGTAAATTAAGTTTGAAATGTGGACAATTAATTGTGACCTTAACGTATTTCACTATTGGAAAATTGTTCAATACAGAAACAAGTACACTGATAGATTTTTGTTCATGCCGATGGCCGGCCAACACAGTACTGAATCTCAAACTAAGTGGATAATGGTCATAGTCGTTATGGTCGAGACTTCAAGGCTAACCTAGCAAAGTTTCTCATTTACGACTTCTAACTTACTAACTGTAATTTAATTACCAGATGCTCAAAACACCTTAAACCGCGTCTGCAAATGAATCAGATTGTTGTATGAAACTCCATATATTGTATTGATCTCACATAAGTATGTGTTTTATATAATAATCCACTCGAAAACTTTTTCTTTACTTTGTCAGAGTGTATAGATAATTGATGTTTGAAAATATAATTTAACCAATGTATGAAACTAAAAGCATCAAATACATTTTTAAGACAAATTTCGATCAACATGACTAGGGGGTGTTTCTTTTTTCTATACGGGGAGGATATATGTGGCCCCACGTCTGATTTAGCCTCTTAGTGAGGAGGTGTTCATTTTCTTGCCTTGGGGATATAGAGGGAGTAAGGGAAATATGTAGGCCCAAACACAAAAGAAATACAGTATTATTATATACCCTTCCTCTCCAAAAAAAAAAAAAAAAAAAAAAAAAAAAAAAAAAAAACCCTTATTCTTTTTTGCTTGTACAAAGAAACAACTGTATTACAAGGCAAAAGAAAAAAAGAGGATTATAAAAACATCATATCAACGTAAATCTTTTGCTGTAAATATTCAACAAATGTACAAATTCAAACAATAAAAACTTAAGCATATACAACTGATAACTTTTCTTGCTATAACATACTATTACAAACACAAGAGATGATACATCTTCAAAACTTTCGCAAAATGACGTCACCAATAAAAATCATTTTAATTGGTTCACTCTCTTTACACTTCTCATCTAGAATGCATGTCACGTCCTTTTGTTAAAAAGTGTTTTATTAAAATTTTGTGGATGCAGCATCCTATAATTTATACTTGTAGTTTTATTATCTTTCGGTGTAGCATTTTCTTAACTTTTTTAGTTTCTTCGCACATCCGTTGCAGTTCTAGACTTCTAGTTGCTACATTTGTTCTTCGGTTGTGCTTTTTGTTGAAGAATATGTCAATGATAAAGTTTAGGGCAAATGTTTTTTAAAAAGTATCATACTTGTCATTATTTGTTTTTGTGAGTAGCGAACAATTTTTTTTGCTTTTCTTAGTACTTCTCTTTTAAATTCATCCTTTTTAGTATTATGTGATATTTTTTAGAGAAGGATTCTCTCAAGTTGTTTTTACAACTTGAGTGAAGTTGGATGTGTGTGAGCCATTGGATTTAATCCAATGGCTCAAATCAAAAGTTTGATTTGAGCCATTGGATCAAAATGGCTCACATCCACAGAACTTGACTCAAGTTATAAAAATAACTTAAGAGAATCTTTCTTTTATTTTTTCCCTTCGGGAAAAAAAATTTTCTACCAGCTAAGAGGGCAAAAATGTCCAAAAATTTTGCAAAATACCAAAAAAATTATGAATTTGAAAGAAAATTACTCACAAAAGCAAAAAAAAAAAAAAAAAAAAATGTTCGCTACCCACAAAAACAAATTGTGGCAAGTATTGATACATTTTAAAAACATTTTCCCTAAAGTTTAACCAGTAGCATGCTAATTGTCGCTGTTATCAAGATGAAAACAAAAAGTTTCATTTCCGGTCTATTATTTGAACTAGTTGTTTAATGAGGTAAAAATATAACATGGATATGGTATGAAAATGTTTGTAGAGGTTAAGGGGAAAAAAAAGGACTCATGATACATATTGACTGCTTCCAAGAGGTTAAAAAAAAAAGAGAGGTCTATCAGATTTACGCATCAGCAGCCAACCATACCTTGAACAATGCATTTTTAGTTCACCAATCAATTCTAATTCTCGAGGTGATTTTATAAAATACTCGTCACCAAACATCGGATCAATAAGAGTGATAGTGTGCCTTCCAATAACCATCAGCCAAGGTGAAATCAATGAATATGCCTGCAACTGCAGCCTCTTTAATGCTGTTTGGTTGCTCCATTGTATTATAGGTGCTGCTAAATGACACAGTTTACATGAAGCACGAAAGTTCATGTATTCGATGCCAATACCAAACTCCATAATCATCTTCAAAAGATCAAATGGAAGATTGAGCAAGTGTGATCCATCCGTCATGCCATTAAATTCAAACCCATCATTCACTTCCCCATGAACTCATCCGGCCTCTAATTTTCATCACCAAATTTGATTTCGTCGCAGATATCCAATTTCTTCATAGAGGTATGTTATAAGTTGTCTGTAATCAGTAGTTCAATGAATGTCAAATATTTGCTCGGTGTATCATATCAATTGTTACTCCCATGAAAGCAACAGGCTCCTGAATGAAATATCCAAGTTTCATACAGTGACCACAAAAGCTTAGATGATGAAATATTTAACGCTCGTCGCTCTTGTTACTAATAAAGAAAATTTAAGTAAATAGACAATATTAAGACCTTCGTTTGGGTGAGTTGAGTTCATATATTTGCCTCAAATATGCAATGGGGATAAAAACGAGTATCTTTTTAGGTTTTAAATATCATGTCAGTTTTATTGTTTCTTTTGATTGATGTTTGTAGTTCAGGCCTACTTGATATACACTTTTGATACCTATAGACCTATCTAACATTATACATTGCCCAAACAAATCCATAAAACTAAAATATTAACCCTGATCTGGCCAGATATATAAATTTGGGGCTAAGAATGCTCTTTATAAGAACACGGGTATTATGTTTGTAACATGATTACAAAATCGACATATTAAGATGGGTGAATGTGTAGTGATAAATATAAACCACTGACCACAGCAACTTGGATTCATTCGATATCTATCTGCTGTGGAACTTCTTCTGATGTGCTATTCTGGGGGTCAAGTTCCTCATCAGTAAAACCAGATGCTTCCACAGTCCTAGTAACCCATTCCTTGAGTGGATCTTCATTCAAATCCAGCCTCAGAAGCCCCGCAAACATTCCTCCCATGAAAGCAACAGGCTCCTGTTATTTTACAAAATCATAAGAAATGCAAAATTAGAGAACTTAAATAAAAGGACTACTGGCTTATATATGGGCTTATGAGCTTCTTTGATTTCGGCTTATATTTCATAAGCTCCAATTATCCGGCTTATTTGGAGACTTGTGGGCTTATATAAGTTTATTATGATGATATAATAAACTTATGTAAGCCCACAAGTCTCCAAATAAGCCGGAAAATTAAGGCTTATGATATAGAAGCTGAAAAACAAATAAGCTCATAAGCCACATATAAGCTTAAACAAACACCCCCTTAGAATATGACTCGGTATTGATTAACTCAATGTTTCAAATTCATGCACTTAGCTCAAGCAACAAGAGCAGAGCCAATATGATTCAGTCATCTCAGTTGCACAAGTGTGCAGGTACACCTTGGACTATTGGTCATAAAAATGTTCTAATTTTAGAAGCTGTCATAGTGCTATAAGCAAGTTTACACCAGTCAGCCTGTTTGGCCTTATTAAGATCATAATCCTTCTCATATCATAAACTAGGTCAGGTTTCTTTCTAGCTATATGTGATCTAATTTACACAGTATATTTATGAAGAAATATTATCTGGCCAACTTCAACAAAACCAAGGAGATAAGTTCATTACAGGCCATGTCTTATGGTCATGTAGTGTATTATTCTAAATGTAAATTTAGCATTGATATCGATACCATCCTGTATACACTTCAATTATTTTCTTTATCATAACGGATTTGAATATGGGTATATAATGGCTGCACTCCGCACAAACGTGCAGGCAACTCACTGCATCAAACGTTCATTTACAGACTGGTACTCTATTGGGAATAGGCACTTGAAAAATAACCGCCACTATAATGTAATTTAGAAACTGAACTCTTTGCATCATTTTCTGATATTAGTAAACTATTCAAGAATACAACTGCCATATTAATCTCAACTTTTCGATAATAGCTAAACATAAAAAAAGTAAAAAAGGAATCCTAACATACATTACCACTAACATCATGTGAAAAGGAAAAAACCATAACATCTCATTGTAATATATTTGAAATGTTATTATTGTTCTAAAAGATAATAACCACTCTGAATAAAGTTTATAGCAAAAACGTGAAGAATTTTTGCAATTAGATTTATAATTTTGCCTCTAGGTGGAGCGTGTTGGATGGACATTTTGTGCAGCCAATATTTACACTCCCATTATATATTGCAAACTACAAATCCAAACTGAAATCCATCTTCAAACACTTTAGAATATGCACAATTTCTATATTTTATGATTAAACTGTTCTATTCAACAAACTTAACCTTATGAGAGGTGATTTTGCACACTCCCATAAATGAGTGGGACACTCAAATTTTGAGTGCTTGGACATTTATACCCTTACAGGATAAAAATAACTAAAAATAATGTGAGGGTATAAATGTCCAAACACTCAAAATTTGAGTGTCCCAATCATTTATGTGAGTGTGCAAATCATCTCCCTAACCTTATCTTATGAACTGCTAAGAAAATCAATTTTGAGAAAATATAATCTTAAGTATTTGACTCACATGTACACGACCTACCGAGGTATCCACGTGACCGTTTCCGACCTTTTCCCTGACCATCCCCAAATGCTTACCTAGTGTGCATTGAGCCTTAGACCTCTTGTGAGGAGGTCAATATGCGCTCCCAGAGCAGACACTTGGAACTTGTGGGTGAAACATGTCACCATGAATCCGAAATATGGATTTGAAGTATTTGTTTTTGGCAATCCATTCTATATAACTTATATATTTTACAAATTCAAACAAACACCTTATTAAACCAATAAGGGGCTTTTGCATATATATCCTTCCGAAAATGCAAAATTGCATATATATATCCAAAGCATGCATAAAAACCATTGTAAAATGTGCATAAAAAACTTGTACAAAGGATATAAATGCAATTATTCACTTTGGGAGGGATATATATGCATTTTTGCCTACCAAATAACGTCACTAGGTACACATTTGGGGTTAGCCAGGAAAAGGGCCAGAAACAATTGGATACACCAGTTAGTCAGCGTACATCTAAGTCAAAAACTCGCCCTCCCGGGTAACCTAAACCCTCATCCGTTTACAATCCTACAATCGGAATAACAATGAATACCTTGATGGCTTTGTTAAGAATACGCTCATCAATAGGACTTGGAAGAAATGGTGTGGCTTGACAGTTAGTATTATTAGTAGTAGCAGAGCATTTGATAAACGAGGATGTTCTTCTTATCTGCTTTCTACCAAGTACATTTGTACTAGTCACCGGTTTCCACTGCAAACACAAAAAAAAAAATCATATGAGTTCTATGAAATTAATCGAATGTAATCTATATAAATAAAGAATGTTACAAACCGATGATGTAAGGGACAATGATGCCATCTACTTCGTTCTGCTGCTTTGGTTTTGATTTTTATTTTTATTTTTAAATGCCTTATTTGTTTAATTTTAGTTTTAAGTGCTCCAGAAACTACACGTATGACTATTTTTTGCCTTATCATTTTTTATGTCATGTGTGTCTTTTATTTGCAAAAGAGCAGTAATTGGCATGAATAATTCATGTGTCTAATTTGATGTCTAACAAGGTTTTTGGAACACATAGCAAAATCAATGATAAATAAGAGGAGTGAGAATAAGTGGAATACATGTGTCACTAAATGAATAGATTAGGCATGAAATTAGTCACATGAATTAGGCATCTCAATCATTTTTGTTTGCAAAAATATCTAAAAAATTAATTACCTAAAAAAATCCCTAATTTTTAAACTATGGGTGTGTTAAATAGATTGTGCTGATGTTGGTGTTGTTGTTGTTGCTGATGCTTGTGCTGAAAAAGATTATAAAAAGATATTATTTTTATAAGCTCCATAAAGTAACATTTTATTTTCAGAGATTATGAAAGATTGTTTTTTTTAATAATCTCATATAAGTTTTGTCTGCCAAACGAAGATTATTTTTTAAATAGCTTATTTTTAAAAAAAATAAATAATCTCATGTGCCAAACATTACCTGTGTGCATAATAGTTCTTATCTTAAAAAATAGAAACTATTCATATAACAAAAATAGTAACTACTCGTGTAATAAAAAATTATAAATTATTACATAGATGATCCATATTTTTCAAAATAAAGATCATCCATGCAACTAATTTAAAAATTAAATATAACTGGTGTAATTAAAATAGAATAAAGACCCCAGCAAGTGTGATTTTAAGTAAACTAAAAAGATGAAACATGTAACTTTTTCAATATCTGGTATTTTTTATAAAATTTTGTATTCTATAAAAATTTACGAGTCTACCAGTCTTTCAGACTTGTCCCAAGCTACGGTTAAAATTACATATACAAGTTAGATCAAGATTACCATATAATTCTTAATCAAGGTTATAAATAGCACGAGGCGTTGTGTGGCGGCATGACAAAGCCTCATGCCTTTGCGGTTAAGGCAAAGCTTTTGCGCGACACAAAATATGAAAATATTTATTTATTTATATCATATTTCATATATATCTAGTTTACAAAGGGTGTGGCATAAAGCGGCGTAGCGGCATGGCGTGACGTAATGATCAAGCTTCACGTTTTTACGAGATGTTTGCGGGGCTTTTGCGGGGCCTTTTAGAACCATGCTCTTAACTAAATTAGTATTAAAAATTTTAAAGACAATGTTATTTAAATTATTTAAGGTAAAGGTATTGTCTACAGGAGTAATAAAAGAGAAAGTGATGTATAGGGACGGAGCTAGAAAGTATTAGTGGATGATGTAAATTTTGATAATTTTATATATTGTACTACAAGATGGTTTGTTGGAAGCGCAAATTACTAAAATAATGAAATTTTTAAAAAATTCTACACTACAATTTTTTCGTTAGAAAAGCATATGCCTACCTCCCCGTGCTTTCAACAATATGATTAGAGCAAAAGGTGTAGTGAAGCATCACTTCTCTTCATTTGAGCCCCACTAATGTCACCTCATCTTAACACTACCACTTCAAAAGGTCCAAATCCTCTCAAGTTATCCCACCAACTTGAGTCAAGTTGGGTGTTCTTCAACCATTGGATTAAATCCAATGGTTGAAGAACTCTCAACTTGACTCAAGTAATTCCCAACCCCACTTCAAAATACCCTCTCTACCATAACACAAAACAAACTCTTCATTTGAGCCTCACCCAACCCTAATTTATTTTCTTTTTCATTTTTCAAACAAACTAAACTCATTTCATTCAAATAAAAACACAAATTAACACACACAAAAGACAAATTATTATGTGATACGGAGTATTACATCATCTATTAATTTGATTATCCTTAAATATAATTCAAGACCTTCAATAAGAAAAAACAAAACTTACAACTAGAACCCAAATCTTCGATATTATAATCCAAAAACTACAAACTTTATACACGAAATTAAGTACACATTTTAAAACTTAAACTTTAACCCACTTTCAAGCCCATTTCCACACATAAAAAATAATAATAAATAAAAATAAATAATAATAATAATAATAATAATAATAATAATAATAATAATAATAATAATAATAATAATAATAATAATAACACATTTCATTTGTACTGCTGCACACAGACACTTTATTTACACACATAATTTATAGATCGGAAAAAAGAAAAGAAAAGAAAATTAATAAAATAGTAACCTGCAAAAGTTCCTCGTCTTTATTTGCTTCATTGCCCCGGCGAGCATCCAAACGACGAGCATCGAATAAGGGGAGGCGGTGTGGTGGCGAGAAACGGCGAGCGTTATTTGAGGTCCACGTAGGAACGGAGAACAAGCTTCAATCACTACACCATTTGCTCTTATAGCATGTGAAAAATCCAGTGGTTAATTTTTTATTTTTTGGGTAAAAAGAGATTACAATGGTTAATATGATAAAAGAGAAAGTGCACATGACATATATCAATCAACTAATGCAATAGGCACAAGTGCTCTTCCCGTTTCACAATCGTATAAAATGATTTAAAATAACTAATTGTGAATAATGACTGAAATAATGCAAGTATAAACACACTAATTAATTTTCAACGTTTATATTCTTTATTAGAAATGAATCAGAAAGAATACATTACCCAAGTACTTGCGGAATAGTACTTGGGATTGAAATGACAAGTATGGTATCTGATCTGTGCTAAACAGTCAAGTCAAATAGACTTAAAACAGCTTAAACACAAATGCAATTAAGATCAGAGGAATATAGGGAATTCCTGGGTCGTTAAGTCCCACGGAGGATGAATTGGTGTTAAAACACTTAATCAGATGGTAGAATGATCACTAAGGATAGCAATCAGTAGGGTTTTCGATGGAAAATTACCTAAAGAAAAGATTTACAAATTAAAGCGACTTAAATGCAAATTAAAAGAAATAAAAGATAAAATCTATTAAATAAACGCTATCACTATTTTTAAAGTGATGAACGTTTAAAACTTAAAACTTAAAACTTACGTTTAAAATAAAATTACGTCTACGTACAAAATAAAATGTGAGTTTTAAAGAAATAAAAGACCTATAAATATGAAAATGGTATTTTTACAATCCTAATAATAAAAGAAAATTATTAGAAAAAGAAAATTATTTTTACAACTATTTATTTAATTATTATTAATTAAAAACTATTTATTAAGTATTTAAATTGCACAAAAATACAAGAAAATACAAAATTAACCTAGAAAAATGAAATTATAACTTGGAAAAATCTAAAATATGATAAAACTTATTTTAAAACTAAGAATATATTTTTAAGACTTATTATGTATTTATTATTAATTTAAAACTATTTAAAACTAATTAAAATGCTAAAAAATACTTTTTAAACTAAGAAAATTATGGAAAAATACTTTTTATTAGTTTTATATTTATCTTAACCTAAGAAAATTGAAAAATCATTTTTTTGGACTTTTTATAATTTATTTGTATTAAAAGCTATTTAAAAATACCTAAAAACTGTTTTTAATTAAGAAAAATAGCAAACAGTTATGAAAAATTATGAAAATTTCAGGAAAAGTCTATTTTAATATGTAGAATCTAAGAAAAATAGAAAAACATGGGCTTGTTTGGAGAAATAAGCAACTGCAGTTGTGACTGCTTATAAATAAGCACTTATGATAAGCTAGAAGAACACAACAAGCACCAAACTGATATACAAGCTAAAATAAGCTATAAGAACTCTATTTCAACTAAAAACAACAAACCATGACCTCTGGATTGCAATTTTAACACAGATTTGATGTTTGAGGTAAATGATCAAAACAGATTTTGGTATACTACTTTAAGCTTAACCACAGAACACAAAATAAGCTAAAACTGAAAAGTAGAAATTGGAACTTGTTTAAGACCTGGTTGACTACGTATAAACCAAAGATGATGTCCAGATAAGCTAACATGAGCTTGTGAGAAGCTTTTTCAAAACTGACAAACAACTGAGTAAAACTCAGTTAATGCTGAGTTTTACTTGGGACAAAATAATAAGCACTTGCAGCCCTGTCAAATAAGCTGCAATTGGAAATTTAAAACTTGGAACTTAAAAAGGACCAGGTTAACTGTCTTAGAACCAAAAAATCACAGGTTGAGGTCAACTAATAAGCTCTATAGGAGCTTATGATTTGGCTATTAAAACTGGTGTACAGGGCATATTTGCAAACAGGTGTGAAAAATAAGCTAAACAAAAAGCTATCAAATATGCTATAATTGGAAAATAGGAACTTGTAACCTTGAGACAGCTTGGTTGGCTTCTCAAAAAGCCAAAACACACAGGATAATGATCACTAATAAGCTCTCTAAGAGCTTATGAACTTGGCTACCAAATCTGTGCACAGGACAGATTTTTGACTTTTTAATGACACACTCAGTTTGACTTTTATGAGATTGTAACTAATTCCATGGACTGATTGTGATATGTTAGACTAGAATAATATGAGATTAAGCTAGCTTACCATATTTTAAATACTTATGATGAGATTTACCCTTTAAAATTTTAACAGTGATGAAATGGTGTAAGATCAAAAAGTATTTTGACTATTAGACAAACAAGGACTGGTTTTTCTTGATGAACTGAGTTCTTTAGACCAAGTGAGACATTAAACAAGTACAAACACAGGACTGCACAACCTGTTACACATTAAACTGAACAAATCCAAACACTCCTTCAAAGGACTGATTTGGTGAGTTTTCAAAACAAGTCACAAATTTAGACCAAGATACTGATTAAAAACCTTATGATATCATTAAAAGGAACTAATGAAGCATTAACTAACAACAATAACAACATACAATTGAAAATTTAAGCTTAAGCTATTTTACTGTCCAAAATGGAATTTTACTATCTACTGATTTTAAAGAACAAACAACTAATTTTATAGCTTAGATATACTTAATTATGATGAGTGATCACTAAGAAACAGATATTACACTTTCTAGACAACTAAAACATATAAATGCAAAAATTGATCAAAAGGCTTACAAGTGAGTTTCAACTGAAAATTGAGAACCAAGGACTGAGAACCAATCCTAAATGCTCTCCACAGAGCTCTAAACCAAGGCCATCACAAATATACCTTGCTCCAGCCTTCTAGAACCTTGCACCATGGATTTTTTATTTTTAAGCTATTTATTTAGTATTTTTGTGAATTTCTGATTTTGGATACTACACTGATTTTTAGGTATCTAAAAGCTTGTATAAGCTTTATATGGAGCTTATGTGGGCTTATGAGTCCATACTACCAACTGCTAACACCATTTCATTATATTGAGATTTTTGAATTTGTAAAAAATTGCATAACATGAGATAAGACTTGAAACTGAAATTGGTTGCTTACAAAAGTTTTATTTCAACTTGAAAACATAAATTACAAAGCTTGAAGCTTTTACAAACACTGGAATTTAAAAGTTTAAACTAAAACGACATTAACAATAAAAATTACACTAGATATTTTCTTCCATTGCCTCTTCCTCTCTCTTTATAGCTTTTTGAGATACTCCACAAGCTTCTGATCACATCCCACCAACAATCTCAACCATTGAAACAGTCAAACACATCTTAGCCATTAAACTTACTTTTGGCGCCAAAATTGAGATAAGGTTGCTTGAGACAGTTTTAAACCAATTAAAGAAGTTTGGAGTGTTATGTGAGGTGTAGGAGACAATTTGTGAAGTAGGCATGGGTTTAGGGTGATTTTTCAGAGAAAACAGAGATTGTGAGATAAACAGTAAAGGTTCAATGGTGGGGATGCATTAAATGCAAGGTGGGCTAATGAGAGGAGGGGGGATGAGCTGGAAAGGGTGGATGAGGTGGAAATGGTGAGGTGGAGGTGATAAAACCACCTGTGGTTTTGAGTTACAGGGGTGGGTGAAGAAGGTGAACAGTGAGCGCAGTTTCCTTTTATTTAAAAACTGGGCCGGGTCACTGTTGGACTAGATTTGGGCTTGGGTTGTGTATTATATTGGATCCGTTTGGTTTGTTAGCTTAAATAACCACAAGGACTAAAAATGTAACTTGCCAATTCTTCAAGGAATGATATTAACAACTCTCCAAAGCTCTTACAAGGACCAAACCTGCCAAAAGTGATTAGTACAAGGACCTTAATTGATAATTTCCATTTTTGTAAATCCAGGGACCAAAATTGTCAATTTAGAAACTTGAGGGACCAATATTGTAATTTCTCAAAAAGTTTATCATAAGGACCATTTTTATCATTTATAAATAGAACAAGGTTAAAACTTGATAATTTTCACTTTTTAAATTAACCAAGGACTATTTTTGACATTTTTCCAAAGTTCAGGGACTAAAGTTGTCAATTTGTGATTTTTAAACTTGGAAGGGTTTATTTTGACAACTTTTGAATCTCATGGACCTAAAATTATATTTTACAAGTTTTTGAATTACCAGGGACTGTTTTTGACAACTTTTGAAACTTGGGGGACTAAAACTGCCAATTATGCAAACTTGATACGTTTTTCATCAGATTTTGATGTTTTTGCATTTAAAACATATAAAACACTTGTTTGTGATATTTTTATCATTTTGATGTGTTTCTGAGTGTTTTCAGATGTTTTTGCAGTCTATATAGTATAAAAATGATGAGTATTTAGACACTCATCAATCCCCCACACTAAGATATTGCTAGTCCCTAGCAATGATTTATGAAAATTTAATGGATTTTAATCTCTTTACCAAAAGCCATTACTTCTGGAGTAGCCAAATGTTTCAGTTCAAGTAAGAACCATGGTACACCGATAACCATGTGATTTTGAGCAAACCACCAGCTTTCAAAGGATTTGATTTTGTCTTTACCAGAAGCCGTACCCTTCTGGACTAGCCAACTCTTAGATAAATTATCAATATTATCTTTGGTGAGCCGATTACCAATTATGGATTTTCAACTGCCTTTACCACAAGCCATAAACTTGCGGGCTAGCCAACTTTTCACTAGTTTAAAGATATGGTGAGTTGAACACCATACAATTTTAGGCAAATTGCAAGCCATAAACGGATTTGAGATATCTTTACCAAGAGCCGTTTGCTCCTGGATTAGCCAATCCTTATGTGGGTTAGACATGGCGGACTGATTACCATTTGCTGAGTAAGTGAAAAACACTTACTCCAAAAAAAAATTTGGCCAAAAACGGGGGAATTGGGTGAAATAATTACATGAAATTCGTGAGAATTCCCCCCCACACTTAGAAATGAATATTGCCCTCAATATTCAAAGTACCGGCGGTTATGCCGAAACAAAGAACGAAAAAGGGAAATACTACGGCCATTATTTAGAAGTTTTTTTTTTTTTTTTTTTTTTTTTTTTTTTTTTTTTTAGAAAGAATGAGAATATACAACAGTGTGGGGAAACTCCCCCACACTAGGGTGGTAGAAAGGGGGTAAGAAGACAGAATTATGGGTGAAAACCCATATGGTGCGTGCTAATGTTTTTGATTACCGAGTCACTAGCTTGACTCGATCCCCGCATTCATTGGTTCATGGGGAATGTTTGTAAATCCTGGACAACCACAGGGGGAATGTCCTCTCCAAAGTAATGCTTAACTCGATGACCATTCACTTTAAAATTAGGACCATCGGGTTGAGATAACTCAATGGTGCCATAAGGATAAACCTTAGTGATAGTAAATGGACCAGACCAGCGGGACTTAAGCTTTCCCGAGAAAATCTTCAATCTAGAGTTGAAAAGAAGGACTCGATCACCAACGTTGAAAACGCGGTTTTTGATTTTGGAGTCATGAATCTTCTTTGTCTTTTGCTTGTAGATCAAAGAGTTCTCGTATGCTTGATCACGAAGTTCATTTAGTTCATTCATTTGAACTTTTCTGTGATCACCGGCTGTCTGTATATCGAAGTTTGCATGTTTTAAGGCCCAGTAAGCCTTGTGCTCTAGTTCAATCGGAAGATGACATGCTTTTCCGTACACTAGCTTGTATGGAGTACACCCAATTGGTGTTTTGTAAGCTGTACGGAAAGCCCAGAGTGCGTCATCCAATTTATCCGACCAGGATGCACGATTTTCACCTACTGTCCTTTCAAGTATTCTTTTAATACCACGGTTTGAAACTTCCACCTGCCCACTTGTTTGGGGGTGGTATGCAGTAGATAGACGGTGGGTAACACCATACTTTTGCATGACACGATCAAATTGGTCATTACAAAAATGTGTACCACGATCACTGATTATTGCACGAGGAGTTCCAAACCTGGCAAAGAGAGCTTTCAAAAATTTCACAACTACTCGGGCATCATTTGTAGGTAAAGCTTTTGCTTCAACCCATTTCGACAGATAGTCAACAGCCACGAGTATGTACTTGTTACCATGAGAAGATGGAAATGGCCCCATAAAATCAATACCCCAGATGTCAAATATCTCACAAACTTGAATGGCATTTTGTGGCATTTCATTCCTTTGAGATATGTTTCCATGACGCTGACAAGCGTCACAGGTTTTGACAAAGTCGTGGGCATCTTTATAGATTGTGGGCCAATAGAACCCGGAATCAAACACCTTTTTGGCGGTGTAGTTTGGACTATGATGGCCCCCGGTGGGTCCAGCATGACAAGCTTTGAGAATGTCAAGAGCTTCTTGTCCATAAACACACCGTCGGATGACTTGATCCGCACAGATTTTGAATAAGAAAGGGTCGTCCCAGAAATAGTGTTTAACATCCTTGAAGAATTTATTCTTCTGCTGGGTCGACATCCCTTTCACAATGAAGTTACCCGCATGGTAATTTGCAAAGTTAGCAAACCATGGGGTGGTAGAATTTCCACGAAAAGAAACCGCATTCAGTGTCTCGAGAGGAAATGTTTCATTTATTTCCTTTTTCTCACAAACATCTTGGTGAGGGTTTTCTAATCGGGAAAGATGATCAGCAGCCAGGTTCTCAGCTCCTTTTTTATCACGTATGATGATATCAAATTCCTGGAGGAGGAGAACCCAACGAAGCAATCTCGGCTTTGCATCTTGTTTAGCAAAGAGGTATTTGAGAGCCGAGTGATCCGTATACACTACACATTTTGTCAAGATTAAGTACGGCCGAAATTTCTCAAATGCATACACCACAGCTAATAGCTCTTTTTCTGTGGTGGTGTAATGAGTTTGAGCTTCAGTCATAGTCTTACTTGCGTAGTGAATAGGCTGAAAATGCTTATTTCTTCGTTGCCCTAGGACTGCGCCGATAGCAAAATCACTTGCATCGCACATAAGCTCAAAAGGTAAATCCCAGTCGGGAGCAACGAGAATGGGTGCTTCAGTAAGCTTTTTCTTCAATGTTTCAAAAGCTACGATGCACTCGGGTGAAAAGATAAAAGGAGCATCCTTTTCAAGAAGATGGGTCATTGGCCGGGCGATTTTGGAAAAATCTTGAATGAATCTACGATAGAAACCGGCATGACCTAAAAAACTCCTAATACCTTTGACGGTAGTAGGATGAGGTAATTTAGCAATAACATCGACTTTTGCTCTATCTACCTCAATCCCGTTCTTTGAAATTTTATGGCCAAGGACTATGCCTTCTTTGACCATAAAGTGACTTTTCTCCCAGTTTAGACAAAGATTGGTGTCTTCACACCTTTGAAGCATTTTATCTAGATGGGAGAGACATGTTTGAAACGAATCCCCAATGACCGAGAAGTCATCCATAAACACCTCCATTGTTTCCCCGATCATGTCGTGGAAAATGGCCATCATACATCGTTGGAACGTGCCAGGAGCATTACATAAGCCAAAAGGCATACGTCTATAGGCAAAAGTTCCATATGGGCAGGTGAATGTGGTTTTATCTTGATCCTTTGGATCAATGGGAATCTGAAAGTACCCCGAGAAACCATCAAGGAAACAATAGTATTCATTTCCTGCTAATCTCTCAAGCATTTGGTCCATAAAGGGTAGAGGAAAATGGTCTTTACGAGTGGCGTCATTCAACTTACGATAGTCAATGCAAACACGCCATCCCGTAACCAGACGAGTTGGAATTAACTCGTTATCTTCATTAGTGACAACAGTTATGCCACCCTTTTTCGGAACACAATGAATTGGGCTAACCCAAGGACTATCTGAGATTGGGTAAATAAATCCTGCATCAAGAAGTTTGATAACCTCCTGTTTGATAACATCATGGATTTTTGGATTTACTCTTCTCTGATGTTGAACTGCTGGCTTAAAGTCATCCTCCATCAAGATTTTGTGAGTACAAAATTCAGGGTTGATACCTTTGATGTCGGAGAGTTTCCAAGCAATTGCTTGCTTGTGTGACTTCAAGATTGTAATGAGAGCAGCTTTTTCATCTTTACTCAAATCTCGAGCAATAATGACTGGTAATTTATCATCACCTTCAAGAAATGCATACTCGAGATGAGGAGGTAAGTCCTTAAGCTCAACTTCGGGAAATTCTTCAGTTTTCTCAACTGATTTGATTTCCTTGTTATGAAGTTTGATGGAAGGGAGAGGAGAAGAAATGTCATGATTTAACAACTTCTCAAGAAGAATATCTCCCTCCAGATTAATCTCATTTTGATTAATCTTAACAAGAATTGAATCACTAGAGTGAGGGGCTGATGATGGATCATCATTAAGCAACTTCTCAATGAGAAGTATGTCTCCCTCAATGTCAATTGGAGCGTGATCAATTTCCCATGGAACAGAATCACTGGATAAGTAGGCTTCAATCTCTTCTAAGATGAAGTCACTTTCCTCAAAGGGGGTGATAGAAGGAGTAGAATTGGCAATAATAGGTTGAGATGAATGAGTGAGATTATCACTCGAAGAATTATGATCATAACCAAGAACTTCTTGCGAGTACTCTTCAGAAGCAACATCAATGATATCTATTCGGTTAACCGACTCAGAATCATAATTTGCGGAGTACCTCAAAGTTTGATCAAGGTTAAAAGTGACAGCTTCATTACCAACACGTAATGTGATTTCTTGCTCAAATACATCTATGAGAGCACGGCCCGTTCTTAGGAATCCTCGACCAACAATGAGAGGAACCCGATGATCGGCATCAAAATCAACAACCACGAAGTCAGCTGGGAAATGGAACTTTCCTACTTTCACAAATACGTCCTCGGCAATGCCAAGAGGACGGGATATTGTACGATCTGCAAGCTCGAGAGTCATGCATGTAGGAGTGAGTTCCGGAAGAGATAGTTTCTTCCAAACTGAATAAGGCATAAGGTTTATGCTTGCACCAAGATCTGCTAGGGCAAAGCATTCAACCATTCCTGGGAATACACAAGGTAAGAGAAATTTCCCAGGATCTCCAAGCTTTTCTGGAAGCTTTTTCAGGATAACTGCAGAGCAGTTCCCGTTAAGAGGAGTCTTAGCCATTTCAAACAGCTTTTCCTTATTGCTTAACATGTGTTTGAGAGTTGATGCAAACTTGGGCATCAGCATGATAGCATCCGCAAAGCTTATGTCAAAATGTAACTCTTGGAAAATTTGGAAAAATTTGTCCATTTGATGACTAGCTTTTTCACGGAGCTTTTGCTCATTCAAACGTGATGGATATGGAATAGAAGATTTGGATTTGATATTTTCAACGGGAGCTACAGGTGGTTCAAAAACAACTCCTGGATTAGACTTGGGTTTCTGGACAACTTGAGGTTGGACTACCGAAGGTAGGACTTGTGCGGTATTACTTGGGCCAGAATAATGCACCTTGTCCGTTGTTTCCTTGGTAACTTGACTCATTGCCACAGGAGGAGGGGGCATTGGAGTCGTAGGTCCATTGTGAGTTGGAGGTTCACTTTCCACTACCTTTGGGAGAGAAGAAGAAGAGGTAGTAGGAATAGCGGGTCCATTGTAAGAAACACCACTTCTGGTCGTGATCGCCTTAGCATCGCCCCTCGGGTTAGCGATCGTGTTGCTCGGAAGTTTTCCTGAGCCCGAGGGTTGATCATTTAAAGACTTCTTGAGATCAGCGATCTGACTGACCAACAATCTGTTCATCTCATCTTGGGATTTCATAAACTGCTTCAGTAACTCATCAGATGATGGTCCTGGAGGAGTAATGACGGGAGGTGGATTAGGAGGGAAATTTTGAGGTCTGATGTTTTGATTATGACCTTGTTGTTGAAAATTCCCTTGATTAGGATTCACATTCCCATGAAATTGATTCCCTCGATTGAAATTGTTTTGATGAAGGTTCCCTTGTTGTTGGAAACCTTGATTGGGTCCAGGATAGAAATTACCTTGGTTTTGATAACATTGGTTCATTCTAGGTTGATTCTGATTCCGGTTAGGATTCTGGTTAAAACCGGGTGGTGCCTGATAAGTGTTAGCACGGTAGCTTGGATCATTTTGAGGACGGTATTGATTACCTCCTTGATTTGAAGCACCGGCTATAGAATTTGCTTCAAACGGACTACCATCGGTGGCAGTACAGTTGTAGTATGCATGAGGACCACCACAAGTGACACAAACTTCAACTTTCTTCACTTCACCATGTGATGGTGTTTGAGTGAATGTGACTTTCTTTTGGTTAGCAAGAACCAACGCCTGAATAATGTCCATGAGTTTATCAATCTTAGCATCGGTGCTAGATGTACTCACAGGAGATGAAGTAGAAGGTCCAGCATTAGACTGAGTTTGATATGTCTTAGTGCGGAAAGAACGGACCTGGGACTTGTTTTCAATGATTTGTAAGGCTTCTTTGGTGGTTTTGCTAAGGAAATTACCTCCCGCGGAGGCATTCAGAGAGTCTTGGTCAGCTTGTCTCAGACTATTATAGAAAGTATCCATTTGCATCAACTCGGTAAAACCGTGATGTGGACACTTGCGGAGCAGTTCTTTGTAACGATCCCATGCCTCCCCGAATGATTCATCAAATCTCTGAGAAAATTTCATTATCTCATTCTTAAGACTTGTGGTTCGGGATGGAGGATAGAATTCGTTAAAAAATTTGGTAACTAGATCTTCCCATGTCTCAATAGAACGAGGGGGTTGTTTCTCAAGCCAATTCCGGGCTTGTCCCTCTAGAGAAAATGGGAACAGGAGAAGCTTGATAGCTTCGTGTGGGACATTCTTGTACTTGATGGTAGATGCTATCTTGTTAAACCATCTTATGTGTGCATGAGGATCATCCCGCTCAAAACCATAGAATTGGCTTTGGGTTACTAGATTAAGCAACCCGGTCTTGAGCTCGAAGGTATCAGCCACAATGGCTGGGACAACAATGGCATCTCCGTAACCCTCGATGGGTGCTTGGAGAAGCTCATTCATTGGTTTGTCTTCTGCCATTTCGACAGGTGGTGGTGGTGGTAGACGTTCCTCAGTCACGGCTGAAGGAGCTGAACGTCCTCTACGTCTGCGAGGAATCTTTCCAAGTTCTGAAAGTGGACTTGTAGAACTGGAAGAACGAGTGCGCATGCACTAAGTATAAAAATCAATTTTCAAAACAAATGAGGCAAAACACAAGTGAACTTAACCAATAATCCCAAATGAAATGGCTTCTTTGAAAAAGGTACACCAAATCACAAGTGACACAAAGGCAAGTTTTAAATCTGATGTTCGGGAACTTATTATGGTCGCACCCCCAGTTAGGTAGTGCACTGCCTTGATTTGCGGTGGTTGATTTTTATGTATTCAATTAAGTACCACTGAAAAGACGTAGGTATGATTTGTGCTGATGGGGTTTAAAAACTTTTGGAAAATATTTTTGGTATCGTCCCGTTTAACCAAATCGTATTTCTTTAAGAATCACCTTAAAAGAAACACAAGACAGAAAACGTTACGATTGTTTTGTTGTTTTATATTGTTTTTGGGTTTTTAACACTTTAGGAAAAGTGTTAATGAACTTTTTGATTTATATTAACTTTACAGAAAACTTTTTACAAACTGTGGTATATGTGCAAGTACGGGTCTGAAAATGCTAGAAACACGCTTACAGCCTCCCCGGCAGCGGCGCCAAAATTTGATCTGTGCTAAACAGTCAAGTCAAATAGACTTAAAACAGCTTAAACACAAATGCAATTAAGATCAGAGGAATATAGGGAATTCATGGGTCGTTAAGTCCCACGGAGGATGAATTGGTGTTAAAACACTTAATCAGATGGTAGAATGATCACTAAGGATAGCAATCAGTAGGGTTTTCGATGGAAAATTACCTAAAGAAAAGATTTACAAATTAAAGCGACTTAAATGCAAATTAAAAGAAATAAAAGATAAAATCTATTAAATAAACGCTATCACTATTTTTAAAGTGATGAACGTTTAAAACTTAAAACTTAAAACTTACGTTTAAAATAAAATTACGTCTACGTACAAAATAAAATGTGAGTTTTAAAGAAATAAAAGACCTATAAATATGAAAATGGTATTTTTACAATCCTAATAATAAAAGAAAATTATTTTTACAACTATTTATTTAATTATTATTAATTAAAAACTATTTATTAAGTATTTAAATTGCACTAAAATACAAGAAAATACAAAATTAACCTAGAAAAATGAAATTATAACTTGGAAAAATCTAAAATATGATAAAACTTATTTTAAAACTAAGAATATATTTTTAAGACTTATTATGTATTTATTATTAATTTAAAACTATTTAAAACTAATTAAAATGCTAAAAAATACTTTTTAAACTAAGAAAATTATGGAAAAATACTTTTTATTAGTTTTATATTTATCTTAACCTAAGAAAATTGAAAAATCATTTTTTTGGACTTTTTATAATTTATTTGTATTAAAAGTTATTTAAAAATACCTAAAAACTGTTTTTAATTAAGAAAAATAGCAAACAGTTATGAAAAATTATGAAAATTTCAGGAAAAGTCTATTTTAATATGTAGAATCTAAGAAAAATAGAAAAACATGGGCTTGTTTGGAGAAATAAGCAACTGCTTATAAATAAGCACTTATGATAAGCTAGAAGAACACAACAAGCACCAAACTGATATACAAGCTAAAATAAGCTATAAGAACTCTATTTCAACTAAAAACAACAAACCATGACCTCTGGATTGCAATTTTAACACAGATTTGATGTTTGAGGTAAATGATCAAAACAGATTTTGGTATACTACTTTAAGCTTAACCACAGAACACAAAATAAGCTAAAACTGAAAAGTAGAAATTGGAACTTGTTTAAGACCTGGTTGACTACCTATAAACCAAAGATGATGTCCAGATAAGCTAACATGAGCTTGTGAGAAGCTTTTTCAAAACTGACAAACAACTGAGTAAAACTCAGTTAATGCTGAGTTTTACTTGGGACAAAATAATAAGCACTTGCAGCCCTGTCAAATAAGCTGCAATTGGAAATTTAAAACTTGGAACTTAAAAAGGACCAGGTTAACTGTCTTAGAACCAAAAAATCACAGGTTGAGGTCAACTAATAAGCTCTATAGGAGCTTATGATTTGGCTATTAAAACTGGTGTACAGGGCATATTTGCAAACAGGTGTGAAAAATAAGCTAAACAAAAAGCTATCAAATAAGCTATAATTGGAAAATAGGAGCTTGTAACCTTGAGACAGCTTGGTTGGCTTCTCAAAAAGCCAAAACACACAGGATAATGATCACTAATAAGCTCTCTAAGAGCTTATGAACTTGGCTACCAAATCTGTGCACAGGACAGATTTTTGACTTTTTAATGACACACTCAGTTTGACTTTTATGAGATTGTAACTAATTCCATGGACTGATTGTGATATGTTAGACTAGAATAATATGAGATTAAGCTAGCTTACCATATTTTAAGTACTTATGATGAGATTTACCCTTTAAAATTTTAACAGTGATGAAATGGTGTAAGATCAAAAAGTATTTTGACTATTAGACAAACAAGGACTGGTTTTTCTTGATGAACTGAGTTCTTTAGACCAAGTGAGACATTAAACAAGTACAAACACAGGACTGCACAACCTGTTACACATTAAACTGAACAAATCCAAACACTCCTTCAAAGGACTGATTTGGTGAGTTTTCAAAACAAGTCACAAATTTAGACCAAGATACTGATTAAAAACCTTATGATATCATTAAAAGGAACTAATGAAGCATTAACTAACAACAATAACAACATACAATTGAAAATTTAAGCTTAAGCTATTTTACTGTCCAAAATGGAATTTTACTATCTACTGATTTTAAAGAACAAACAACTAATTTTATAGCTTAGATATACTTAATTATGATGAGTGATCACTAAGAAACAGATATTACACTTTCTAGACAACTAAAACATATAAATGCAAAAATTGATCAAAAGGCTTACAAGTGAGTTTCAACTGAAAATTGAGAACCAAGGACTGAGAACCAATCCTAAATGCTCTCCACAGAGCTCTAAACCAAGGCCATCACAAATATACCTTGCTCCAGCCTTCTAGAACCTTGCACCATGGATTTTTTATTTTTAAGCTATTTATTTAGTATTTTTGTGAATTTCTGATTTTGGATACTACACTGATTTTTAGGTATCTAAAAGCTTGTATAAGCTTTATATGGAGCTTATGTGGGCTTATGAGTCCATACTACCAACTGCTAACACCATTTCATTATATTGAGATTTTTGAATTTGTAAAAAATTGCATAACATGAGATAAGACTTGAAACTGAAATTGGTTGCTTACAAAAGTTTTATTTCAACTTGAAAACATAAATTACAAAGCTTGAAGCTTTTACAAACACTAGAATTTAAAAGTTTAAACTAAAACGACATTAACAATAAAAATTACACTAGATATTTTCTTCCATTGCCTCTTCCTCTCTCTTTATAGCTTTTTGAGATACTCCACAAGCTTCTGATCACATCCCACCAACAATCTCAACCATTGAAACAGTCAAACACATCTTAGCCATTAAACTTACTTTTGGCGCCAAAATTGAGATAAGGTTGCTTGAGACAGTTTTAAACCAATTAAAGAAGTTTGGAGTGTTATGTGAGGTGTAGGAGACAATTTATGAAGTAGGCATGGGTTTAGGGTGATTTTTCAGAGAAAACAGAGATTGTGAGATAAACAGTAAAGGTTCAATGGTGGGGATGCATTAAATGCAAGGTGGGCTAATGAGAGGAGGGGGGATGAGCTGGAAAGGGTGGATGAGGTGGAAATGGTGAGGTGGAGGTGATAAAACCACCTGTGGTTTTGAGTTACAGGGGTGGGTGAAGAAGGTGAACAGTGAGCGCGGTTTCCTTTTATTTAAAAACTGGGCCGGGTCACTGTTGGACTGGATTTGGGCTTGGGTTGTGTATTATATTGGATCCGTTTGGTTTGTTAGCTTAAATAACCACAAGGACTAAAAATGTAACTTGCCAATTCTTCAAGGACTGATATTAACAACTCTCCAAAGCTCTTACAAGGACCAAACCTGCCAAAAGTGATTAGTACAAGGACCTTAATTGATAATTTCCATTTTTGTAAATCCAGGGACCAAAATTGTCAATTTAGAAACTTGAGGGACCAATATTGTAATTTCTCAAAAAGTTTATCATAAGGACCATTTTTATCATTTATAAATAGAACAAGGTTAAAACTTGATAATTTTCACTTTTTAAATTAACCAAGGACTATTTTTGACATTTTTCCAAAGTTCAGGGACTAAAGTTGTCAATTTGTGATTTTTAAACTTGGAAGGGTTTATTTTGACAACTTTTGAATCTCATGGACCTAAAATGATATTTTACAAGTTTTTGAATTACCAGGGACTGTTTTTGACAACTTTTGAAACTTGGGAGACTAAAACTGCCAATTATGCAAACTTGATACGTTTTTCACCAGATTTTGATGTTTTTGCATTTAAAACATATAAAACACTTGTTTGTGATATTTTTATCATTTTGATGTGTTTCTGAGTGTTTTCAGATGTTTTTGCAGTCTAGATAGTATAAAAATGATGAGTATTTAGACACTCATCAGTATCTCCTGACTAAGCTCAGGCTAAGTCTGAGCACAACTACAAAGGTACCACTGAGCTATCTCAGGGACAGAGTTGTATTTGGAGGAGTGAAAGATAGCTTGTGTGTGTGTGTTTTACAATTAATGCACAAGCTTAAAAATCTTCTACTCCAACTCTTATGCTATTTATACAAGTATGGTTTTTAACTCTATCCTAGAGGACAAATTGACACGTCACAGAAGACAAAATACTGATGTATTTTGTCTCTGTTTACATTGGCTATTTAGAGTAAGTGACAAGGCTACTTTCTTCTAGTCAGTGATGACACTGAGCCTAGTAGTTAGTGATTCAGGGAAAGTTTGACTTTGGTTGATAAGGACTTCGTCTTATCTGTTTCAAACTTATCCCGCCTTGTCCCGCTCATTCTTCAGTCTTATTAGCCTTCAGTCTTCATAATCAGTTTGTCTTCAGTGGTAGTAGTTGGTGAGGAGTTTGGGGATTCAGTGAGTTATTGTCATCACTCACTGAATCCACTATCTTCTTCTTGACTTAGTCTTCACCCCTTAAGTTCCGCCTTACTGAGTGGAGAGACTTTTTCTTTGTCTCTTACTAAGTATCCCGAAGACAGCTCACTGAAGGGCTATGCGCTCAGTGACTTGTTAGTGTTTAAGGGACTAAACACTTAGGGTATTTTCTATTCAAATCCTAGAATTAAGGGGTTTGGGTATTCACTGAACCCAACAACAAGTTTAAGCAAATCAAGTAATCATTTATATCATTTATCTTTTAAGATTATGATAAAATAACTCTAAAGATTGTGGCTAAGGTCGTCTAATATAATTCAAGCTCCTATCATTATGCATCCAAGTCGCCAAACTCCGAGCATAAGTGGAAGTGTTATTAGCCAGACTATAAGACTAGTTAGCTCCGATAAAAAAAAGTCACGCGTAGATTCAAGCTCTGTTATGCCATGATCAATATCTTCACACATAGATTCGACCGATTGAAGCCTCAGAGGAATTTGAGATCCCCGTCAGGGGCCTGCTCGTCATTCTTCAACTAAAAGCATCTGGTGCAGTGGCTCAAGCCAAAACCCCACTTTTGAGAACCACCATTTTATTTTATTTTTTATTTTTTCAAACCAACTAATTTCTCATTTTTTTCAAACCCACTTTTGTTGAAGATGTGAAATTGTTATTGAAGTAGTTGTGTTGTTGAAGATAATATTATTCGGGTGTGTATGTTGGCATAGTATATGGGCTATCAAACGTAGCAAATTAGGGTTGTGAAGATATTTAGTTTGCGGATGAAGGTGTAGTGGGATTTGACGAAGATGATGAATTTTGATGTTGCGACATCCCCAGAAGGTTATTGATAAAGCATCATTTGAATGACTCATTTTTTTGTGATATAGTAAAGAAATGAAGTGAAAATAGACGCGAAGGATTAGTCCATGTGTAAAATTGGTTGTCTAAAAATGTATAACTTTTTTTTTAATTCTTTCTCCGTCTCTAAATAAATGTCCAGTGTTGACTTTTAAAGTCTTTTCTTTTTAACTTTGACCTTAAATTATTTCATTTGTTTTATGTAATACTTAATGAAAATTATACCAATAAAAATACATTTAAGACTCAATTCATTCATATATTTTGCATCAAGTATTAAATAACTCAATTAAAGTAATTTAAGGTCAAAGTTAAAAGAGGAAGACTTTAAAAGTCAATACTAGACAATTATTTAAATATGGAGGGAGTAATAAGGAAGTAACCGTTGGAGGGTTCCAACAGTCAAAAAAATGCAACATTCCCTTTCTTTGGCTCAAGCCAGTGGCTTCACTCACTCAATGGCGTGGGGTGGGGGTCGGTGAGGTGGCGACGCCATGGCATCGTGCCACGTACAAATGGCGTCGGTGAAAGTTAATGATAGAATGGTTGACATGTCATACGAACAATGCATTGTAAAAATGCCACACAACCACAAGTTAAATTGATGTTCATCTATGCACATATGCACTATAAAGTATAAACTAGTGATGTGGGACCAAGCTCATAATTAACTAAATAAAACTAAATAAAGAAAACAACTTCTCACTTCGTATACATGTCTTCGTATACATTGGCCTTTTTTATTTAATATCTATAAAAATAATGAAAAGTAATTTAAGATAGTACAACCGACGTGGCAATTCATTTTACTTTGCAAGGTTTATCAATTTGTGGAAATTTTGTGTATGAAAGCGCAATGACTAAGTGTCACTCTATTAAACTCAAAAAATATATATATGTAATGAGGATGCCATAATATTGTACTTTGACATACTTAAAAGGATGCCCTAAGAAATGTAGCTTAACATACTTAAGTGCAATGACTAAGTATCACTCTGTTAAACTCAAAAAATATATATTATGCAATGAAGATGTCCTAAGAATGTACCTTGACATACTTAACAGTAATTGCATCCTCATTGTGGTTCTCACGACAACAGTTGGACTTTTATGAAAAGTAACTTATTCATGGATGCTAAAATATACTAAATGTAAACGACATAGAAGGTCTAGTCGTCTCTCAACGATTTCCAGCCTATAATTTACCATTCGCGGCAAACAAAAAAAGACTCCCAATCTGTAGAAACTCATCATCTAAGTCCACCTCACAAATTAACGCATAACGAAGTCCACATATATTCAAATCAACTTTCAGTTTGTTCATGTTTGTGTCCATCAAAAATATTGATAATAAACCACACCATTTGTCCTTGTGGTATGCGTTGACCGACAAGGATCGTCCTTTGACCAAAAAAATGCACCGTTCGTCTTTAATTGTGAAACGTTATTCAGCGTTGGTCCCTCACCCTAACTGGCGTAAGTAACGGGCGTTAAGCCTATTTAAGTCGAGGGTATTTTTGTCTTTTCCCACCCACACCACTTTTCCCACCCATAAGATCTTTCCCGCTTCTTTTATTTCTCATTTCCCACCTTAATATATAACCATCTCATCCCACCTTATTCACAATAATTGAAGATAAGAAATGGTCAATTGTCAATGTGGAAGACGAGCAATGGTGAGAACATCATGGACCAACATCAACCCATGGTTTTGATTATTAGACTAACTAAAAGTACTAGGAACACATCATGGACCATCCCACCTAAACTTTTGTGAGTAAGAACATGGTTTTGATCTCTTTTATGATGTTATTAACTAACTATTATTGTTTAATCTTTTTAATAGGCATCAGATTGCCCTTTACATACCTATAACATGGATGTACCCATTCCTCTGGTAATCCTACTGATTGATTGTTAAGTGTCATATTCCAGTTTGTTGCTATGGCATGTTTACAAGGTATCCCAGTTAACTCCCACTTTCTACAGGTACATGTCCTGCTCCACATTCACCACACACTGATCATTCCATGGACCACTTACCTCATAATAAATACCTCCTCCCCAAGTAACTGTATACTTATTTGCTTCATCACATTTCAACTTCAAAATCTTTGTAGCAGTTGGTGTGAGTGGACCAGCAAATCTTTCAATCATTTTATTCACATTAACTATTCTTTTCATTAGATATGACCTTGCAAACTCCAATGTTGAAATGATTGCCTTATCTCTACCACCAACAAGCTTTCCATTAAAAACTTCACACATATTGTTCACCAATACATCTGACTTAGCTCTCCCTATTAAAAATTCAAATTTAAGTTAAAGACTGTAAATATTATTTGGACTAGTGCAAACAATCACCTAAATGTAGACTTGAACCTATTTGCAGACTTGAACTTAGTGCAAACAATCACCTAAATGCAGACTTGAACTAAATAAGTTAGTGCAGTGTTGAGGCTATACTTGAGAAATGGCTTCTTGCCCAGTGCTGAGGTGGAATCTTCAATAACCACTCATAAGTAGGCTTGCTAAATGCTTTGAACTCATCCATTGCAAGCTGAAACTCGGGCAATGTTTTTGTTGTGGCACATTTCCATAACAGGTCTTTGTAAGCTGCACCACTCCATTGCAGCTTCATATTTTCATGAATGTGCTTGACACAAAATTTGTGCTCAGCACAGGGAAACAACTTTGCAAGTGCAGGAATAATACCCTACCACAAATAATCAGACATATGTTACAAACAGATAATTTACATCACATAAAAAGCATTAAATGTGAAAAGAGAATCATACCTTCTGTCTGTCACTAATAAATGTGAAATTGGAATTTCTATAAAGGTCCAAGTCATCTCCCCGTTGTATAAGAAACCATGTCCAAGAATCTGTGTTTTCAGTCTCCACAATCCCATATGCCAAAGGGTAGATCCCATTATTTGAGTCAACACTTACAGCAGTAAGTAATTGACCAGGGAATGGACCCTTCATGAATGTCCCATCTAGTCCAAGTATTTCTCTCAATCCAGCCTTGAATCCTTCTTTCAAAGGCCCTAAGCACACATATATTCTTTTAAAAACCCTTGTTAGACATGTATGATCTGCCTCTGCTTGAACCTGAATCTTCACAATTTTGTTTGGATTGGCTTCCATCAACTCTAATGCATAACTTCTGAGCATCTTATATTGATGAGTATAATCACCTCTAACTTTCTTTTCAGCCTCTGACTTTGCTCTGAATGCTTTGCTTTCTGAAACAGCTAACTCATGCTTCCTTTGTAATTGCTCTTGCACAGCTCTGACAGGTATTTTAGGGTTTGACTGGAGTTGTTCAACAAGTTCTTTAGCAAACCATTTTGATGTGGTATACAAATTATTTCTGGATTGTAAGCACTTATGAATAGATCTATGAGTTTTGACCTGCCATGTATCACTGTTTTTAATTTTGGATACTAGCAACACCCAGGGACATTTATTGTCATCATCGTCTTTCCTACTTTTAGGTTTTCCACCATTTATTATTCTCTCTTTTGTCTTTTTTTGATGGACTAGTGTATTGAACCCCAACTGCCTCACAAACCTTTCCCTTGGTCCACTTGACTTTTGACCCACATGCATTAACTGACTCAGACCCATTATCAGGCCCATTATCAAGCCCATTACCAGACCCATTAGCTTCACATGTGGATAAAGTTGGTATAATACCCCTGCACACAACCCTCACTCTTTCCTTATCATTTTTTTCCATCCTAAATTCCCTCCTTGTTTCAATTGAATGCTCCTTAACTAGGTCTTTCACTTGTTCCATGTTTCCAAAGTTCTGTCCCATATAAAAGTATGTCTTGTACACCTGGGTAGAAGCATGTGCCTGTTTCCTAATCTGTTTCAACTTCCTTTTTCTCAACCTATCAAGTTCATTTTCCTCATCTGAAGCACTCTCAAAATAATCATTATCCATAACTTCTATATCCTCATGTGCTTCTTCATTATCAGATATTTCATCTCTGTTCCTACATCCCATGAACTCAACAGTTTCATCAATGTTGCAACGAAAGTCTTCCATGTCAACATCAACCTCTGAAACATAGTTTTCTTCATCCATAATGTAATCACTATCCTGGCTATCATCATCACTAGAATCTGAGTCCTGATTCCCTTCACTATCCTCACTAGAAACACTGGTTTCATTCCCTACATCACTATGATCCCCATTATCCCCATCATCCCCATCATCCATATTATCAACATCTAAAGCAACATTTTCCATAGTATTAACATCTAAATCAACATTTTCAGGTCCATGTTTTGGTAATATGTCATCTAAATCAGCAAAAGGATCAAAGTTTAGGTCTTGTGAAGCTTCATAAAGGTCATAAGAAGAATAAAAATCATTCACAAAGTCACTATCTCCTTGACTAGGTACAACCTTAGCAGCACTACTTTGTGTACCTACATCTTTAGTGACACCACTACATTGACCTACATCTTTAGTGACACCACTACCTTGACCTACATTGACACTACTTTGTGTACCTACATTGCCTGCATTCTTATCTCTAATGCATTTCCTAACAACTGGTGTAATACCTGCTTTGGACAAACTTGGTTCATCTAACTCTTCTATCAAAACCCCTTTGTTTTTCAGTGCTGAAGTAAAATAAAGGTCTGGATTTGTTCTTTCATGCTCAACATATATTTCAATGAATTTGTGACCTTCTTCAACATATTTTGACAAAAAAAAGAACATCTTGGTCACTGGCTAAAGGTTGTAGGCCACTATCTAAATCACCACCAGGTTTTAGAAAATGATAAAACATTATTTTATGGCCATCATTACCTAAGTCTTCTACAATGGCATCCATCTCATGCACAGAAAACTCATCAGAGTCTAACTCATCAACAATCTTTGAAAAGCCATTCATGTACCTCCTACCAGGTGCTACAGTGAAAGAGCCTCCATAATGCACCCTTATTGAAAACGCAGTACGTACGCCAGCTGAAAAAAAATTTATGATTAGGGTTTATTAGGGTTTATTCAATTTTGGATCAAATTAATCATTTTTCATCAAACTAAAACAGGGTATCAGTTAGAAGACTTTGGATAAACACAAAATTGCAAAAAATTAGAAAACTTATCATAAGCTACATTTGGATCAAAGTCAACGTGTGATTCTCGTGTTACATACCCCAACGGTACCACCATTTATGTGTTTTTCAAGCTTGCAGGATTATGGATTTATGATTACGATTCGATTGAGGAGTGTTGATGTATGCTTTTAAGTTTTTGGGGGTTTGTGAATGAAAAGAAAGGGTAGATGAAGGAATTAATTGAGGGTGTGGGTGGGAAAAGACAAAAAGACCCTCGACTTAAATAGGCTTAACGCCCGTTACTCACGCCAGTTAGGGTGAAGGACCAACGCTGAATAACGTTTCGCAATTAAGGACGAACGGTGCATTTTTTTTTGGTTAAAGGACGATCCTTGTCGGTCAACACATACCACAAGGACGAATGGTGTAGTTTACTCTAAGTTTTATTAAATGATTTATGAGATACTTAATCAAATCCTGACGAAGTATATTCACTTTTGCAGATTCTTGTAGTCTACATGTACAACTTAATGAGTACATATTATGAGACAGTTTGTTGCATTTAAAAAATTAATGGTTTACTTTAAACTCTTCTACAAATATTTCAAATTGTCTGTCATATAAACTACATATCACTAATAGATCGCACATAGTTTGTAGGTAAGGGTCGATATGGCTTGGACCAATCCCCTCGACACTTTTTGTGTTACTTGTTGAAAGTACATTTAACACCCAAAGAAAACTTAAAGATCTGTTAAATCACATCTGATTGGACTCTAAACCAGTCTGGCCCATCATTTGTTTTTAAACTAGAACCAAGTTGGTAACTTATGTCTCACTCAGTCTCAGTTTCTTGGTTGGTATGCAATGAAAGCAACCTGTAAGACTAGCCGTAGTGGAGGGTGAAACCTCACTCGTGAGGGCTTTGCTCACTCGTGACCACACTAACCATCACAATCCTCACGCGTGATGTGATCGAAAGAAAACCCGAAATGGTGATGTGGCGCTACAGTAGCGCTAAAGAGGTGTGACAACTACTTCTAGTCTAAGATTGAAACAATAAATTAACCGGCTTAAGAAGTGAAAAACATATTACACAAATTATCACCCAAGATTTTTGCCAGGAAGTAATCACCCATCTGACTCATCTCAGGTTTGTTTTAGCCGAAAACCATTGTCTAAATGTCAGGCCAATTAAAACATAATATCAAAAACAATAGCACAACTGCATCAGACACGTGATATAAACAATAAAAAAAAAACACTAATTTTTAAATAGTCATGACTCAGAACAAGCCTTGCATGACCTTTTTATAAAGTTCAAAATAATATGAATAGTCCTGCCTCAGAAGAACAGGCTTTTAAAAACCGTCCACTGCCACAAGAATCCTTCAATGAGGACCAAAATAAAACCTAATAACCATATTGAAATGTACTTGATCATTCTTAGCTTTGATGATTAATGAAATGTATCTCAAATTTTACATCTTCAGTTAAAATTTTCACAGAAATAAAATTTATTTTGCTACTAGATCTCATGAAAACTTATCAAGTCAAAATCTGTTTCAAAAGAAACATTTATAAGAAACAGATGCAGAAACTCGTTTCAATCTCATTCCTTTGATAAATGGTAAGTTAAAACAGAAGTAAATCTAAAAACAAAATTTCCCCTGCAGCCGAAAGGATTAATGCAATGATGATAAGTGCCTTGTGAGAACCATTGTATGATCAAATGAGTGCCCGGATGCCAACTTGTTGCATATCTCTAAGCTTCCAAGTGGCGATATGTGATCCTTCTGCACCTTCTTCGGGCTCCGTAAGTTGCATCGCCCATAAATAATGTACTGTGTGGATGGTATCCTAGAAAACCAAATCATTGAACAATACCAGTCAGCCCAATAAGCATTACTATCTTGTAGAGGTACCAATTTTAATGGCTCATCTCAAATTATAAGTTGGCTCAAACAAGTAATTTAAGATGGGTTTTGCTAACAAGTGCCCACTAGTCACTTGTTCAGCCATGTGAAAAGGAAAGTTTAAATGGATTTAATTTAAGCAATTTATAGGTTTTATGTTCATTTAATGCACTTGTTCAACATGAAAGAAACTGTGTTTAATAACTACACCCTAACAAGTGTCTTATACAAAAATGAATTTTGTATAAGAAACAAGATCAAATTAATTTTTATTTGACCTGATCCATTCAAATGACACCAAAAGTTTACCCATTTTGACCTGCAAACCAAGCATCCCCAAACACTCATTTTGGCATCTCTATATATTGATAAAAAGGAAAGTATCGCCGTAATATTAGGACGATCCTAATATGTATGTGTCTAATATGTATGTGTCTCCATTCACCGGATTTCAACAGAAGATGAAGTCCACTACTAAATTCCTTCCCATATACAAACTTTGAACATGTCGAGAATAATGCATGGAATATTACCTTGCCTCCTTCTGTTATTTCACCAAGTCTATCTCGTACACAATAAACCTGTTGTGTTTGGAACTGTAATAGCAAAGTTACCCAAATTCAGCACGATTTTCTAATTTAATTTACTTTTTAGGGACGTAGGTTGAGATTTTAAATGGGAAAGGTGTATACCCCAACAATGATCAAGGGAGTGTCGCCCATCATTTTAGTTTCTCTTACTTCGACCTCAGATATATGTAGTATCTGCATCAAGTAAAAAAGACATTAGGTCAAATATTATATGCATGGCAAAAAAAAAAAAAAAATTCTAACCTTGTTATCATAAAAAGTGCCTTGCATATCGCAAATCTTATGCTGGGCTTTACATCGCTCGACTATTTCTGGGGAACAAAATTTCTCCAGTTCTTCAGTTTCTCCCTGTATATAGTGCATTTAAGATTACTAAGAGATAAAAACCAAACCATAGCATAAGAGATAAGTAGAAACTTTAACTAAAACATACAAATCCGTTGAATATTCCGTCCGACTTACTTTATTGTAGGCCTTGAGAACTGGTTTCACAATTTCTTGGACATCAGATACGAAGTCAGGTAAAGAAAAATACCTTAAATATACAAATTGAAAAAATGTTGGTGGTTATCAGATATTTTAAAAATAGGGGAAAATGAAGGAAGAGCAGCAGTATCATACGGGTCACGCCGGCGGATTTCCTTGAATGACATTGCCGCATCTGTCTCTTTAAAAACACTTTCATTGATACTGTTAAAACAAATAATTCCTTTATCAGTACCCTATAGATAATCAAGACAAAAGTTTTGCAGCAGTTTAAAAAATAAAAGTTACGCCAAACATACTCCTGAAGTTTATGAACTACAGGATGATCACTAGTCTCCCATCTTTCACGCATATCTTCCGCAATCTGGAAATCTCATTCGACAAAAAATTCAGAAAAGTACTACCAAATCGCCATCAGAAAACTGCTAGAAAATGAGAAGATGACTACTGAAAATTGCAAGTAACTGTACCTCCTGGCTCTTTGTAACAACAGGTTCACTAAGGCCACTGACTCGCTTGAACATGGGATGACCTTGCATCTACAAGAGAAACAACTTATTTGAATTGAGAAACACTTGATACTAAAGAGTGTTTGAATGTGTGCTTTAAAAGTGATATGATATTTAAAAACTGAATCTAATACTAATCTGTAACAAAACTGTTGAAGATAGTATTTTTGTTTGAAAGTTTAAAACAAAGATGTATGAGTGCTTGGAAGATCTAATCAAGTTGAAAATTCCTCAATTACGATAGAAAATTCTAGTTTATGCTTACATAATCCAAGCACCCTTAAATTAACTCAAAAAAACTTAACGATTCAAAAAGCATTACTTTCTCCTTAAACGCCTCCCACTTCTTGCTAAATCGCGATTGTTTTACAGGTACAATTGTAAGATCTGTTCTGGTACTTCTTTCAACATTAGCTTGTGAGGCAGCAGCAGAGGCAGCTTGGGCCCGTTTCCTCTTACTTGGACTACCATTCAGCTCATCCCTCACAATGTTATAACCCTTTTTGGCCATATCAAGAACCTTTGCCTCTCTGGCCTTTTGAAAGGAAGAAGAAACACCAGACCGAACCCTGCTAAAAATTGTTTCTGCTGACTCAGCATATCCTGATCCCTGTGTCTTATCTTCACCACCTGCTGACTGCTTATTTTCATTATCAACTTGTCCAGCTGAAGCATCATTAGCTGAGGAACTGGAGGATTCTGAAGACTCTTCCTTCCCAATTCCAAAGGTACCTTTCACCTGTAACAAGATGAAATGGGTATTGAAACTCAGATCCCATACTATAACTATAAGGTGGCAACTTACTTTTATAGGGTAAATAGGTCCATTTTGATTATACTTTGTCTCTATTGGGTTAAATGCGCAAATTCAAAAACAAACTTTTAAAAAGTGAGTATGTTGAATGGGCTAAACCAGTGAAAAGTCACCCAAAGTGTACAATGTGTATAACTTAAAAGAGAGACTTAAAAGTTAGCTTGTTGAATGGGTTATACAAAATGTTTTGTTCAAAATTATGATTATATTGTAGTAATATAGTTTTTCTAATCATAGGCAACCTTTGATTTGTTTATAAGACTCGAGGAACGAAAAAAGAATAAAGGGTTCACTAGGAATGACCCATCATAACCCTTACTAGATTGAATGTATTTACTCCACACGTTTTGGACCTCTTTCCCAACCCGCCCATTTTGCCACCTACCCACCTCTAATGTAGCAGTTCAAAGCAAAAAAAATAAAATAAAAAACAGAAGTAGCTCCATATACCTCTTCCTTGGCAGCAAAAACTTTTTCCTTGAGATTATTGGAAACCTGCAAGGCAATCACAATGTCTATATAAATCCAATCGTACACAAGTCATCATACTATATATTATATAAAGGAGGAACCACTCCCTCTCTTGAAATTACAACTTTCAACTTTCAACATTTCCTGAAATATGTTTGAAATAATCCTACTTAATTTTATGCATATACTCCAACCCTAAAACCATCCACTTGTTTACATTTTGTGCAACCATTTTTACACAACCTCTTTTTAATACAAAAAACATTTAGGATTTAGGTATCACATCCCAAAGACCAATAATCTTTTTTATACATGAGAAAGTCCCTATTATTACTAAAAACTTGCTCATAGTCATATTACATCCCTATTACTTTGGGGCGTACTATTGATAAGGCATAACTGAAAATTATAACTCACGGAAAATTTTAAATACATGGTACGCCGCAACGCTCAGGTACCATGCTAGTACTACATGATAACAGTAAACAATATACTTGAAAGTTGAAATTGTGTGATGTGGAAATTAAACATGACAGAAAAATCGATTTTGATCACTGCTAAATTTTCCGTATTGGAGTAGAAAACTGAATATATAGAAAATCGAGGAGCAGAATGTGCCTTCCCCTCCCAAGTTTCCTGACTAAGTTCATGATCTAAAAGAGAGAACAAATGTCCTAACATCAGGCATCTCCTTTCACTATTAGTCTATTATTAAGGGTTGTGTCTGGGCGTTTTATAACGTAAAATTCCATCTAACATAATAATTCTATATATTCAGTTTACTTGAAAAGGTATCATATACAGGTTTAGTATAGCACTAGTGTAAATATTCAATATAGCAGTTTTCTTACAAAGACACTCTACTAAAAGTGATATAAAAAACATAAAGAATATCCAACATGCAACAATTTGGTTCCCTCATTGACAACGTACAAGCCTGTATAACACTTCCAAATGAATGACATTATAACGACAACATAGAACTACAAAATAGCTAAAATAGAACCTTCTTTGCTGTAGCTTCAGCTTCCGTCCATGCGCCATCCACATGCTTGTAAAGCTGCTCCGTTGTCTGCTTCGTTCTGCATTCGCGAGTTCACCATCTCAGGCCTTCAATACAAGTGTCTGCCCAGCTTTGACATACAACAGTATGTCTCAGCCTATAAGCAACTACTAAAGCAAAACTTAAAACTTAAAAAAGTTTTTATAGTATAGATTACCTAACTTTTAGATCTTCTTTCACCCCTTTAAGCTCTTCAGTTTTTTCCTTCAATTCTTTAACCGTTTTTTTGAACTCCTGGTTTCTGAAAGAAGTTATATATTATCAGAACGGTGGAACTCTTTCCATAACACAAGTATAATCCAGAAATACAATGCAGTATTTATAATCCAACCAAAACTAATATATAAGGGTGCTTTTAGTTCGAGGAAAACACTCCTATTTACCACAAAAGAAATTCTCCACAAAGCTGAAAATTTCTATTTTCTAACTTGGGGTGCGTTTAATAAGCTTAGGTAGCATTTAGTTGAAGAAAAACTTTCTTGTTTTTCCATTTCTAGATTCCTTGAGAAGGGAATGGTTTTCCTTCTCTAGAGAAGAGTTGAGAATTTTGAAAACCCGTTTAGATGGAGTTATATTTTTCCTTTTTAAATAGGTTACATCGATTCCGACGGAGGATGGCGAAGGCGAGGATGGAAGGTGGAGATGTTACCAATGGTGAGCATGGTTAGAATGAGATACCTGAATGGTAGATTGAGAAATCTCATTTTTTTTTTTTTTTTTTTTTTTTTTTTTTTTTTTTGTTATAGAGAAAAAAGTGAAGGATAGATTGGGGTTTTCATTTTTCTAGTTATAATTTGGAAGTGAGATTTCACTCTTTTTGAAAATTGTTGGAAAAAAGCGTGACTAAACGTGTTTTCAGTTTTTCCATTTTCCTATGAAAAAATTCCTAAAAAAATGAGAAGTTTTTCACCAACTAAACACACCCTTAGGCTCTCATAGAGAATAAAGCATGACTGCTGTATCATTATCATTAACATAAACATAACGATAGATTCAACACAAACTCTACACAAGTGACGAGCCTCAAAGTACTCTAATTAACCAATTGCGCCACTTCTTCTGCTTATTTAATTTACCTTCACAACATTATACAAGACCTAATAAGCATAGCACAATACTCCAGAAGTCTAGATAGCACACTGCTATGCTAACTTCAACGGCTTCCGGACTCGGCCCAATTACTTTAACTTTATGCACCTAGGGTGTATGGTATTATAACATATTTAAAGTGCTTATTGGCTTATTTCATATTTGCATTCTATTAAAGAAATTAGCACTTAGCCTCAAGTATCTATGTAATCAATTGTCTAGCTTCCTCTATAAACTTACATTCGCCTTCACACCAACATATTCCAAATAGCACTACCATTCACATCTTTGTCACTTCTATGCTAAACATATGCGGTTTACTGTCGCACTGCTTTAATCTCATGTTTCACCTTTTTACAACCACTTATTATTTTTATATTAATAGGGTGTGAGGGTGTTTGAGGTTGCTCCTTTTTCTGCAGTCTAAAGTGTCCAGGTAATCCAATCTGCATCTGCTTATTTTAGGGTAGCATATGCAGTTTTCAAAATGCTATAAATGACTTTTGACCCTCATATGTAATCTAAACACCCTTACAATGCAGCTCTCTAAACGTACAATAAGCAGATCCAAACAATGTTGCCTTATATGCTTATCTTTTAGCTTCTTATCTACTAGCATAAGCAGAAAAAACTTAACAATCCCAACGACCAAAACATTTACATTTGCCTTCACACCATCAAATTAAAACTTGATAAGCACATCCACAATATATTCCAAAATTTTCCACCTTTCTATATGATGGGCTTATGAGCTTATTAGCTTATGTGTCAAATAATAAGCTCAAACTAAGTGTTTGGCTAAGCTTATATGAGTGGGCTCATGAGCTTATGATATATAAGCCATAATGTGCTTATTCAGCACAAACATAAGCCCAATTGATAAGCTTAGCCAAACACCCCCTTAAATGCTTATCTTTTAGCTTCTTATCTGCAGAAAAAACTAAACAATCCCAACGACCAATTGCCTAACTTCCTACGCCATATTTACGCCCTCTGACACGATTCTTATTAACAACCATTTCAGAAATAAATTACTTTCTACAACATTTAATAAAATAAAATAAAAAAGAATAGTAATACCTGTTAACTTCACCTTTAATCTTGTTAGAAAACTCATTAAAAACACTAAACTCCCTATTCATTAACCTTCCATTTGGACCACCAATCAACCGAGCTCTCCATGCTGGCGTGGAACCCTAAAACCACACCAAAACATTCAATTAACATCAAATTCATTCAATACATCAATTTAATTTTTTAGTATCTATTGTTACTAACCGGATTATAAGCCAATATTTTCCGATAAAGTGGCCTATTAGCTAGAATACATAATCGAAGAAGCTTTTGTGTAGCCATGAATGAAATATGTATTCGAGCTGGATTAAATGAAACTAGGGTTGGTGTTCGTTTGTTTGTGTGATGGACATGAAGAAGAAGAAAGAAAGGGTTTATGTCGTGGCCGAAAAGATACTGTGCGTGCCCTATTTATGTCTTTTATCATATTTTCCCTTCAACTATCATATATTGTTTGCTTACAGCCCATGATTAATGATTCCTCTGTCACAAATATTTTTGGTCAATCAAATATCATCTCTAATTATTAAAAGTGTTTTTCGGTACAAGTTAAGTACAACAAAAGTACACAAGGATCTACATAAAAATACATTTATCTGTATTTTTATGTAAATTCTTGTGTATTTTTTCGTGAGTCCTTGTGTACTTATGGTGTGCTTAACTTGTGCCCCTAAGGCACAAGTTATAAAAACTCTTATTAAAATGGTAGTTAAATTATAAAATGAACATTTATTTTAGAACAACTTCAACTATGACGATGTGTTATTTTTCTTTTTTCTAGAGTTATTTTTGAAAGTGAAAGTAAAAAAAAAGTAAAGCGGAGGGAAAAGTAAATTAAAGGAAAGGAATTTATTGGTTTATTTCGTGTTTTTTTAGATTGAAATTAAATGAATGAAAGGTGTGTTATTATAAAGTTAAGATTAAAGAATAGGAGCTAATAAAATTACACTTACACTCATTTATTAAAATTTATTGTTTTGTAGATCTAGTAATTAAAGATGGATGAAATGACACTATTGTCATTTTAAAGTAACGTGACATGCCATTGAACTTCACGTTACATTACACTCTTAGTCTTGGGTTTACTTGCGTTTAGTCCTAAAAACGGTGAAAGTACACCGTTAGTCCTCAACATCAAGAAAACACTTCGATGGGGATCCATAAGCCTAGCGGTCGTTAGTAACCTCATTAAGTGCATAAGTATTTTTGTCTTTTCAGCTTTTCATGTCCAAGCGCCCGTTTTATATCCAATTTTTCTACATCATATACATACGTCCAAATACCCCTATTTCTCTAACGTTTCTACCTTTCTTCAAACTCTAAGCCCTCGTCATTACCATCAATACCATTACCATTGAGCAGGGGCGACTCAACCTTTACGGATGCCTAAAGCGAAATTTCAAAACAAGCCCTTGTATATTAAATTTGTTTGCGGAAAAAACCGTTTATGTAAAATTTAGCTCTTTGTTATTTTTACATGTGATGGTCGAAAAATCGATGTGATCGACTCTTTCGGTAAAAATATTGGAGCCTAAAAACCGAAGCCTAAAGCCTTAGCTTTAGTAGCCTTGCCTTGATCCACCCCTGTCATTGAGCCTTGTCTACCATTCAAGTATACACCACTATCAATAAGTTTACCACCTCGAAGTAGGGGTGTTCATCGGTTCGGTTATCGGGTTGTTCAGTTTATTCGGTTCGGTTTGTTCGGTTAAAATTTTTTTATGGGTATAACCGAAAACCGAACCGAATAACCCGAATTACATAATTTTATTATTTTATTCATTAATTTTTATTGATTTTTAGCAAAAAAAATATAATCAAACTTAGTAAATGTTATATTTATAGTATGAAAGAGCTTTAATATCCTTTTTTATAAAAAATATATATAAAAAATATATATAAATATATGTATTTATTTGAATTCGGTTTTCAGTTTAGATAGCTAAAACCATAACCGAACCGAAAACCGAATATTTAATTCGGTTCGGTTCGGTTACAAGTTCGATTCGGTTATTTTCGGTTCGGTTCGGTTCGGTTTAGGTTTTCGGTTTATTCGGGTATTACCCAACCCATGAACACCCCTACCTCGAAGTACTGAGATGGCCTCCTATTATCACTCAACGTCTTCATTTCCCACTCTCAGGAACCCAAAGTTCATAACCATAACCATCATTACATTATCAGTTACAACATGATACAAAAGTTGCAGATTACAGCCTTTGAAACATTAACGGTACGTTTAGTTTGAGGAAAACATCTTTGTTTTCCACAAAATGTTTTGTGAAAAACAAAGAAAACAGAGATCGCGTTCAAATCAGCGTTTCCAACAAAATGTTTTGCAAAACACAAATACCCTATTTCCTAACTTAACAAGAAAAATTACAAAACAAATTTTAATTGTTTTCCTTTATAACCCACAACCCTACCTCCCTTTCTTCTAAATAGAAAATACAAACATCAACTAAACGCGTTTTCTATATTTTCAAGTGTTTTGAAGATAAATTTTCGTTCCAAATTTTTACAAAACTAAATAAAGAAAACAAAATAATTTTTTTCTTCAACTAAACGCACCTTAAACATTTGGTATATTTAGCCTGCAAAGAGCTTGAGCAACCAATCTAACATTTTAATTACGCTAGAAACCAACATTCTTGGCTTCCGATGACATGAAAATCTAAGGACCATTCCAGAATCAAGTATACAACAGCATGAACACACCTAAATATTCTCATAAGGCAACATGCCATAGAGATGTAGATACTTTGATTATTAAGCTCCTTAATGTAAACTTTGCTTTTTTACAAACTGAAAAATAAAAATAAAAAGATTTTTAGGTGATACAAACTTCTCCACTTTGATGAGCTTCTTTGACCCTTTTGTCATATTCATCTTCATCATCTTCGGCTTCAGCTTCTGCTTCGTTCTCACCCTCTTCCTTGTCGTCATCGTCGTCTTCTTCCTGGCCCCACCCAAACCCTCCAATGGAACGAGAAGCTGCAGGAGGGGATCTTGCTTCTTCCACGATTTTCATGATATCCTCCACACTCTGTGGTGAAAATGTAGGGTTTTCCTTCCTGTAGTACACAGCTTGAGCGGCTTCTGTTAATTCTCTTGGTAGGTTCTTCAGAAACCATGGGTGGCTTTTGATATCTTTTAGGTTGATCCTCTGTAGAGCAACGTAAAATAATGTCAAAAATCATGCAAATTCTCTATTTCTCTTATCAAAAGTGAAACACATCAAGAGGTTAAGGTTGGAATCAGATGAACACTAAAAATTTTAGTAAAAATATAGCAGTCAAGATGGTGTTCTTAAGAAGCTAATTGCAAATATATGCAATATTAAAGGAGGGACTTCTAAAATAATGCTAAAAGTGACAACTTCGGCCCTTTATATGTAAGTCAGTCGACTTGGCTTGTAGTTTATCTCTGTTGACTAGAGCTAAAAAACTAGTTAAAAAAAACACGTCAAGCTGGTCATAAGTTGTCCAAAGTGTATTTAAAATCAAAATAAAATGTACACAAGCTAGTGTGCAGGTCAAGCCGACCCGGCCACTTGATCCTATAACCCTACCCCATTTTTGACCCGTCGGTCAATATGCCGACTCACCCATTTTGCCACCTATAATATTAATATAGTATAGGCATCTGTCCTGTTTAATGGAAAATGTCATAAAGATGCATACATCATGCCAAGCGAGTATTCTCGTTCGTTTATTCATTTAATATATTCACTTTTGGTATAAGTTATTTAAGTAGATATAAATAGCATATATAGAGATGGAACCCACAAAATGGGAAAGGAAAAAAAAAAGACGTAATGATGGTCAAAGTAGCTCACTTCAGCCACATAATATAAACAACCTTTTTTTCTTTGGCTGGCTAATAAAATAGGAACATGGATGTTGCATAATTTTCAACTATGACTTTAAGTGTGAACAAATTAAAAGCTAGAAGACAAGTTGACTTGTAATTTGCAAGCATCCATAAAACGGGAAGTGCATAATGCACAAGTTTGACCAAATCGTCAATCAGGGATTCATATTTTAAATATCTAAAAACTTAAAGTTCTTATACTATACGTACCCGGGATGCATTGGGAACAAATATCCGAGAAAGTAGATGCCTACATTCTTGAGATATGTGAACATAATCTGGGATCTTGTATTGCACAGCCATTATTCGCTGTAAAAACAAGAATCAGAAGTCCACGTTTTAATGTACAAAAGAGGAGTTATGTTACGCAAATAATGCAGCTACTTACTTGAATAGTCTTCCTAAAATTTTTAGGATCTTCTACGTCTTCAAAAGGGTATGCTCCCACAAGCATAACATATAGTGTCACTCCACAAGACCAAACATCAGCCAACTGAACAACCACAAATTAAGCACATATAAATATATAATTCAACCAACCATTTACTGGAAATATAAACTCTTTACTGTAGGTGCTTCGATTATTAAAGTAACAAGCATTGATAGCGCATTAGTAAAAGTTACTGGCTAAAATAATTAGATTCGATAAAAGGGCACCCTGATGTAATTTTAAGAGTTGAAGCTGCTCGGGGGTGGGTTGACCCGCAAGGACTTCTTTTGTAAATTTATGTAAAAAGAATTATAACATATTAATCTGTTAGTTATGATCACATTACTGGATTCCAATAATGATCCAAGTGTTTAAGTAAAACGACTTGTATGGATTAAAAATAAAATTTGATTAAATTTCACCCCGTTCTACCCATGTGACTCGTTCAGCATTTTTCTTTTCTTCTTTTATTTTATTTGACCCGTTTGAGATAAAACACAATCCAAATCATCCCGTTGATATAATATGACGGCATAAACTTAATTACCTTGCCATCATACTCTCTGCGAGAAAGAACCTCAGGGGCAATATATGCAGGAGTTCCGACAGTGGATTTGGGTCGCGAATGAAGCAGAGACGACTGCAGAATGATAAAAACAATTAGCATCTAAATGTTTACTACTCGTTAGTTTCAACTTTCAATATTTAATTAAAAAAATGACCTTCGAGTAGCCAAAGTCACAAATTTTCAGACGTGGTGCAGGGCTTCCATCCAAAAGAGTGTTCTCGAGCTTCAAATCTCTATGGCATATTTGCTGCATTCAATATTTAGCACAGGAGTTAGATATCCCATAAAAGTTGTATTATAGTATGAGAGTTCCATCTATATAAATTTGGTTTTACCATAAAATGACAATAGTGAACTCCTGATATAAGCTGCTGGAAGAAGTATCTAGCCTGAGATATTATTAGATATGAACAAGTAAGAGTTAGAATTCAAATTACGTGACCAAAAGCTTCAAGGAATTAATGCTACACGAGCAAATTAGACCTCATCTTCACTAAATCTTCCAGCATTGCAAATCCTATCAAAAAGTTCCCCTCCTGCAGCATACTCCATAACAATAGCAAGATGGGTGGGAGTCAGTACCACCTATTAAAATACCAACATCTTTATAAGCTTCCATAATACCATACAATCATACATTCTTCAACCGCTCCAAGTTGCAAATTTTGGTAAACTGATTTACTGGAGAGGTTTGGCATGATATAGAAACTCTGTTAGCAATATCAATGACAGACTTGTGTTTTCTTGTAATGGGCAAGTACCACACTACCATAATACCAAAATAAACTTGGGCATGCATATATGTTTAGGGATGCAATAGCATACTAAATAATTTGTAACTAATAAAAGGTGTGACTATACTAGAGGTGGAGAGTTGGGTAATCAGGCAAAACGGATTTTATCCCAAAGTAGGTCAGATTATGATGACGTGCAACCACTTTTTCCAACCTCTTGACCGTTTTCTGAATAACTGTTGTATTAGATATGTTTCAGAAACTACATTATTACAAAATTGACCTTGTTCTTTAACATAGGGATTTAAGAGGTCATATACACTAAAAATACACTTCAGACAAATTTCAACCCATTTGACATGTTCCCTTTCTTGTTATACTTTTTTATTTGACCCGTTTGAGATACGACATCACCGCAATCTACCTATTCATAAGTAAATGGATCAAAACTACATCCCGATCATATCATTCATCTTGATATTTTTCCGAGAAACGTAAATGTTGCAATTCCCACGGGACCCGCAAAGTACTTATAAAAAAATCAACTGTGCATATTAACAAAATAAACAGAGAAAGAAAGCTACTTGCCTCTCTAAACCGAATAATATTAGGATGTCGAAGCGACCGATGATTAATAATCTCACGAGCAACATTCTCATCAATCTACAAACAAAAAATAAACAATATACACCGTCTTAAAAATCCATCCAATATGTCAATATCAAAAGTTCCAAACAAATTACTTTAATATTAGACTCATCATCCAATCACAAGTGGCCAATTTATATAATCAAAAGTAATCAACAACAAAATACCAATAATCCAATCAACAAAACAACATTAAAACAATAATAAAAATACTAGGAACAAAATCTAACATACCTTATGTCCTCTTTCTATATATTTCATAGCAACAAGTTCTTTTGTAACCTTATTCCTCATTAATCTTGCCACACCAAAATTACCAGATCCTATATCCTTCACAAGCTCATACTTGTCCATTTTCAATTATCCTTATACCATAAAAACACATAAAAAAAAATCACAACTTTATCATAATTAAAAATAAAAAAGACTAATTACCCATAAATTAGGCAAAACTTACCTTAACGTTAATAATCAAATTGGTGATATGGGTTTTGCAATTCGAATAAAAATACACAAATTCAGATTAAAAAACACGAAAATGAGGGTCAGTTCATTGTTATTGTTATTCTAAACCATGAAAACGAGAAACCTTGAAAAATAGAAAAAAATTGGTGTAATGATGGAAAATTTTTAAAAATGATTAAAGATTTGATATGGGTTTTGTGTATTAAGTGAAAAGTATGTTAATTTGGTGATTTTTAAATTTAAAAACGAAATGTTAATGGAAGAAAATGCAGGAAAGAATGTGTTTGTGGGTGTTTGGGAATGTGAATTATGGATTTCTTTATGAATTGTTGTTGGGAGAGTAATTAATGTCTAAAAATAGAATGAAGTTTCCTGGAAAGAGTGTGAAACGACAGGGATGGAGATGAAGACAAACAATATGGAGGTTGAATTTAAAAAGAGTAAACTACACGTCGTCTTTTAACAGAAAAAATTGCATCATCCTTTTTTAAATACAAAACGTTATGTATCATTTGTCTTTTACTTTAACGGGGTCTCACTAACTGTCGTTACACTCCCACAAGTGATACTCACATGAGGGTATTCCAGTCTTTTCCCACACCCTCATTTAAATCTCTATCTACCCCCGTCAGTTCACTCACAGTCTCTCAAAAAACATCTCTCGCACTTAAAACTTCTCTATAAACTTTTCACCTCCTTCAAAAGATCAACATTAATCTAACCCCAAATCTTTTAATCTGATACATTTAAAAAGTTTGAAATGGTGGTACCGATGTATGTAATACGAAACCTCGTCTTGAAATAGATCCTTATGTAGTTTATGGTAAGTATTCTTGTATATTGCAATTCTATGGTAATGATAAAGTGTTCTTGGTTGTTTTTACTAGTTATTTATCTTTTTTTGTTAATAGAAATAATGTTACAAATGTTATTTATATTTTTCGACCTTCGTAGGTTTTGATAATCATAAAATATAAAAACACGCTACGTAAAAATATACGTAAACAAGTTTTTAGTCATAAAAGTTCATTTCGACATAATATCACTTAAGGTCTGTACAAACAATATATCAAACTTGTTAAGTGATCAATGAAATATTTTTGTCCTTAAAACTCACATTTTTATAAATGTGACAAAACCTTTTTACAAAAATAAATTATACAAATTATTTTTGTAATTATAAAGAAACGTTTTAATAAGAAAAATAAATTTAAGTTTGAAATCTCCAAAACCATTTTCCCCACCCAAGGAGTTAGCACATTCGCTAGAAAAATATTTCACCGCATCAAGACAAAAACAGGAGCGTCCTGAGGGATGGTCCCTTAAATGGGCGACGGTCCCTTATATATAGGGGACCGCCCATATTTAAGGGACCGCCCCCGCTCCTCCTGGTACCTATAAATGTTGCACTATTTCAATCAGATTTTCTCAACCCTCTAGTACACAACTTTCTGTTCTCTCTCAATCTCTTCTCCTACCTTCTTTGATCACTTTAAGTTGTATATATTTGTTTATAAGTGATCTCATTCTTTCTTCCATCAAAGTGCAAAGAGAAGAACACTCGTATTCGCCAAGAACGAAGTGTTGTAAATTAGGCATTACACACGTAACCGTTGTTACGATTCTCCTCTATATCTAAACTCTCTTAATCTTCATTCTTGTATATTGGTAGATCCGACTTGTAGTAAGTCGGATATAGTATAGTTGTGTGTAGATCCGGCCGAGGTGTAAGTCCAAGTATTTTTTCTGTAGATCCGGACAAGGTGTAAGTCCACGTAGTGTTGTATGTAGATTCGGAAAAGGTGTAAGTCCGAGTAGTGTTATTTGTAGATCCGCATGAGGTGTAAGTTCGTGAAGTGTTGTGTATAGCGGTTAGCGTTATGTGTAGTGCTGTGTAGATTGGTTCTAGTTAAGATTATGACTTGACATTTAGCTTAGTATCGAAAATCGGTGTAAACTACGATGTACGGTTATCTCCGCCAGAAGGGAGTTTGTTGACATAGTGATTGAGAACTCTAAAGTGTGATACTCGGGGAGTGAAGTAAGGCGAAGAGTAAGCTTTGTAACCGAACCACTATAAATCTTTGTGCATTGGTTTGATTGTTCTAACTGTTTATCATCTTTAATTTCATATATTATATTTAGTTGTTATACTTATAGCATTCATACATTATTAATTGATATCACATAAATTCGAATCAAAAATATTTTCAAAAAGAACAAACTTCTTTTAAAACAAAATTAAAAACAATGAAACTATTCACCCCCCCCCCCCCCCCCTTATAGTTTCTACATTTTTTACCATGTTTATTTTGACGAATAATAGTTTATTTGATTCTTCTAATTTAATTGTAAAATAAATTTTAAAATTATAACCACGTTTTTCATCAGTGGTATCAGAACCACTTATACATGAGCAACCCAATGGTAGTATTGATCATGAGCAAGCCAATAGTAGTATTGTAATAATTGTCATGATCGTAATGTATAGCCCGTTATGCCCTTACCCGTTTGTCATGTTTATTGACATGATTTGTTATTTTGGTGATTTATTACACGCCTTGGTTTTGGCGTTTTTAGGAATAAGACCTAGATGCCAAGTTTTATTTTATTTAGTTTTGTATTTGTATTTATTTTCAATTGAAAGTATTAGAATATGTTGTACTTTTCAATTTTAGTAAATGTAAAAAGACGGATATCAAGATTGAGTGTATGAAGACAAGAGTTGGTGTTCCGAGACAGCGAAAGCGCATGCTTATGCTCAACTTGATGAGATATGAGAATCTTGAATAAAGTGGGACCATTGGATTATCCCTATATGAATTTGAACCAACTATAAGTCGACTATTGTGTATTAACTTACACTTATCCCCAAATCTACATGTGACTTTAGGAAAATGGGTACATAGTTGAAGATTACATTGACTACTAGGTCATTTTGAGTTGTTTGAAGGTGAGTTAAGGCTACTACGATTCCCATTAGTATTATTTCTATTAGGAGCCAAGAGTATAGTAGGGTATGAGGGTGATGAGTGAAACACCCGTAACTTGTACTATATATATATTTTTTTGAAGATAACATACATGACCCAAAGTAACCTCGTGTTATTCTCATATGTACTTTTAAAGTTATAACAAGAATCATGATCTGAAACTATTTCTATATTAAAGTAGACTCAAAGACCTTCAAAACGACAGGTAGCACGACTTCTAACGAGCCACAAATTATTTTATATAAAATTCGGAATATGATTGAAAACTCGAGCATACTACTGTATTCAAAAATAGCATACGATCGTATGGTCTTTATACATATTATAACAAAAACACCTTTTTGACCATAAGACCGTATGCTTATATACCATACGATCGTATGGTGTTTGACCTGTTCATTCATGAACTAAAAATTCTACATGTATCATAATTTTCGGAAATCATACTTGCACTTATCATTATGACATGAAATTGCACAAGACTACTACTTAAATATTAATAAACATATCTTGAATTTTAAAAACTTTCAACATGAGCGGAAGCGTGTTTTCGAGGTTGTGCCAAACGCCCCTTTCAAAAATTAAAAACTTCAAAACATGACTAAGGCACAAGTTTGATACATAAATTAACACAACTTGTTTCTAAACTAATGTTAAACATACTTGGATCATTTACAAGTTAAATATCAAAGTGTAAGTAAGAGTCCCTCGTAACCTATACCCGAGTGTAGGGGTGAGCGCGGTTCCGGAACCCCAAAGAACCGACCCGGAACCGAGAACCGCAAAACACATATATTAGGAACCGAGAACCAGACCGAAGAGTGTGTTCCGGTTCCGTTTCGGTTCTCGGGTCCGGTTTGGGTATTTCGGTTCTACCTGATTTGAACCGATTTTTTAAAAAAAAAAGTACCCAAAAATTAAACATTTTTTTTTTGCACTCATTTACTTCTAAAGCGTAAATGATATTGAAGGATTAAAATATGTAGCCAAATATATTTTGAAAACGTGTTGTCATTTTCACGATAGGCCAAAAATAATAGTAGGATTAGTTGGTGGACATGTATATTAACACGATTATATCTCTTATATACCTTAAATGAGCGATGATAAGTTGGTAACTTCAATACTTGGATTTTATGTGACCAAATAATTTTCTTTCTAACTTATTCAATTAGCCGTTACGTTACATACAAATGCAAAGTCAATTTTATTGTTTTCTAAACAAGTAAAAATAAATTAAGATAATATGTTTTACACTAACTCTTAACATAACATCACATATATCAATAAAAGAGTATATGATGTATAAATCAAACAATATGCGTATGATATTGTCAATCTGTAATAACTAAAACATTAACAACATGAGGAAAAATGAATGTTATGTGTAAGATGGTTGGTGATTTTTGGTCAAAAATATTAATGGTGTGAATGAAGATAATGTTCCTTGCTTTGTATTTTATTTTTTCTAATAAACTTGTGGACACAATAGTGATTTTTAAAACCATGATGTCTTTATAATTTATTAAGAGTGGTCATGTCTTACATAATGTTAGACCCATATTAGTTTTGGCCGAATTCTAATTCTAGCAAGTTCACGTGGTTTTTCCTCTGTGTGGAAGCTATAACTTCTATTTCTTACGAATCTCATTTAAGCCCAATATGTTGGCTAGTAGTGCAAGGTTATAAGTCATGACCAATAAATTTGTGTTCGTTGAGTTTTCGATCGGTGTTAACTAATTATTTTTGGAACAAAAATGAAAATAGTGAATGTGTACCAACAATCTTGTTTTACGTAAGAAAGTAAGTGTTTATTATTTTTATTTTTTATTATTATTATTTTGTGTGTGTGTATGTTAATCTAAGCGTATTAATGCTATCCTATATTTCGACACATACACACATATAGATAAAACACAAACATAGTAGTTAGCTAGCGGCCAAGAAACAAAACCATACACATAGTTATAACTGGGATTTTGGAGGATTGAGCCATTTATGGAGAGTTATCTTTATAGCATTGTTGTTATATTTAGTATATGATTCAAATTTAAAAATACATTTTAAGTAGTTTATGAGGATTGAGCCACTGCTAAATATCATTGGTTGGTTAGAATCCCAAAAGCAATTTTAGCAGGTGTTTGAATAACATGTTCATTTGTGAAAATGTCTCAAACTGATTTAAATTCCTTATCTGATTATTCTTGAATAAGATATAGTTGAATATATTTGCGTATTCAAAACAGTTTATTTTAATGGAAAATTACTGGTCCTCAAGGACTGAGCGGATTGCGGTATGGTCTTCAGATCTGGGATTTTGCATCCATAGTCCCCGACATTACGTTTTTCAATCTCTCAAAATCCAAAACCTTAACGCTCGTTAAAAACTTTGTTATACGCAAAGGGTTTTTCGTCTTTTCGTCATTTCATTTCCAAACACCCTATAACACACACACGCACTTTCACACATGAACCCAAAAAAATATCTTCTTCAACCTCTTCACCACCACCGCCGCCACCACCCTCTTCTGCAATGTTATTTCGGTGAACGGGAATTATGAAAAGTGGATGTGTGTGTCTAATGTGTGTTATAGGATATTTGGACATGAAATGACGAAAAGACGTGTTTGGGTTAATGTTGAAGAAAATACGTGTTTGGGTTAATGTGTGAGTGGATGTGTGTGTTTAATGTGTGTCATAGGATGTTTGGACATGAAATGATGAAAAGACGAAAAAAAAATCTCTTGCAACTAACAAGGTTTTTGACAAGCGTTAGGTTTTTGAATCGTGAGTGTGAAAAAGGTGATGTTGGAGATTACGGGTGCAAAATCGCATATCTGAGGACTATATCCGCAACTCGCCCAGACCTTGAAGACCATCGGTTTAATTTACGCTTATTTTAAAAAGCAATAATAACATTTTTTTTTTCATTGAGCAACTAGACACGTACTAATTAATAAACCATGTTAAATTGTTAACTTCTCCACGAGAAATAAAAAAAACAGATAAGTTTATCATACTAATTTGGCTCGATGTACAAAAATATATGAGCATCACTACTTTCCTTTCTCTTGCAATAAAAAATTTCTTGCAAAGTTGAAACTTAAAAGCACGCCATCATATTCCTCTCTACAAATTAAATGTTTGTGTACTTTTGATAAGAGATGTTAAGGCTAGTAGGTAGCCAAGCCAACACCATAAATTTTGCGGTACGGATCTCATTCCAAAAAGAAAAAGTTGTGAACTCTTGTCAAGCTTGAAACACGTATAAAGGGGTCACTAAAGCCATGTCATTACAAAGATGTCATGTCAATGATGACTCAGTGATGACTAGACCAATGATCTACATGTAAGGCTACTCATAATTGGACCTCTCACATCATTTCTCACGCGCCACCTTCTTACATGGAAAAATCTCAAGTGTGACCAAGAGCAAAAAATCAGATGAAAGGTGACTGGCATTTGTGTAAAGCAGATATATTTTATTATTATTTATTTGATTTATGAGTGTATGCGTGGGGCATTTTGATGGTATATTTGTATAAAATAAGTATTTTATTGAAATGTGAGGGGAGTTGTGACCATTAGGCTGAAAGTAGTGGTCACCTCCTTTCACTATCAACATCAGCGCCACTGATGACATCAAATAAGTACATATTTATAGCAGCATTTATCCTATGTATATTTCTCATTTTATATGAGATTTGGTACTTAATCATTTACTTTTGTAAATCTCAGCAATACTGGAGCAATTTGAGAAATTTATGGAAAAAGACGTGTTTTGGAACAAAAACTAAGATATTGAAGAAATTCTACTGATCAAATGTCAATGTTAAATAGATACGCCATATCCATATACTTAGAAGATTTCAAAACCTTGACTGACTTTGATAAATACGGCATATCAATCTTTGGGAATATGCCATATATGAAACTTGGTCAATTTGAAGAGCATATGATATTTGAAGAATACGTCGTACACGAGCCTTATCCGAGAAATCAAGTGAAGAATCGAAGCTTAAATACGAAATCAAGATTACATTACAACACTCGAAGGTGCTTTAGTATTTTGACCATAAAATCTTCATTCGGACTCCGTTTTACGCGATTCAAAAAGGCATGTGTGGAAAACTAGAAGGGGGGGTTGAATAGTTTTACCGATTAAAACTTTGTTTTAAACTATTTAGATCGAATTATGTCAATCTATTAAACATGTGTGTTGGATTTTGATAGACAAGCATATATAAGTATGTAATGAAAAGATAAGGAGTAAGAAGCACAAAACCACAACGCGAGTATTTATAGTGGTTCGGCTACAAGGACACCTTCCTTGCCCTACTCCACTCCCCGAGTCACCTACTCGAGAGTTCGTAAACACTACACAACACCAAATCCTTATGGCGGAGAAACCTTCACAACGTTGCCTACTTTTTATCCGGTACAAGGCTAGATACCGGGTTCTTCCACGAGGTAGAACCAAACCTATCACAACGTCGTCTACCCTTTATCCGGTACTAGGCTAGATACCGAGTTCCATTACAATGGAGGAACTACTACCCAAACACTATAAAACACCTAACCCCAAAGGAGATCTACTCCTTTTCACAACATCAACAAGGATATCAATATCCTTTGACCCAATACTACTCTATCTTGTACATCGAATCACACCATATCGAATGTACACCTTAGGCATCTTTCACTAATGCCTTTGACTCTATATTTAAGGCACCTTTCACTAATGCCTTTGACTCGATCTTCAAAGCACCTTTCACTAATGCCTTTGACTCGATCTTCAAGGCACCTTTCACTAATGCCTTTGGTCTTGACTTCTAAGCACCCTTCACTAGTGCTTTCAATATGTACGATCGACGCCCTTTACTAATGTCTTCGTCTTGACTCTTTTAGACATCTTTCACTAATGTCTTCAACACTATCCTTCTTATGAGAAAGAAGAGAACTATCAACAAGAGAACCTTAGTAGTCTTGATGATAACAAAGCATGGCAACTTATGGACTTGAGCTTGCTCGTCTTCAAAGGATGGTGATCTCGCCTTTAAGAGGAACCTAGAGAATCACACAAAAACAAAACTACATACATAGATCACTTGGATCTGAGGTTAGAGAGTTTATAACTCAAAGAGAAAATATATGAGAAAGGGGTGAGAAACAATGAAGAAATGGCTCACTATTTATAGAGAGAAAATGACTACTGTTCCACGGATTCCATGGATCCCTCACTTGAGGGATCCGTCCAGTGTAATACTGGGGATCCGTGGGACGCTCCCTTTTGCCCATGGGTTTTGGGTCATGGGTTATGGATCATGGGTACCCAAGTAGATACAATGTATCTATGAGATGCAATGCATCTAGTCCATGGTTAATGGATTAAAACTATGGGCCGTGGATTAAAACCATCTATGACATAAGCATGATGCCATGTAATGGGTTATGGGTCAAGCTCCATGGGTATGGGTTATGGACTTTGGGTTGTACCAAATTACATTCAATGTATTTGGTCAATGGGTCAAATACTTAAGTTTCTACCTAATTGTATTACCCATTATAATACATACTAGTTATGTATATATTTGCCCAATATGTAAACACTAGTTGTTGTACATATGTATTACTAAATCATAAAATAACTTATATTTGTTTTAGTGTTTTATGTGAAAACGTAAGTGTGTTAGAAAACTATTGGCTCAAACCATTTACGTATTTTATTTGTTTCGTTAAAATGATTTTACGTTTGTTATCGACAAAACATTAGAAGATCGTAAAATATAAATAAACGTTTTTACAGCTTATTTGTATTAACAACATGGAAAGAGAAAAAGGATACCTACTTGTTCCAGAGGTCTAATACGGCGTATTTGGTACTTGGATACGTCGTACTAGCCAATACTCCATATTGGAAGTCTGAATACGGCATATCGGGTCAGTTTCATACTTGGAGGCTACGTTAGTTATTGAATACGGGGTATTGGACATACCTAATACGCCGTATCGACCCTAATTTTATGAAACTATAAATAGAAGACTCATTAATGACTTAGGGCATCAATGGGGACCCTAGGGGTCATTCCCAGACGATCAAAACCCTTCCAAATAGTAGAAGATCCATATTGAAGACCCAATCATCCTTGAAGAACATCTCTAATCATTGTTACATCACTTAATCATTCGGTTAACTCGTATTTACTATGTTTCCTACTTTATGCGTTGTGATTATGTTTATGTACTTTGCTACTGAGATTATGGGATAATACCCTTATGTGTTAGCCATGTTTATGATAATATAATGTTTTGATTTATTTAAATTTGTCACACCCCGTCAAAGGCGGAAAAACGAGGTGTAACTAAGAAGGCACATTGCATAACATCATAGATTCATGCCTTACATTTGTTTCAACAGTAGTTACCAGTTACAAAACATTTCAGATCTAAACTTTGAAAAGTAAAACATAAGTATTCTTTGAATCCAATTATTCTTGAAAACATGATAACAATGTTCTGACTCCAAAAGAAATGCCTTCAAATACTTTATCAATGATCACCTGAAAATGGTACTAAAAAACGTCAACATAATGTTGGTGAGCTCGTAGGTTTAAGAGTAAAACCATGAAGCTGTGAACAATAGTGTAGGACAATAGTGAGCATGATATACACACATAAGCACTTAATGAAACCAAGATACATGTGACAACTGAACCTGCCAAAATGTTACACACATGTTACCACAGTGGGGAGCTACCCCAAATAGTACTATAAAATGCTTCGGCTCCAAAACGGAGTTAAACAGTTGTGCACAAATGTCACATATGATAAAATCACACAACAAGACACATATTGCAATCAAACGCACATACTGTCCAAAAATATATAAACAATGAATCACAACATAAAAGCATTTAGAAATATTTGAGTACCATTTCACCCTAAGGAAATCATTATGAAAAAGGGGCTACAAGAACTCACCTCAGTAAAGAAGTCTGAATAGAGTAAAGTCAAATAGTATAAGTGTGTGGCACCGACATGTGACCTATATTATTATGGCAAGTTTAGTTTACAAATTTATATTTAAGACTCGATGTGTGAAGTTTAAATAAGTTTAACAATTTTTAAGTGTTTGTGTTATTGTTGCTTGTGTGGCAATGTTTATGTTTAAATAGTTTTATGTGTTTGTAAGTATTGGCTATTGGAAAAGTGTATAAATATATATAAGTATATATGTAAGGTATATATAAGACGAATAAGTCTCTGGTTCGAAAGTAACCAAAAGACTATGTACGTAAAATAATCACAAAGTACAACTCGTGAATAGTAGATGTTGTCGAAATGTGTAAGTATATTGTTAGCACGTCTACGGGAGTTAAATTTTTTATATTGACAAGGGAAACTGGTAGCAAAATCTCTAGCAGGCGGTTCTTCGGTTCCGGAACCAATCCCGCGGTTTTGGACCGAACCGAACCGAGAACCGAAATTTGAAATATCTAAGAACCGAAAACCGGACTGCAATGCGGTTCGGGTTGGGTCGGTTCCAGTTCAGTTCCCGGTCCATTTGCTCACCCCTACCCGAGCGTAGTCGCTTACCTCCCGAAATGCACTTCTATATGCTATTGTTGAGAGCGGTAAGTCCCTGCGACTTAGTGAGTAAATGACACCTATACATAGTAGTACTTGCAATATAACTTGAACATAAAAGTAAACAACAAGGCATAAATGATACGACTTATAGTCGTCTTGATACTTGTACATGACATGAATGATACGACTTTTAGTCATTTCTACTTGTACATGAAATATATATATATATATATATATATATATATATATATATATATATATATATATATATATATATATATATATATATATATATATATATATATAAAATCTTGGTTTTGAATTTCATAGTCTATACATAATATCTAAGCATGTGCATTCTAACTAGACGATGCTTAGTCGTCCTGCTATGAGGGAGAACTTCCCTAACCAACGAGTACTCTGCTTGGGGTTCTAACTTGATATCGTGCTTATTCATTCTCAGATCATCCACTAAGGACACTTAAACATGTAGGTCATCCACAAAGGATGTACTTACTACCATAAGCACGGGTCATCCACAAAGGATGCTACTAAGGGAGTTCTACATCGTGCACTTCTTAGGCACGCTACTTGACTTTTGGTGCATTTATTAGGCACCCTAAACTTGACAAATATTACTTCTTGTGAGCATCCTAAACATGGTTTGTTTCAGCTATATCTGAGACCTTGCACACGTTCTAACATCATGCAAATCTTGGGATATGAAGCTAAAATCCGTTACTCACCTCGTCTTGCTTAGCGTTTCGTAAGCTTTCCACAAGCACCTAATCACATGATAACCATTCTAATTCTATTAGAACTTGCTACCACATTTATCTAACATGCATTAAGTCTAAACAACTTAAACATGCTCACCGAAGGTGCTAAACTATCATAGAACACACTTTTACAAAAACACTTTTTGCGCATAATTTTTGGGTTACTGTTGTATTTTGCACTTTACACCAACTTAACTACCAATTGAGACAAAACTTAAAGAATAACAATTAAATTAGACTTGGAGGGCTACAACTTTCATTTTTTGATCTCATCTTAACCCAACGCACAGTTTATTCTCTACAGCCTTTTGTAGTATGCACATTTTTTGAAAACCCTTGTTGTCCTACTTTTAAATATCACCAAAACGACCCAAAACACATGATAAACTATTTTACTATTCACCAAACTTATATTACAGCTTATATAACATGTTAATATCGTTTTTATCAGGCCCATAAGCTATGTGGCTAGTTTAAGCACTTAATAAGCTTATACTAAACTCTCCTAATCTTAAAATACTTAAACATCAACAACAACTAATATCATTAATCTTTCTATACTAATTACCATAAATTGTCCACATGATTCTTGACATGATTATATCATTACAATAATACTTCTAATCCTAAATCCATCTTAAATCAGCATAACCAAAACTAGGTTTTTCTTTAGTCTTTAATTAAACATAAACACTTCTAAATTCATAAGAACATAATTTTAAACATGAACTTACCTTGAATGAAACATGATTAATAGAACTTGAATATCTCTAATTCACCAAGAACATGAACCCTTAACTGTAACACCCGTTTTCCGAATACAAATAGACCCCACCCTAGATGAAATTGACTAAGGACTTAACGTGATTGACTAGTTGAACCCGATAGTCAACGAATGGGTTATATGGTTATAGAAAGTATGTTGTGTCACAAATAGAATGGAAGTAGACTTAAGGGGCTTAAGTTTTTATATACTAAATGTGTTATAAGTTTGTTTGTGGCCAAAGTAGAAGGAAATAGACTAGAGGGACCATCCTTGCCATAGGCCCAAACTTTGCAAGTAAATATCTAGTGTGTGGAGTGTTCCAACATTTTCCACCATTTTTTTAGGGTGTCTTGTGTGTGTCGGTTTTGGAGAAGAAAATAAGGGAAAGGGTCAAGCTTGATTATGAATCCATGAAGAGTTTAGTTGTTCTAATCCAGAGGTTAAGTCATAACAACAATCCATCACAAGTAAATAACTCTCATCTTGGTTAAATGATGATTATAATTAGGATTTTTAAGGATGATGATGAGGTTTGGTAAACCATTGTTGGATAGTGTGTTTTAACAAGGAAGAAAGTAATTGTGTGATGTGTTAATAGGTTTGATGTTATAGTGTGAAGAATGATGATGAAGGATGATGATGATGATGATGATGATGTTATTAGACTTAGCTTGGAATCAAGGTAAGTAACTCGGTTATAATGTAATGTTTCAATGATTTCTATGCATTATGTGTTATGTGATTGGATATCTTAATGTAGTTGAATGGCTTGGATATATGTGTGTATGTGAAAGATGGTTTAAGACCAGTTAGACGTGTTACACAAGAGTGGCTTAGGAAAGGAGAGTTGATGCTTAAAGTGGTAAAAGGTATGTGCTTAAGTTTAATGTTGTAATGGGTTAATGGTTATGGATGCGTAATGTATGAATGAACTATGATGTTATGTTATGCCCGTTTTACTTACTAAGCTTTATGATTATGGTTTAAGATGTCAATGTTTTGTAGGTTTAAGCGTGAAGGAAAGGTAATGCTTGAAACCAAGGATTAAGGGTTAAGCGTGAGGATGTTAGATGATTGGTAAGTGATGAGTGTGTAAATACTCATCATTTTTGTACAAAATAAACTGCAAATTCATCTGAAAACACTCAGAAACACATCAAAATGATCAAAATATCACAAATCAGTGTTTTATGTGTTTTAAATTCAAAAATATCAAAATCAGATGAAAAACATATCAAATTTGCAAAAAAATTGCAGTTTCAGTCCCCCAAGTATCAAAAGTTGTCAAAAACAGTCCCTGAGCACATAATTTCAAAAGTAAAGTCACCAAAGGTCCTTTTAAAATCAAAACTTGTCAAATTTAGTCCTTTGGTGAAAAATATGAAAAGTTTGAGAAAATTACAACTTTGGTCCCTCAAGTTTAAAAATTGGCAGAATTGGTCCCTGGAAAATGTGAAAAAGGCAACATTGGTCCTTGTACTTTTGAAAGTTGTCACTTTTGGTCCTTGGAATAACTTTTCTGAATTGGCAGCCTAAACCCCTCAAGTTTCAGAAGTTACACATATAGTCCTTGTACTTATGAGCCTTTACAAACCAATTTGGACCCTTTCATCAATATTGGACCCCTGTCATAATACAATTGTGAACCCTTCCATTATTACCACTTGCCTGGTCAATCTCTGGTCAAACCACTCAAGCCCGCCAAAGTCACCATTATCACCTGCTTCCCTGAAACTCAGTATCTACCCATCCCCCCTCCTCCATTTCCACTCAAACCTGTCCCCTCCACCTTAGCATACCTCCAAACTTCAATTAAAGCTTCCCTAACCCCTCACTCAACCCCCAATGGGCAGTAAAGAATTTGGCGCCAAAAAGCCATTTGAATGGCCAGGATTGTTTTAAGCCATCCAACGGCTAGAAATTGTTGGGAAAGATTCAGAGGAGAGAGGAAATGAGATTGGGTTATAAAAGACTGCATTTGGGAGCAAGTAGAAGAGTCTTGTAATTTTTATTTTTATTTCTTATGTCGTTTTTCATGTTAAGTCTTTCAATTCAGTGTAAACTTGTAACCTTTTGTTAAATTATGTTAAATTAAAGTATTTAAGTGTATTAAAACTCAATCCAAGTACCAATTTCAGTTTAATGTTATAATCATCTGTTTATGTCCACTGTTGAAATTTTATAAGTATAAATCTTGTTTACAAGCCTCAAACAGCTCATCTCTCAGTTCTAATAAGCTTATACAAGTTTATAATAGCTTTTTACAAGCTTAAATCTTAGTTTTAAGCATATTTGGACTTTGGTCAAAGAAAGTCAAACAGGGTCAATATGGCAATGGAATTGGTCAAATGGTGAAGCAGCTATGGATGTGGGTTGATATTAAGCTAGGTTAGGGGTTTGGATAGGTTAGAGGTTCACTGCTTGTTTATGGCTAACCATTGTGGTTATGGACCTTTGTAAGTGATTTTCTAAAATTCTTGCATATCATGCATGTGTAGTTATAATCTGTTGACACTTGTTCTCATAGCAGTATTCAAGTCATTTGAAATGAGTTTGATCATTATTACAAGTCTGCTGAGTCATTAGTATAAGCTTAGTTTGCAAAACAGTAGTTACAAGGGTGTTTGGATTTGCTGATCAAACTGTCTTAATGGTCTACTCATTGGTTAAGCTCTAATGGTTTATGTTTATTAAGTAGGTTTGAGTTCATTTGAGTCAAGAATTTGGGTCTGCACACCATAAAAGTCAAAAATCCAACTTGAATCATCTCAACAGTTAACTGTTGAGACCTTTGCATTTCAAATTCTTGTTTTGTGTTAAAAATCCATAGACAGAGCTTTTGTTAACTTCCTTTCATCATTATACACCTATATCAGTCCTTAAATCAAGATTAAAGTTCATAATAGTCAACTGTGTCTCCATTTTTCAAAAGTCAAATCTTGTCAATATTGGATTTATGCAGAAAGTGCAGCTGATCCACAGGACTCATTAAAAGTCTTTAGGTCCTAATTTTTGGAATATAAGCAGTTGGCTTGGTTGTCTTTAAGCTCTTATAACTGCTTTTAGCTTTTGCCTTCTGGACAAGCTTGTGCAGAAGCTCAAAACAGGCCCCTTTTGCCCTGCTCCTTAACTCAGTATCAGCTGAGTTTTTCTCAGTTTTAAACAAGCTTGCACAGGATTCATTGTAGCTTGTTAACATCTGTTCTTTTGGTTATAGCTAGCCACTTAGGTCTAGTTGAGATATCAATAATTGGATTTTAGTTTGTAGCTTATTTGGTTGCTTATTTCTGGCCTGCAAGTTGACACCAATTCACTGTTTTAACTTAAAATCAAAATCATCAAATATGGTTTAATCTGCAAATCAGTAGTATTAGCTTGTTAAAACTTGTTCTATTTTAGTTAATTTAGCTTATCATAGCTAGTGTTTCAGTTTGGTAGCTTTTGGTAAGCTTTTGGCTTATTAAGTGCTTATTTCAATAAGCACTTCATTAGCAGTTTCATATTTCTCCACATAAGCACTTATTTTTCTATTTTTCTTATATTCCTAATATTATTTTAGACTTTTCCTGAAATTTTCAGATTTTTCTAAGTAGTTTTGCTATTTTTCTCAATTTAAATTAGTTTTTAATCATTTTTAAATAGCTTTTAATACAAAAAATTAAGAAAAGCTTCAAAAAAAATAATTTTTCAATTTTATTAAGTTTAGATAAATATAAAAAGTAAAAAAAGTAATTTTCCATATTTTTCCTAGTTTATTTTGTCATTTTTAGCAATTTATTTAGTTTTAAATAGTTTAAAATTCATAAAAAATAGAAAAATAGTCACAAAAATACAAAAATAGTTTTGAAAAGTCTATTTTGATATTTTAGACTTTTCCAAGTCTTAATCTTATTTTTCTAGCTCATTTTCCTATTTTCTTGTAATTTAGGTAATTAATTATTAGTTAAAAATAGTTTTTAATTAGATAATTAGTTTTAAAAATTAATTTTCTTTTTCTATAAATTTTCTTTTATCATTAGGTTTATAAAAACATCATTTTCATATTTTTAGGGTTAAAATTGACTTAGTTTCACTTTTTATTTTGTACGTTAACGTAGTTTTTAATTTAAACGTACGTTTTAGGTTTTAAACGTTCATCACTTTAAATATAGTGATAGCGTTTATTTAATAGGTTTTAACTTTTTAATTTTCTTTAATTTGCATTTTAGCCGTCTTAATTTGTTGGCTTTTCTCGTAGTTATAATAATCACAATTCCCTTTTTTCGTTCAAATTCCTCGATCACTAGACGTTGATTGATCCATTGCATAGCTCGCTGGGACATAACGACCCGGGGAAACATTGTACTCCTCAGATCTTAATTGCATTAGTGTTTGAGCAGTTTTTAGTCTTTTAGACTTGACTGTTTAGCACCGATCAAATTTTGGCGCCGCTGCCGGGGAGCTGTGCTGATTTATCTCCCGTTTTAGCAGATTAGTTGTTTGAATCCTCACTCTTTGTTTATATCATCCATATCTATATATATATATATATCCATATTTTCTTCTAAAAAATCCAAAAACCCAAAAACAAGCAAAAACGTATAAAACACAAAAATATTTTTCTTTTGTTTCTATATATGTATCAAAAATAAAAATACAAAAAGAATCGTCGTTTTCTCTAATAATTAACAACTTAAAAGATTACCACCGAAAACCAAGGCAGTGCACTACCTAACTGGGGGTGCGACCATAATAAGTTCCCGAACTAAAGATATAAAACTTGCCTTTGTGTCCATTGTGATTGGTGTACCTTTTTCAAAGAAGCCATTCATCTTGGATTATTGGTTAAGTTCACTGTTGTTTTGCCTCGATTTTGTGTTAATTGATTTTGTTGTGATATCAACGTTTCAGAACCAGAAAACCCATAAAGATTCTTCTCACCCTGATTTTTATAAAACGTCTTCATAATTCTCATTCTCATGTGAAAGATTTTCATAATTCCATTTCTCTCCTTAACTCTGAGTTTCCTTAGAGTTAACTCTTGTGTATGCGCACTCGCTCTTCTAGATCTGTAAGCCCATTTCGTGAGCTTGTCAAGATTCCAAGAAGGCGTGTTCGTAGACTTTCTGCTCCATCAGTCGGATCTGAGATCCGGACTGTTCACACCACTTCCGCTATCATGGCGGATGAAATTCCTATGTGTGAGCTTCTCCAGGCACCCATCGACGGGTATGGAGATGCTATCGTTGTACCAGCCATCGTGGCTGAAAATTTTGAACTCAAGACCGGGTTACTGAATCTTGTAACTTCAAATCAGTTCTACGGTTTTGAGCGGGATGATCATCATGCTCATATAAGATGGTTTAACAAGATTGCATCTACCATCAAGTATAAGAATGTCCCTTCTGAGGCTGTTAAGCTTCTTCTGTTCCCGTTTTCTCTTGAGGGGCAAGCCCGGATTTGGCTTGAAAAACAACCCCCTAAATCAATAGAGACATGGGAAGATCTGGTGAAGAAATTTGTGAATGAATTCTATCCACCTTCCAAGACCACGAGTCTTAAAAATGAAATCATCAAGTTCACTCAGAAGTTTGATGAATCCTTCAGTGAATCGTGGGATCGTTTCAAGGAATTGCTTCGCAAATGTCCTCACCACGGTTTCTCCGAGTTGATGCAACTCGACACTTTCTACAATGGAGTGAGTCAATCTGATCAAGATTCTCTCAATTCCTCCGCGGGAGGAAATTTCCTAAGCAAAACTGTCAAAGAAGCTTTGGCGATAATCGAAAACAAGTCCAAGGTCCGCACTGCACGAAGCAAGCCGGTTGTTTCTCAAGTCAATGTTGGTCCTTCTTCTTCTTCATCGCCCGTGAGTCAGTCTAGCACCGATGCTAAGATTGATAAACTCACAGAAGCTATTCAAGCTTTGGTTCTCTCCAATCAAAAGAAAGTCTCTTTTCCACAAACTTCACCTCCTGCTGAAGTTAAAAAAGTGGAAGTCTGTGTTACCTGTGGTGGCCCCCATGCTTATTACAACTGTATGGCTACCGATGGTAACCCTTTTGAAGCGAATGCTGTGGGCGGGATGTCTAATCAAGGAGGCAATCAATATCGTGCTCCTGTAGACCCGAACCACCGTCCTAACCACTACTCTGGACCTCCCGGTTTCAATCAAAACCAAAACCGTAATCAGAATCAAAACAGACCAAACCAAGGTTTTCAAAACCGAGGTCATTTCAATCCAAACAACGGTTTTCAAAATCAGAATCAAAATTTCCAACATCAAGGAAATTACAATAGAAACCCAGGTCAGGGAAATTTCAACCCGGGGTATTTTCATGGTAATAACCAAGGGAATTTTCAGAATCAAGGCCCTAATCCTAACAATAGAGGCTAGAATTTTCCTGTGCAAACTCAAGCCATTGTTCCAACTGGACCATCATCTGATGAGCTGTTGAAACAATTCATGAAATCCCAAGAGGAAATGAATCGGTTGTTGGTCAGCCAAATTTCTGACATCAAGAAGTCTTTAAATGATCGACCCTCGGGCTCAGGTACTTTACCTAGCAACACGATCGCTAATCCGAGGGGCGATGCAAAGGCGATCACAACCCGAAGTGGTGCTTCATATGCTGGACCTGCTGTTCCTACTACCTCTTCTTCTTCTTCTATCCCGAAGGTAGTAGAAAGCGAACCTCCAAAACACAATGGACCTACGACTCCAATGCCCCCTCCTCCTGTGGCATTTAGTCAAGTTACCAAGGAAACAACGGACAAGGTGCATTATTCAAGTCCACGAAGTACCGCACACGTCCAACCTTCGGTAGTCCAACCTCAAGTGGTCCAGAAACCCAAGTCAAATCAAGGAGTTGTTTTTGAACCTCCTGTAGCTCCTGTTGAGAATCAGAAATCCAAAACTTCTCTTCCTTATCCCTCACGGTTACATGAGCAAAAGCTCCGCGAGAAAGCTAGTCACCAAATGGAAAAATTCTTTCAAATTTTCCAAGAACTTCACTTTGACATAAGCTTCGCGGATGCCATCATGTTAATGCCAAAGTTTGCATCTACTCTGAAACATATGCTGAGCAACAAAGAAAAGCTATTTGAAATGGCTAAGACTCCTTTGAATGAGAATTGCTCAGCTGTCTTGTTAAAGAAGCTTCCCGAGAAGCTTGGAGATCCCGGAAAATTTCTTCTTCCTTGTGTTTTTCCTGGGATGATTGAATGCTTTGCCCTTGCCGATCTTGGTGCAAGCATCAATCTGATGCCGTATTCAGTATGGAAACAACTGTCTCTTCCGGAACTCATTCCTACCTGCATGACTCTTGAGCTTGCAGATCGTTCTATCTCGCGTCCTCTTGGCATTGCCGAGGATGTATTCGTGAAAGTAGGAAAGTTCCATTTCCCAGCTGACTTTGTGGTCGTTGATTTCGATGCTGATCCTCGAGTTCCCCTCATTGTTGGGCGGGGATTTCTGAGGACGGGCCGTGCTCTCATCGATGTATTTGAGCAAGAGATCACTCTCCGTGTGGGTAATGAAGCTGTTACCTTTAACCTCGATCAAACTTCGAGGTACTCCTCAAATTATGATACTGAATCAATTAATCGAGTCGATTTAATTGACATTGCTTCAGAGGAGTACTCTCAAGAGTTTCTTGGTTATCTTCATAATTCTGTGAGTGGGAATTCCAATTCCACCACATCTTCTCAGCCTATCATTGCCGACTCTTCCCCCTCTCTCACTCCGTTTGAGGGAGGTGACTTCCTTCTAGAAGAGATCGATGAATTTCTGGCTACTGATGAATCAATTCCGCCTGGAATTGATGGTGTTTATGATTCGGAGGGAGATATTCTTTATCTTGAGCAATTGCTTAATGAAGATCCATTACCTTCACTCCCTCCGACAGAAATCACGATTGAGGAAATCAAATCAGTGCAATCTTCCACTGAAGCATTTCCCGAGGTTGAGCTTAAGGACCTACCTCCTCATCTCGAGTATGCATTCTTGGAGGGTGATGATAAATTACCCGTCATAATTGCTAAAAACTTAACCGAGGAGGAGAAAACTGCTCTCATAAAGGTCTTGAAGTCACACAAGCAAGCAATTGCTTGGAAACTCTCCGATATTAAGGGTATCAACCCTGAGTTTTGTACTCACAAAATCTTAATGGAGGATGACTTCAAACCAGCAGTCCAAAGTCAGAGAAAGGTGAATCCTAAGATTCACGAGGTTATCAAACAAGAGGTTCTCAAACTTCTTGATGCCGGTTTGATTTACCCGATCTCTGATAGTCCTTGGGTTAGCCCCATTCATTGCGTTCCAAAAAAGGGTGGCATTACTGTTGTCACGAATGAAGAAAACGAGTTGATTCCGACTCGATTGGTTACGGGATGGCGTGTGTGTATTGACTATCGAAAGTTAAACGAAGCCACCCGTAAAGACCATTTTCCTCTACCCTTCATGGACCAGATGCTTGAGAGATTAGCAGGGAACGAATACTATTGTTTCCTTGATGGTTTCTCGGGTTACTTTCAGATCCCCATTGATCCGCTGGATCAAGAGAAAACCACATTCACCTGCCCATACGGGACGTTTGCCTACAGACGTATGCCTTTTGGCTTATGTAACGCTCCTGGCACGTTCCAACGATGTATGATGGCAATTTTCCACGACATGATCGGGGAAACTATGGAGGTGTTTATGGATGACTTCTCGGTCATTGGGGACTCATTTCATACTTGTCTCTCCCACTTAGACAAAATGCTAAAAAGGTGTGAAGACACCAATCTATGTCTAAACTGGGAGAAGAGCCACTTTATGGTCAAAGAAGGCATAGTCCTTGGCCATAAGATTTCTAAGAATGGGATTGAGGTAGATAGAGCCAAAGTTGATGTTATCGCTAAACTACCTCACCCTACTACCGTCAAAGGTATTAGGAGTTTTCTAGGTCATGCCGGGTTTTATCGTAGATTTATTCAAGATTTCTCTAAAATCGCCCGACCAATGACCCATCTTCTCGAAAAAGATGCTCCTTTTATCTTTTCTCCTGAGTGCATCGAAGCTTTTGAAACACTTAAGAAAAAGCTTACGGAAGCACCCATTCTAGTTGCCCCCGACTGGGATTTACCCTTCGAGCTCATGTGCGATGCAAGTGATTTTGCAATCGGTGCAGTCTTGGGGCAACGCAAAACCAAGCATTTCCAGCCAATCCACTACGCGAGCAAAACTATGACTGAAGCTCAGACCCACTACACCACTACGGAAAAAGAATTATTAGCGGTGGTGTATGCGTTTGAGAAGTTTCGGCCATATCTTATCTTGACCAAATGCGTGGTGTATACGGATCACTCGGCACTCAAATATCTCTTTGCAAAACAAGATGCAAAGCCGAGATTGCTCCGTTGGGTTCTCCTCCTACAAGAATTTGATATCATCATTCGTGATAAAAAAGGAGCTGAGAACCTGGCTGCTGATCATCTCTCCCGATTAGAGAACCCTCATCAAAATGTGTTCGAGAAAAAGGAAATCAATGAAACTTTTCCTCTCGAAACACTCAATATGGTTTCTTTTCGTGGAGATTCTTCTACCCCATGGTTTGCTGACTTTGCAAATTACCATGCGGGTAACTTTGTGGTGAAAGGGATGTCGTCCCAACAGAAAAATAAATTCTTCAAAGATGTGAAACATTATTTCTGGGACGACCCCTACTTGTTTAAAATCTGTGCGGATCAAGTCATCCGGCGATGTGTGCATGGTCAGGAAGCTATTGACATTCTCAAAGCTTGCCATTCTGGACCTACTGGGGGACATCATAGCCCCAACTACACCGCCAAGAAGGTGTTTGATTCGGGATTCTATTGGCCCACGATCTATAAGGATGCCCATGAATTCGTCAAGACCTGTGACGCTTGTCAACGTCACGGAAATATCTCACAAAGGAATGAAATGCCGCAAAACGCCATTCAAGTGTGTGAGATATTTGACATATGGGGCATTGACTTTATGGGGCCATTTCCTTCTTCTCACGGAAATAAGTACATACTCGTGGCCGTTGATTACTTGTCAAAATGGGTCGAAGCTAAAGCTTTACCCACCAACGATGCCCGAGTTGTGGTGAAATTCTTGAAATCTCTCTTTGCTAGGTTTGGAACTCCACGAGCCATCATCAGTGATCGTGGTACGCATTTCTGCAATGACCAATTTGCAAGAGTCATGCAAAAGTATGGTGTAACTCACCGTACATCTACTGCGTATCACCCACAAACAAGTGGGCAAGTGGAAGTTTCCAACCGGGGGATTAAAAGAATCTTGGAGAGGACGGTTGGCGAAAACCGTGCCTCTTGGTCGGATAGGTTAGATGACGCACTCTGGGCCTTCCGTACAGCTTACAAAACACCCATCGGGTGCACTCCATACAAGCTGGTGTACGGGAAGGCATGTCATCTTCCGGTTGAGCTCGAACACAAGGCATACAGGGCCTTGAAGCATGCTAACTTTGATATTCAGACAGCGGGTGATCACCGGAAAGTTCAAATGAATGAACTAAATGAACTCCGTGATCAAGCTTACGAGAACTCTTTGATCTATAAACAAAAGACAAAGAAGATTCATGACTCAAAAATCAAAAACCGCGTTTTCAACGTCGGTGATCGAGTCCTTCTTTTCAACTCAAGATTGAAGATTTTCTCGGGAAAGCTCAAGTCCCGTTGGTCTGGTCCATTCACTATCGCTAAGGTTTATCCTTATGGTACCATTGAGTTATCTCAACCCGATGGTCCTAATTTCAAAGTGAATGGTCATCGAGTGAAGCATTACTTTGGAGAGGACATTCCATCCATGGTTGTCCCGGACTTACAAACTTTCCCCATGAACCAATGAATGCGGGGATCGAGTCAAGCTAGCGACTCGGTAATCAAAAACAGTAGCATGCCATATGGGTTTTCACCCATATTTCTGTCTTCTTACCTCTTTATACCACCCTAGTGTGGGGGGGTTGCCCACATGTTTCAAAAAAAAAAAAAAAAAAAAAAAAAAAAAAAAAAAAAAAATCATCTTTCTAAATAATGGCCGTAGTATTTCCCTTTCACGTTCTTTGTTTCTGCATAACAGCCGGTACTTTGAATATTGAGGGCAATATTCATTTCTAAGTGTGGGGGGGATTCTCACGAATTTTATCACGTAAATATACCGCCTAATCCCCCCGTTTTTGGCCAAAAATTTTTTTTGGAGTAAGTGTTCTACACTTTCTCATCTGGTTATCAGTCCGCCATGTCTGCAAGACAAAAGGATTGGCTAATCCAGGAGCAAACGGCTCTTGGTAAAGATTTCTCAAATCCGTTTATATGGCTTGCAATTTGCCCAAAATTGTATGGTTCTCAGCTCACCATATCCTAAAAAGTGAAGAGTAGGCTAGCCCGCAAGGTTATGGCTTGTGGTAAAGGCAGTGGAAAATCCATAATTGGTAATCGACTCACCAAAGATAATATTGATAATTTATCTAAGAGTTGGCTAGTCCAGAAGGGTACGACTTCTGGTAAAGACAAAATCAAATCCGTTGAAAGCTGGTGGTTTGCTCAAAATCACATGGTTATCGGTGTACCATGGTTCTTACTTGAACTGAAACATTTGGCTACTCCAGAAGTAATGGCTTTTGGTAAAGAGATTCAAATCCATTATGTTTTCTCAAATCATTGCTAGGGACTAGCAATATCTCAGTGTGGGGGATTGATGAGTGTGTAAATACTCATCATTTTTGTACAAAATAAACTGCAAATTCATCTGAAAACACTCAGAAACACATCAAAATGATCAAAATATCACAAATCAGTGTTTTATGTGTTTTAAATTCAAAAATATCAAAATCAGATGAAAAACATATCAAATTTGCAAAAAAATTGCAGTTTCAGTCCCCCAAGTATCAAAAGTTGTCAAAAACAGTCCCTGAGCACATAATTTCAAAAGTAAAGTCACCAAAGGTCCTTTTAAAATCAAAACTTGTCAAATTTAGTCCTTTGGTGAAAAATATGAAAAGTTTGAGAAAATTACAACTTTGGTCCCTCAAGTTTAAAAATTGGCAGAATTGGTCCCTGGAAAATGTGAAAAAGGCAACATTGGTCCTTGTACTTTTGAAAGTTGTCACTTTTGGTCCTTGGAATAACTTTTCTGAATTGGCAGCCTAAACCCCTCAAGTTTCAGAAGTTACACATATAGTCCTTGTACTTATGAGCCTTTACAAACCAATTTGGACCCTTTCATCAATATTGGACCCCTGTCATAATACAATTGTGAACCCTTCCATTATTACCACTTGCCTGGTCAATCTCTGATCAAACCACTCAAGCCCGCCAAAGTCACCATTATCACCTGCTTCCCTGAAACTCAGTATCTACCCATCCCCCCTCCTCCATTTCCACTCAAACCTGTCCCCTCCACCTTAGCATACCTCCAAACTTCAATTAAAGCTTCCCTAACCCCTCACTCAACCCCCAATGGGCAGTAAAGAATTTGGCGCCAAAAAGCCATTTGAATGGCCAGGATTGTTTTAAGCCATCCAACAGCTAGAAATTGTTGGGAAAGATTCAGAGGAGAGAGGAAATGAGATTGGGTTATAAAAGACTGCATTTGGGAGCAAGTAGAAGAGTCTTGTAATTTTTATTTTTATTTCTTATGTCGTTTTTCATGTTAAGTCTTTCAATTCAGTGTAAACTTGTAACCTTTTGTTAAATTATGTTAAATTAAAGTATTTAAGTGTATTAAAACTCAATCCAAGTACCAATTTCAGTTTAATGTTATAATCATCTGTTTATGTCCACTGTTGAAATTTTATAAGTATAAATCTTGTTTACAAGCCTCAAACAGCTCATCTCTCAGTTCTAATAAGCTTATACAAGTTTATAATAGCTTTTTACAAGCTTAAATCTTAGTTTTAAGCATATTTGGACTTTGGTCAAAGAAAGTCAAACAGGGTCAATATGGCAATGGAATTGGTCAAATGGTGAAGCAGCTATGGATGTGGGTTGATATTAAGCTAGGTTAGGGGTTTGGATAGGTTAGAGGTTCACTGCTTGTTTATGGCTAACCATTGTGGTTATGGACCTTTGTAAGTGATTTTCTAAAATTCTTGCATATCATGCATGTGTAGTTATAATCTGTTGACACTTGTTCTTATAGCAGTATTCAAGTCATTTGAAATGAGTTTGATCATTATTACAAGTCTGCTGAGTCATTAGTATAAGCTTAGTTTGCAAAACAGTAGTTACAAGGGTGTTTGGATTTGCTGATCAAACTGTCTTAATGGTCTACTCATTGGTTAAGCTCTAATGGTTTATGTTTATTAAGTAGGTTTGAGTTCATTTGAGTCAAGAATTTGGGTCTGCACACCATAAAAGTCAAAAATCCAACTTGAATCATCTCAACAGTTAACTGTTGAGACCTTTGCATTTCAAATTCTTGTTTTGTGTTAAAAATCCATAGACAGAGCTTTTGTTAACTTCCTTTCATCATTATACACCTATATCAGTCCTTAAATCAAGATTAAAGTTCATAATAGTCAACTGTGTCTCCATTTTTCAAAAGTCAAATCTTGTCAATATTGGATTTATGCAGAAAGTGCAGCTGATCCACAGGACTCATTAAAAGTCTTTAGGTCCTAATTTTTGGAATATAAGCAGTTGGCTTGGTTGTCTTTAAGCTCTTATAACTGCTTTTAGCTTTTGCCTTCTGGACAAGCTTGTGCAGAAGCTCAAAACAGGCCCCTTTTGCCCTGCTCCTTAACTCAGTATCAGCTGAGTTTTTCTCAGTTTTAAACAAGCTTGCACAGGATTCATTGTAGCTTGTTAACATCTGTTCTTTTGGTTATAGCTAGCCACTTAGGTCTAGTTGAGATATCAATAATTGGATTTTAGTTTGTAGCTTATTTGGTTGCTTATTTCTGGCCTGCAAGTTGACACCAATTCACTGTTTTAGCTTAAAATCAAAATCATCAAATATGGTTTAATCTGCAAATCAGTAGTATTAGCTTGTTAAAACTTGTTCTATTTTAGTTAATTTAGCTTATCATAGCTAGTGTTTCAGTTTGGTAGCTTTTGGTAAGCTTTTGGCTTATTAAGTGCTTATTTCAATAAGCACTTCATTAGCAGTTTCATATTTCTCCACATAAGCACTTATTTTTCTATTTTTCTTATATTCCTAATATTATTTTAGACTTTTCCTGAAATTTTCAGATTTTTCTAAGTAGTTTTGCTATTTTTCTCAATTTAAATTAGTTTTTAATCATTTTTAAATAGCTTTTAATACAAAAAATTAAGAAAAGATTCAAAAAAAATAATTTTTCAATTTTATTAAGTTTAGATAAATATAAAAAGTAAAAAAAGTAATTTTCCATATTTTTCCTAGTTTATTTTGTCATTTTTAGCAATTTATTTAGTTTTAAATAGTTTAAAATTCATAAAAAATAGAAAAATAGTCACAAAAATACAAAAATAGTTTTGAAAAGTCTATTTTGATATTTTAGACTTTTCCAAGTCTTAATCTTATTTTTCTAGCTCATTTTCCTATTTTCTTGTAATTTAGGTAATTAATTATTAGTTAAAAATAGTTTTTAATTAGATAATTAGTTTTAAAAATTAATTTTCTTTTTCTATAAATTTTCTTTTATCATTAGGTTTATAAAAACATCATTTTCATATTTTTAGGGTTAAAATTGACTTAGTTTCACTTTTTATTTTGTACGTTAACGTAGTTTTTAATTTAAACGTACGTTTTAGGTTTTAAACGTTCATCACTTTAAATATAGTGATAGCGTTTATTTAATAGGTTTTAACTTTTTAATTTTCTTTAATTTGCATTTAAGCCGTCTTAATTTGTTGGCTTTTCTCGTAGTTATAATAATCACAATTCCCTTTTTTCGTTCAAATTCCTCGATCACTAGACGTTGATTGATCCATTGCATAGCTCGCTGGGACATAACGACCCGGGGAAACATTGTACTCCTCAGATCTTAATTGCATTAGTGTTTGAGCAGTTTTTAGTCTTTTAGACTTGACTGTTTAGCACCGATCAGTAAGAAAGTAGAGCTAGGTAGTATACCGAGTTCATTTCAGTGGTGTACCCCATTGGTCCTAAAATGGTTTGTAAAGTGTAGTCAAGTGAAAAAATGTATGTTAAGGTCGCCTTAATGATTCGGTGGTCAATCGTTGTGTGAAAAACTAGAAGGGGGGTTGAATAGTTTTAACGATTTTAACTTAAGTTTCAAAGATTTAGATTCAATATTATGTGAATTCGTATGGATGAATAGATAGTATGAAACAATAAGTAAAGTAAATAATGAAAGCAAGTAAAGTAAAGGATAGAAAGTAGCAACACAAGTGATTTATAGTGGTTCGGCTAGAAGGACACCTTCCTTGCCCTACTCCACTCCCCGAGTACCCCAATTGAGAGTTCAAGCACTATGTCAAAAAGCTCCTTCAACTTGGCGGAGAAGCCTCACAACATCGCTTGCACTTTTTCCGGTACAAAGGTAAATACTGAGTTCTTCCACGAGGTAGAACCAAACCTTTACACAACAACTATATGAAATATGAGTTACAAGATCTTGTTACAGAAATCTTATGGATGGACAAATCAATCAAAGACCCTTAGCTTGGATGACTTGTAGTATAGCGTGATCTCGCCTTTGTGAAGGACCTATATGAGAATCACAACAAAAGATAGAAAAACTACTAGAATGATCAAATGATCAGAGGTTAAGAGAGTGAGATAATATATGAGAGAGTTGTAAGAAGAAGGATGAGTAACAATGAAGAAATGGCTCACTTTTTATAGGCATAAAAGCCTTCTGTCCCACGGTTCCGGCGGATCCCTCACTTGGGGGATCTGACCAGTGCAAAACCAGGGATCCGACAGTCTGGGTCAGAATAGTCCAGATTTTGAGTTGCAAACCGGGTTATGAGTTATGGGTATGAGCCATGGGTCATAGACTTTGGGTCATGGGTACCCAACAAAATACAATGTATCTAGACAATGGGTCATGGGTCATGGACATTGGGTCATGGGTCTTGGATATTACCTATCCTATTACATAAACTATTACAACAATTGAATTATTACAACATTTTATGTAAATGACCAAATGTATATACTTTGCAAAATAACATGTATTCTTATAATTTTACTTATGATAATTTTATATATGTTATCAACAAAACATAACGAAATCGCAAAATATGAATAAATGTTTTTACGGTTTATTTGTATTAACAATCTCCCCCTTTTTGTTGATGACAAAATATAACGTTATGATGAGTAAAACTTAAGATTAGATGTACATTTGAAAGTATGTGTAAGTTTTACTTCTTCTCCCCCTTTTTGTCGAAACAACAAGTGAGCTTAGTAGAGAAATAAATTGTGGAAGGAAAATAAGTATGATCCACAAAGCACTAGCTTCCCCTTGACGGTAGCTCCCCATAGAATAGGGCGTCAAGTGAGAAAATATAATACCTACAAAAAAAAAATGTTAGTAGTAACATGTAATATAATCTTGTATACGACGAGAAACAAGATAGAAAGCCAGGGTACGTAAACAAAGCCTTGTAATAAAATATCAAAATGTAGTGGTATATATGCCACATACAAATGTAAAACTAAGAACAAGGATTGTTCTTTAAAATGACTCAAACGAAAGAAAAAAAATAGAGAAAATATTATTATCATTCCTTTCATGCTTGCATATGAGTTAATTATGGAAGTTTTGGTGAGTGATAATGTTGATGCGATCAAGGATATGGTTGAGAATAAACCACATCTCGTCCCTTATTTCCATTGCGAGATCCCTAGTGGATTGACAATGTTCGTAAAAGAGATAGTAAGTGAGGTGTGGGTGTGTGGTATCTGTGTAGGTTTGATTTTGGGAGTGCGGTATAGGTGGTGGAAATGTTGGAAAATATGGATCAAAATCTTGATGTTGGTGAGTGGTGGTGGATAAGAGCCCAGATGTTCTTGGAAGGTGATGAGAGATAGAGGTGGTGATGTTTCAAGCTCATTAAAGAAAGTATTTGGAGATGTTGGAGGTGTTAAAAAGACTAGTTCTTTTGGGTTTATGTTGGAGGCTAGTTGGGTAGTTTTTGATGGTTGAGATGGAGCGGGTGGTGGACTAGACACGGGTAGTGGAATTATTTTCGGAGTCTTAAGGAGTTCCGCTAGGGTGATTTGGGTGTCAAGTTGAGACTCGTTAGGTGAATGTGATGATGAGCTTGTGGGAGATGATGGAGGTGCTACATTGTAGTCATTTGATGGAGAGTGAGTAGTTGTTGATGGGCTATTTGACAATGATTTAGCTAAACAACAAGCCCGGATGCTAATCCATGTGGTTTTCACTAGATGATTCATCAATATTTAAGGATCTTTTGGGTGACATGATGATGGTTGTTTGTGAGGTTGAAAGTGATGGATATGCAAGCATTTTGGAACCTTATTTATAGAACAAATAATGCATTGAAATGAATGCTAAAACCAAAATATGGACTATAACCTAATGATTAGATATGAATTTAAGACAAGTGATCATGAGATCACAAGTATTAAGTAACATATTCATTAGTGATAAAGCTAAAATGTTGAAAATTTGAAAGTTTCTAGCCAAAGTAAGAAAAATAAGAGAAAATTTTGGCTACTATGACACGGTTCCCACGGTTCCAATCCTTCAGGGATCCATCCAGCGTAAATGCTGGGATCCGTGGAACTGTTGATCTCATGCAGCTGAAAATTTTGTTTTTGGAAATAATAGTGCCTAGTGTGTGCCTATATGAAAACCAAGTGGAGTTGCGGTTATCTCGACTCTTTTAAAGGAGAAAAATAAACATAGAAGTGAAAAAAATATATATATTTATGTGAGATAACCCGAGTGCTCCTTAATTCATTTTTGCTTGATTGAATGTACCCGAAAACACATATTAGTTATGTATTCCCTTTAGCATTCAAAAGCATGAGATGTAATAAAAAAGGTTTTTACTTTGTATTAACGATGAGAGAAAAATAAAATGTTTGTCCTAGATGTGAGAGTGATTTAAGGAAAATGATACGGGGAGAAATGTCCTTTTAGAAAATATTGCGAAGAATTTCTTGTATAGAAAATATCTTTGAGTTTTGAAAATAAATCCCTATATTGTTTATGAGTGGTGTGAAATAGAGATCCTAGACTGAGAAAAGAAGATAAGTAAAACGTTTACGTATCTTGTAGAATGAAAATATTTCACGATGATTGTTCCATAAGACCAAGACCTAGACGAAGCAAGTTGAATTGTTCCCGCTTCAACGGTTTGGTGAGGACGTCAGCTATGTTGTATTCGGATGACACTTTCTCAATCAAAATGTTCCCTTTTTGAACATTGTCTCTTAAGAAGTGATGACAGATGTCTATATGCTTGGTACGAGAATGAAACACCGGATTTTTGCTAAGATCAATGGCACTTTTGTTGTCGCATAAAATGGCAATGTCACTTAGATGAATATCGTAGTCAACTAACGCTTGTTTTATCCATAGTGCTTGTTGGCATGCTTTGCCGGCGGAGACATATTCGGCTTCGGTTGTTGAGATGGCTAATGCCGTTTGCTTCTTTGAGAACCAAGATGTTAAATAACACCCCATGAAAGTGTAAGCAATACTTGTACTTTTTCGGTCAACATAATCACCTGCATGGTCAGAATCTGCATATACAATAGTTTCTACCCCCGTCCCCTTGGGATACCATAATCCCAACTGAGTAGTACCCTTAATATATCTAAATATTCTTTTGACGGCTTTCTAGGTGTGAAGTTTTAGGGTCTTCTTGAAACCTAGCACAAAGACATACACTAAACATGATATATCCGGCCGACTAGCCATAAGGTAGAGAAGACTACCTATCATGCCACGGTATTTGGTGTTATCAACGGATTCACCGTCTTCATCTTTGGTGAGTTTGGTATCGGATGACATTGGTGTTCTTATTAGTATTGACTCTTCTAATCCGAATTTCTTTAGCATTTCTTTTATGTATTTGGATTGATTAAAGAATATACCATCTTCTAGTTGTTTGATTTGTAGACTAAGAAAGAAACTTAATTCTCCCATCATATTTATTTCAAACTCATCATGCATGATTCTTGAGAAATCATCACACATGTCTTTACAAGTCGATCCGAATATAATATCGTCCACGTATATTTGAACAATAATTATTTGTGACTCCTTTTTCTTTGTGAAAGTGTATTGTCAACTAACCCCATGGTATAGTCGTTTTTGATTAAAAATGTTTTGAGTCTATCATACCAAGATTTTAGGGCTTGTTTAAGACCATAGAGAGCTTTCTTTAGTTTGTACACGTGGTTAGGTTTTTCGAAATCGATAAAGCCCGGAGGTTGAGCTACATAAAATTCTTCATTTATAAAACCATTTAGAAAAACACTTTTAACATCCATTTGAAAAAGCTTAAGATCATGAGCATAAGCAAGAAGGATTCTTATAGACTCTAATATAGCTACGGGAGCATAAGTCCCATCAAAGTCTATGCCTTCTTGTTGGTTATATCCTTTAGCAACAAGTCTAGCTTTATTTCTAGACACGACACCGTTTGCATCTAATTTATTTTTATATACCTATCTTGTTCTGATTATGGTTTTGTTTTCAGGTGGAAGGACAAGTGTCCAAACATTGTTAGAAACAAATTTATTGAATTCCTCTTGCATAGCCATTACCCAACTTTCATCTGTTATGGCTTCGTGAGTGTTTTTATGTTCTATGGTTAAGACAAAACAAAATTGACTACTTGATAAGGATTTAAAACGTACACTTTTAAGGGGTCATTTAAGCCCTTAATCGCCCACTTTTATATCCGTTACTGCTTAATTTTGTTCCTTTTCACTTTTTAGGTCTCTTGAAGGCAAAATGCTGGAATGATGCTTATTTGGACGAAAATGCATAAATATGTGAAGAAAATGGCTAAAGTCAAGATCAAGACACTCAAGCTACTGGAAATGCACCCGACGGCGTCACAAACAAAGAGTGACGCCGTCCCTATATTTGTGACGGCTCAGGAGTGAAATTGCTATTTTGTACCTGACGGCGTCAGGCTTTGAAGAGTAGGGCGTCACGAAGACCTTTTCCCTCAGACGGCCTAGATCCAGATTCAGATGGCGTCAGAAGATGAAGCTGACGGCGTCACAACCACAACGTGACGCCGTCCTAAAGTTGACTTGGCCAAGATGAAACCCTAATGGCGGCGATCTGACGACGTCACAATTAAAAGGTGACGCCGTCGCAGTTGTAACTCTATATATAGAATTCGATTTTCAAACTTTTAGACAGGTAGATTTGTGGAGTAAAAACTTAAAATGATTTTTGTCCGGTTTGGGCAGTATCTTAGGGTTTTCATACCCTATTTTACATCAAGATAAGTTATTTACTTCATTGATTTCATTATGTCTTCGATTGTATGTGTGTATGCTTGCATGTTTACCATGTCCGGCTAATTTACTTGTGTGTTTGCTTAGATCTATGAAACCTAGTTATTGAATATTGATTGGTTGTCTCTTATCTTAATTGTAAGTGGCTTAGGATTGCAATAGGCCATCGTTGTGTTTTTAATGCTTGAGTAATCTTTGTGAACCTTAGTTTATAATCGCCTAGAGTAATTGTAGGCTAAAAATCCAAAGATAACCTTAGAGTTAGTTTATAAATCCTAGTGATTTTGTAGGCAATAACTTTAAGGTATTCTCAAAGAGTTAGGGAAAAAAGCATACCCTACGACCTTAGAAGACACAACGCGTTAAGAATAAGGACGTGACAATTCAGCCATCAATAAAAGATAACTAGGGAGTAATAGTATCTAGGTAGACATATTTTTAGTCATCATACGAGCACACATCAATAGACATAGACTACCCCTTAGCTTAGTTAATTAGATTAGATAATAGTAGAGTAATCGGTAGAAGTACCACCCCCCAAATCCATACCCCGAGATCGTACTTTCATTTTCTAAAAAAATATAAAAAAGATAAAAAATAATCTTCCTCAACCCCAACCTTAGCGTAGTAATTTCTCACTAGCATTCCTATTCCCCTATAGAACAATATCAATCCCGAGGCTTACCCTAATACTACACTACAACGATTAGGTTCACTGCCTAGGTGGTTGAAAAACTTGCTCGAATAAAGGAAGTTTCCTTTTATCCCGAACGCGCGTTGTACGCGTATCAAGTTTTTGGCGCCACTGTAGGGGAATAGAATAGCTAGTTAGGAATCTATCTCGTTTAGGTTCCCTTGCTTGATTCCTATGAAGTAATATATTTTCTCAATTTTTAGCTTCCTCGTAGTCTATCCCCCTTCTTCGTGAATTTGTTAGTAATCCCATCACTTTTCATCACGGAAGGTGATAACCCACTAAACAACAACCTACCATCAAACAAATACCCACCACTTGATCCAACCTTTTCCAACCAACTTCGAGCTCGTATTGTTAGTGAAATTGGAGAGCTTAAGAAATTGAATTGAATAATTGAAAGTGCACTTGAGGAAGCCCTTAAGGAATCCACTAGTACTTTAGATAGTGATTCGACCTCAAGTGATTCGGAGGATGAATTAGAAGAAGGAGATTATAAGGTGTTAGAAATTATGGAGGGTAGTAAGGAGGAGGAGGAACTTAGGGAGTATTTCGATTCATACCCTAACGGGAAGGAAACCGCCTATCACTATAACGTTGTTAACTTCCCGCGACCACCTTTCAAGCCTTGCATAAAAAGTGGTGACTCTAAAAACATTAAGATACCGTGCATGATTGGGTACTCATATAGGGATCACACTTACATAGACTATACGACACCCATGAACATAATGTCTAGGCTCTATTACAATTGGATCATGAGCGAAAAGTTAGGACCTATGAGGGACCCCTTTTACCCTAGGAAAGTGAGTAACTATGTTGGGAGGGTTAAAGGATTGCATGTCTTCGTATGTAACTTCACATATAGGTGTGATTTCATGATCTTAGAAAGTGTTAAGGGCATCATTGATGGGGTTTTAGGAGATGTGATACTTGGGAGACCATTTATTGAGGAATCTAAGATGGTTTATGATCAAGAGGAAGGAATAGCCAAGTTCTCAAGCGGGACCGAGTGTGTTAAATATATAATGCCCTACAAAAATAAGAAGTTTGAGGGTATTGATGATCTAGATGTAGACAACATTCCGGCCTTTGAAGTAGATTAGGAGAGCAAGGTTTACTACACCGCCTGTCTAGAGTTAGGTCCTGAATATATTCGTGATGAGAGAAGAGTTAAGGAAATCGAATGGGCTTCTAAAATAAGCGGCAAGTAGGGGCATGACTTCGAGTCTAGCTACAAGACTCATAAATAAAGAAAAACGCTTCGTGGGAGGCAACCCATGCTTAATTGTTTGCTTTTTGTGTGTCATATATCTTTTCATTGATTGATTATTCTCATGTTTGAATTTGTGAAAATGCTTTATTTTGTCTTTAACCTCGTCTTAATTACATGTAAAGGTATTTTACAAAAAGGATAAGTGTAGGAAAGATTACACACGTTTTCAAAAGAACGTAAACATGAGAATTAAAATTCTTGAAAAAGATATATATGCGTGTTTGTTAGAGTCAAATGCTTGTATCGAGTCATAATGGATGTTTTGCAAGAATTTTTCCAGATTCTAAAGATGTAATTTTTCCAGAATTTTTCCAAAAAAACGCAGCAGACGAGTTTCTGTCAGGATAACCTGATGGCGTCAGGATTGCAACCTGACGACGTCAGGAGGAGCAGAAACAACTTATCTAACTTTCTCTCGTTTTCTGTGCTACTTATAAAAATTTGAAATTTCTCAGGTCTTAATTTTCCAGAAAACCTGTAAACATCCATTCCACAAGCATTATATCCTAGTTTAGTAGAGTCATATATAGTTTTACCGCCGATTTTACGCGAAGGTTTCATCTATTTTCTTAAAGTGTGCTGGTTTTATTTATCAAGAAGAAGAAACATAAGATTGGATGGAGCTTTTCACGCATACATTCTTCTTGGAGAAGAATTTAACCACTACTTCACACGGATCCTACCAAGCTAATCAGGGGAGTACTAGTTTGTTTCTCTTTTAATTACCTTCCATTATCATAACTTTGATACTTTCGGGGAACATTGGGGACAATGTTCAGTTTAAGTGTAGGGAGGGAGAATAAAATGGGAACTTTGAAACTATGCTTATCTTTGACTATTTGTCTTGTCCTATTTCATTTGTGTAATAAACCATGAGAAATATCGGTTAAGGTAATTTTAGCACCAAATTTAAAATTTTTCATGACATGTAGGATTGGGTCATTAGTCTTAATAAAGCGTCTCATGGATAGGAAGTTATATGACTAGCATAAAAACCCTTTACCACTCAAATTCCACCCCAAAAATGTGAGGTTCGCCCCTAGATTTGTATGAATTAAAGCATTCATCTTTAATGCTTCGAGAGTGTACCGGTAGTATAATAGATTCTAGAACTTGTTTTGTGATGCATCCCGAGATCGCTAGTGAGACTACACTTGTGTAGTTAGGAATAACTAAATGATAAGAGGCATTAGGATAACCCTTGTTTGATACCCAATTATAATTACTTCTTCCACATCGGTTGAGTAATTCCCCCACACCCTTGCATTGTACTCATCTTTAGTACACGATACCCCTAGTTAACCCCTCAGAGCCTATCCTTTTCGAGGTTCTCGTGATGTTTCGGTTTTCCGGAATATCAATGAAGAGCATTGTTTACAATCCACCCCTAAATGTACACCCAAATCGCCTTAGCCTACCTTGTATGCACTCACTTTTAAGTGCATTATTGTTATCATACTAAACCCTTAATTCAATTATCTAGTTACTTGCATAAGTTGCTAAGTCTAGTCATATCCTTTGTACACAGTTTTAGGACGATTGGGACTCATGGGTAAAGTTAAATTTTATGGAGTGACAGGAAAGAACGTTAAATTCAAATTCCCTTTATCTACGTAATAATGTCCTCCAAGTGTTTTGATCTTTTCAATTCGGGTCAAATTAGTGTTAGAGTAATAAAAACTCAAGTGTAGGGATGTGCCTATAAATCCTTTATATTTTGATGTTATCGTAGAGGATGGTAGAGTAAAAATGTATGAAAAAAAATCAAAAAAAAGAGTGTTCAAAAAAAAAAAAAAAATGGGCTACCATCTTACATCTATCTTTATATTGATGTTTGTTTGTTTCAAAGTTATCAAGAGTTTAGAGTGTCGAGTCTTGGCTTAGCAACGCCATTCTTCTCATACTTGAAACATAAAGATTTTTGACTTGCCACCATTAAATCGCCTATCCAACCAAACCCTTTGTTTCCCTAACGTAAGTCTAACGTTACAACCCTTAAAATACCTCTTAGATAGTGTTTCCTAGGTGCTTACGCCAAAGCGACGGAGGTTTGATCTAGTCTCAAGCCTATGGTAATCAATGTACTAGGACCGGTTAATGAGTGTTTATCTTCCATTTCCAATTTGATATATTTCATATACACCCGAGAGATGAGAGTATCCAAACACCACTAGTGAGGTGCTAGTATATAATTTTCGTGCTTGTTATGAATTTTGCAGGCTTATACTTGTTGTGAATTGTTCTAAACCAATGCTTCATGCCCCCTAACTTATAAATTGATTTGCCAAAAGCACATTTGCTTGAGGACAAGCAAATACCAAGTGTATGGATATTTGATAAGGATTTAAAACGTACACTTTTAAGGGGTCATTTAAGCCCTTAATCGCCCACTTTTATATCCGTTACTGCTTAATTTCGTTCCTTTTCAATTTTTAGGTCTCTTGAAGGCAAAATGTTGGAATGATACTTATTTGGACGAAAAGGCGTGAATATGTGAAGAAAATGGCTAAAGTCAAGATCAAGACACTCAAGCTGCTGGAAGTGCACCCGACGGCGTCACAAACAAAGAGCGACGCCGTCCCTATATTTGTGACGGCTCAGGAGTGAAATTGCTATTTTGTACCTGACGGCGTCAGGCTTTGATGAGTAGGGCGTCACGAAGACCTTTTCCCTCAGACGGCCTAGATCCAGATTCAGACGGCGTTAGAAGTTGAAGTTGACGGCGTCACAACCACAACGTGACGCCGTCCCAAAGTTGACTTGGCCAAGACGAAACTCTAATGGCGGCGATCTGACGGCGTCACAATTAAAAGGTGACGCCATCGCAGTTGTAACTCTGTATATAGAATTCGATTTTCAGACTTTTAAAGAGGTAGATTTGTGGAGTAAAAACCTAAAACGACTTTTTTCCGGTTTGGGCAGTTTTCATACCCTATTTTACATCAACATAAGTTATTTACTTCATTGATTTCATTATGTCTTCGATTGTATGTGTGTATGCTTGTATGTTTACCATGTCCGGCTAATTTACTTGTGTGTTTGCTTAGATCTATGAAACCTAGTTATTGAATATTGATTGGTTGTTTCTTATCTTAATTGTAAGTGGCTTAGGATTGCAATAGGCCAGCGTTGTGTTTTTAATGCTTGAGTTAGTTTATGAATCCAAAGATAACCTTAGAGTTAGTTTATGAATCCTAGAGATTTTGTAGGCAATAACCTTAAGGTAATCTCAAAGAGTTAGGGAGCAAAGCATACCCTACGACCTTAGAAGACACAACGCGTTAAGAATAAGGATGTGACAATTCAAGCATCAATAAAAGATAACTAGGGAGTAATAGTATCTTGGTAGACACATTTTTAATCATCATACGAGCACACATCAATAGACATAGACTACCCCTTAGCTTAGTTAATTAGATTAGATAATAGTAGAGTAATCGGTAGAAGTACCACCCCCCAAATCCATACCCCGAGATCGTACTTTCATTTTCTAAAAAAATATAAAAAAGATAAAAAAATAATTTTCCTCAACCCCAACCTTAGCGTAGTAATTTCTCACTAGCATTCCTATTCTCCTAGAGAACGATATCAATCCTGAGGCTTACCCTAATACTACACTACAACGATTAGTTTCACTGCCTAGGTGGTTGAAAAACTTGCTTGAAGAAAAGGAAGTTTCCTTTAACCCCGAACGCGCGTTGTATGCGTATCACTACTTTGGTTTTGGACTTGAGATCTTAGGGTTCTTTCATTTAACTTTCCTATAACCTTTTCTACTAGATGATCTTTAGATTCTTTAATATTGATGATTTCATTTTTTAATGGTTCATCTTCTTTATTTATATTCTTTGATTTCTAAGACTTCACTTTCGATTAACTCGTCATCGACAAAAGGTAAGGTAGTTTTAGGTGGACTCTCATAAAATTTTACAATTAAAGATTCTTCAAATTTCATGGTTTCTTTATTTAGTATTACGTATGCTTTACTATTAGGAGAATATCCTAAGAAGATACCTTCGGTTGATTTTGGATCGAATTTAGTTAAATAATCTTTAGTATTAAGTATGAAACATTTACTACCAAAGACTCGAAAGTGTTCTAACGAAGGCTTTTTGCCTCGTAGTAACTCGTATGTATTTTTTTCCTAAGAATGGTCTAATTAGGACTCGATTTAGTATATAGGTTGATGTGTCGACAGCATTGCACCAAAATTTTTGAGGAACAGATTGCTCATTAATCATGGTGCGACTCATTTCTTGTAGGGTTCTATTTTTCCTTTCAACTACCCCATTTGATTGTGGAGTGCAAGAAGCCGAGGAATTATGGGTAATACCATTAGCATCACAAAAAGCTACGAATTGCACTTCATTATCAAATTCCCGACCATGATCCGTTCTAATTGATACAATAGGACTTCCTAGTTGTCTTTGGATTTTTTTACTTGAGATTTCAAAGTAATCGAAAGTTTCAGTTTTATTCTTTAAAAAGTTAGTCCATGTATACCTAGAGTAATCGTCGACTATAACCAAAGTATATAAGTTGCCTCCGTAACTTTGGATAGCGGATGGACCAAATAAATCCATATGTAGTAATTCTAGACACTTAGTTGTATAAACCATATTTTTAGCTTTATGACTAGCATGGACTTCTTTTCCTATGTTACAAGTATCACAAAAATGATGTTCGTATTTTATTTTAGGTAGGTTTCTTACTAGTTCTTTGGATGATAGCGATTGAACAAGTTGCATATTGGTGTGACCCAATCTTCGATGCCATAAGGTTGAAGTATCAACCATAGAGGTAAGACAAAGCTTGTCTTTTGGTTCATTTCCGCTTTTAATGACATAGACTCCATGTTTTCTAATGCTTCTTCTTATAGTAATACCATTTTTCAATATTTTAATACTGGTTTCGCTAAGAAGTACGTTGCACTTTTTATCACATATTTGACCTATACTTAGTAGATTATAGTTTAGGTTTTCTACGTGACATACATCGTTAATGGTTAAGGATTTGTGAGAAATTGTACCTTTACCGATGATTTTGCTCTTGCTATTTTCGAACACCACATTTCCTCCATTAAAGGATTCGTATGTGGAGAACAATGCTTTATTACTGGTCATATGCCTTGTGTGCCCGCTATCCTTGATCCATTCGTCCGGATCTAAGTCAACCTTTAGGAACACCTCATTGGAGTCTTTTGCCATGAGACAAATTTCTTCCTTCTCCTCCTCACTCATTCCCCACGAGACACTCACAAACGCCTTTTGTTCGTCATGTTTGGGACACTCACTAATGAAGTGATTAGGATCCCCGCATTTAAAACACTTACATTTGTCCTTCACTTTCTTTTCGTCTTTGCTTTTCCGCAACCCTTTCTTGTCGTCATAAGGTTGCTTGACATATCTTCCTTTTCTTCGAAAGAACTTCTTGAGGTCGCTTACCGCCATTGTATACTCTTCGTCATCACTTTCCGAAGATGAGGTTTCTTCATCACTTGAGACTTTCTTGGCCTTTAAAGCAAGAGACTTATGTTTCTCTTTCTTTTATTTTAAGACCTCGGAGTCTTTAGCGAGAACGAGCTCATAGACTTTTAGGTTCCCTATGAGTTCATCGAGAGTGAGGATTGACAAGTCTTTGGATTCTTCGATGGTCGTCACCTTTTGTCTCCACTTTAATGGAAGCACCCTTAGAAATCTCCTGACATGATTATGACTAGAAAAAGACTCATTAAGTGCTTGTAATGAAGTAATAATAGTATTAAAGCTAGCAAAAGAATTATCAATACCATCCTCATTCAATATTGAAAATTGTTCATATTGTTGAACAAATAAATCAATTTTATTGTTTTTAACTTGTTGATTTCCTTGGTGTGTTACAACCAAAGAATTCCAAATTTCTTTAGCGGTTTTATGCATAGAAATTCTTTGAAATTTCTTTTTAGGTAAGGCATTGTATAAAACCATTTTTGCCTCACTATTTTTGGAAATCTTTTTCGTTTGGTCGTCGGTGAGACGATTATGAGAAATGTTTTCTTCATTGCCGGTTTTATCATCTTTTGTAGTTGCTTGAAAATGACCTTCAAAAATAATATGCCAAAGATCAATATCTTTTAATTTCACATAAGTTTCAAATCTATTTTTCCAATAAATAAAACCATTAGTTTCAAGTAGTGGAGGTCGTTGCATAGATTGCCCTTCTCTATAATTTTCAAAACTCATTGTGATTGAAAAGTTTTTAAAATATAATTTACTTTAAAACTTTTGTAAACCTTGCTCTTGATGCCAATTGTGGAAAACTAGAAGGGGGGTTGAATAGTTTTACCGATTTTAATTTAAGTTTCAAAGATTTAGATTCGATCTTGTGGGAATTCGTATGGATGGATAGATAGTATGAAACAATAAGTAAAGTAAATAATGAAAGCAAGTAAAGTAAATGATAGAAAGTAGCAACACAAGTTATTTATAGTGGTTCGGCTACAAGGACACCTTCCTTGCCCTACTCCACTCCCCGAGTACCCCACTTGAGAGTTCAAGCACTATGTCAACAAGCTCCTTCAACTTGGCGGAGAAGCCCCACAACGTCGCTTACACTTTTTCTGGTACAAAGCTAAATACCGAGTTCTTCCACGAGGTATAACCAAACCTTTACACAACTATTACACAACAACTATGTGAAATATGAATTACAAGATCTTTCTACAGAAATCTTATGGATGGAAAAATCAATCAAGGACCCCTTAGCTTGGATGACTTATAGTATAACATGATCTCGCCTTTGTGAAAGACCTATATGAGAATCACAACAAAAGATAGAAGAACTACTAGAATGATCAAATGATTAGAGGTTAGGAGAGTGAGATAATATATTAGAGTGTTGTAAGAAGAAGGATGAGTAACAATGAAGAAATGGCTCACTATTTATAGGCATAAAAGCCTTATGTCCCATGGTTCCAGCGGATCCCTCACTTGGGGGATCCGGCCAGTTCAAAACCAGGGATCTAGTAGTCTGGGTCTAAACAGTCTGGATTTTGGGTTGCAAACCGGGTTATGGGTTATTGGTATGAGCCATGGGTCATGGACTTTGGGTCATGAGTACCAAAGAAGATACAATGTATCTAGATAATGGGTCATGGGTCTTGGGTCATGGGTCATGGACATTGGGTCATGGGTCATGGATTAGCTCTATGGGTATGGGTCATGGGTCTTGGATATTACCCATCCTATTACATAAACGATTACAACAATTGAATTATTACAACATTTTATGTAAATGACCAAATGTATATACTTTGCAAAGTAACATGTATTCTTATAATTTTACTTATGACAATTTTATATTTGTTATCAACAAAACATAACGAGATCGCAAAATATGAATAAACGTTTTTACGGTTTATTTGTATTAACACGTTGTGTCAAAGCATGCTTTAAGCGTTTATGGTCAAAGTTAAAGGGTTGTTTGGCATAAGTATAAACATACCCATTTTGGTATGTAAACGGGTCATTTGTTTATGCAATAATACATTACATTAATGATGTTGGTTAAGTTTGGTGGGCAAATGAAGTGGTAAAGTTTGTATGTCGTGAAAATGGGTCAAAACGGGTATTTTGGCATAATACGCGTCACTTTGTAAAGCACGTTTTCGCGGGTCGTTATGACCAAGTTTATGCATATATTTAATTTTTATATTTTCCTAATGATTTCTGGAAGTTTTGGTGTTATGTCTTGTTATAGAATCTGTTTTCCAGAAAATGGGTGAAAAGTGCACAAAAAGGTTATGCTGGAAAAGGGGTGTTTGGGACAAGGTCAAACGGGTTAAGAATTTTGGGAAATAATGTATATGGTATATTTTTAGTTCAATGTGTATTAAATGTGTTTAAACATAGGTCTAAAGTGTCGATTTTTGTGTTTAAAGGTGTACGAGTCATTTTGAGAAAGTAGTGCATACAAGGGGTTATAGTGCACTTTAGGGGTCCTTAGTACACAAGAGGGTTAAAGTGCACTGATATGTTTCTATCGTTGTAGGTATATATTATGTGTGTTCAAGTTTTAAATTTATACTTAGCCGACTTAACCTATAACAAACACTAACGAGCAGTATACCCGATCAATGTAGCCTAGTTAGTAAGTAGAGTGTCGATCACTAAGAGTGGAACGTTAACACTTAAATATCTATCAGTATTTTAATCCTAAAGTTAGTCTAATTAAACCTAATCTAACGCAAGGGGGTTTTTAGCTTGAGAGACTGGCACGATGTGTAGATTAATTAAAACTAATTAAATAAAAGTGAAGACAACGAGACACACACGTACATAGATAGAAAACAAATAGCAATAAATGGTCAAGCCGATAGTAAGGAAGATATGCTCGCTAATCGTTTAGTTATATATGATGAATACTAAATCGACACTTTCTCTATGGCTACTTAATGTGTAGTGTACTAAATTACCTACATCTCTTGTAAAAGCCTTGTCACGACTAATTAGAAATCCTTGTTAATCTTTCCTTAATGATACTTAGTTTAAATTATTTATCCCTTTCGGGCTTACATTAACTATGAAAACGATGTTAATGGAGTAATTGTGGGAGGCGGATGACGCAAACAAGCCACGATAAGAGGTATCAATGCTTACACACAAACATTAAAACCAATAAAACATCATATAATCATTAATGAAGGTAGTATGTTTAATGCGAATCTAATGCATGCTAACCAAACGATTAAAGATTATTACTACGATTAAACGAATCTCCCTATGTAATTACACACTTGCGAGGCCTTCTTATGCTTCCAAATTCGTCCTTTTGGTAATGTCTTGCAATGTTCGGTCTTCTGTTGTCGTGTGATTTTATATTGTGTGTTTTGAATGAACCAGTCGACCTCTATTTATAGTTTCTGGAAATGGCATCGATACGGCGTATCAGTTTACTCGATACACTGTATCTAGGTAACTTCGCGTGGGGTATGAGATTATTATATTTCGGAATATTCACACACCGTCATAGGATACAACAGATCTTCAATGTACATATGGCGTATCTCTTCTTCGTAATCTTGGAATGTCTTGGTGAAGTTTTCAAGTTGATACGCCGCATCTCTTGGATGTCATGCGGCGAATCTGGAGTAGAATAAGTCAGATCTTCTATGTTGATCAAGGTTTCATATACCGCGTATGGGAGAAAACCCATACAACATATTCTTCAAAGTCAGGCAATGGTCTTCATATTCTTCTGTCACAATTCTCAATTTCCGGTCATTTCTCAAACTCAATATTCATCATTTCATATCGGTTCGTGCATGGTTTTGCATTTTACATTAAACGTTTATTTTCTTATTAAATAAACGCTATCGCGTAAAGATTATTTTGAATATTGATCCGACACTTCCAAAAATATTTTTAATATATTTTTGTACTCATTCTAAGACTATAAAAATTATATTATTAGTTTACCCGGTGTTTTAAATTTATTGTGTATATAAATTGTTATATATAAATAATTACGACGGTTTTTGTAAATTCAACACGATAAATATTAATTCACTCAATTCTTGTGAGAAATATATTTTTATAATTTTTATGACTTCAATATATTTTATTTTGATCCGTTAAAATTTATTTTTAGTTAACGCTACCTTAAATGCTTAAATGAATACACAAGTTATAAATCATCTTTAATTAACTACACCTTTCTACTACACATATGTATTTAGCTAATCAAAACTCATTTGGTCTTTTTTTTCTTCATACATGTCGACCACCCCCATGGGTGAGTCATTTGTGGTACTAAATATCTTTCATGTATATGTATTATACTCAAAATATCAAACACATACACACAAAATATCCAAGGTGAAAAATCAAAAGCCATTTTCTCTTCCTCTCTTTTCTTGCAAACCGGCCAAGCATCAAGGATCAAGGAGGGATCATCAAATTTTTCTAGACAAGTTATTTATACTCTAGTATCACTTTTGTTTAAGGTTTTGTAATAAAAACCTTGGGTGATTAGGAAATCCTTTGTTCTTATAACCTCATCAAGTATTCTAGTAAGCATCTCATGTCCATTTTTCATCTTACATATTTATTTCATATTCATTTCATCATATTTGAGAAAACATGCAAGTCATATGATGTTTGTACCACTTTTTCATTGTTATTAAGTGTTATATATATATATTTCATCCTATAATTACTCCTTGAAACATATCACTTGTGGTGATGCCTAGGAACCCATGACACCCTAAGAAGGTGTATGGTAGGATTAGAATAGCTTCGGAGTTGTTTTGAATTGGTTGGAATAGGTTTGGCGCGTGAAAAACTCATTTCGACAACTTTAGTTAACGGTCTGTCCATATTTTTAAATCTGGGAAAATTCGACAGTTGGTAAAATATTTTGGGCTAGATATTTGGAAAATACACTTTAAAATGAAAACGTGGCCGCTTGAACGGATTAAAACGGAGTTATAACGAAGAAGTTATGAATTTTTCAAGTTAAGCAACGAAAACTATAAATTCTGGAAATTTCAGCAAGTTACATCAAATTTGTACGAGTCAAAAATGAAGCTTAGGCATTGTAAATTATTTCGACTTATCAAAAATATATTAGTATACTTTGATACGAAGCTAAGGACATATAAAACGTAGAAAACGGACTTGTAACGATTAAATTATACACGTTTACACAAAGTTGCCGTAATTTTATTATATAAGAAAAACTATACTATTTCTAATAGACAAGTGTTACGGCAAAACAAGTCACCATGTTGGAGGTCGTTTTTAACATTGATGTAGAACTTTTTATAAAGAGATGTCTTCTAGTAAAAGTAAGTTCGCCATGTATATTTTCCAAAATGTCTGACCGTTTGTCTAGCGGAGTTATAACGAATAAAATACGGTCACTTAAACTTGGCCGAAAACCACCCTTAGACTATATTTTTGGACTAAAGTACTATACTTAACCTATATTTTTCTTTGTGATCGAGACCTCTAGGATGGAAACTTAAACACTAAAACTTTGAGATAATGATACAAACTTTCCAAAACTGTTGAGTTCGTTTCCTAACACTCGATGTGCACCATTTTACGACTAGCTTTCCGAGGCCATATAGTCACTTTCATGACTTGTCAAATTATATTATTTTGCGACGAAAAGTTATAGATTCATAATAAATCACTAAATGATTATCGTAGGATATCATTTCAACGTAAATACTTGTAAAGTATTTGGTAACTTGACAATATGTCATAAACATATATTTCGACGATAAACTTTATTTTCCAAAATGTACAAGTGGTATGGATATCATATGAGTTTGCATGCACGACATTGTTTCATGACTTATATTAGAGCATATCATTCATAATAGGTCGCGGTTAGAGAGTTGCGTCTCATTTCTGTGCATCCACTTTGTCATCATAACTATTGCAACATGTGAGTTCGTAGCCCCACTTTTACTCGTTTAATTGTTTCATAAACTCTTCGGGGGAGATACATGCTCAACTACTTGCTTTTACTTTACATTTATATGAACTTAAATATCTTTTGTTTCACTCTATGTGCGCGTAAGTAGATTATGCCTGAACTAAATTGATCACTATCTTTTGAACGCTATTAGTTGAAACACTTTCCTTGATTTTGAACCCTTCGACATGTATATTTGAGCTCTTTTAAATTGATTCGAACCCTTTAACATATAAGTGAACACTTTGGACTTGATATGAACTTTTTGACATATAGTTGATCTCTTTTAACTTGTACAAGGACCCTTTTGATATATTTTAAACTTGTTTGACGTGATTTTGAACGCTTCGACTATCTTGAACCTTTTGATATTATTCGAACTCTTTGACTGTTCTGAACTTTTGAACTCGACTTAAATCTTTGAACTTAATTACGAACTTTTGAACGGAACTCTTGAACTTAAATACAAACTTATGACTTGTTTGAACTTATTGAACCGTACGTGTTATGACCTTGACCTAAAGTCTCCCATGTTCGGAGCATCACTATAAAGTCTCCTTTGTTCGGAGCATCACTATAAAGCCTCCCCGGTTTGGAGCAGAATGTCTCCCTATGGGAACGGAGCATTTTCAATCTAAGTCTCCCCTGTTCGGAGCAGTGCAAATTCTCCCATGTTCGGAGTGTTCTTAATTGTATATTAATAGTTGTATGATGTACTGTTCGTACATTAGCATTGTTAGTCTCCTATTAGTAGGTAGTATGGATAGCGCTATTAGAGGTCGGCCAACCTCTCGTCCACTATGTTACGGGACGCATATTATTTATTCTAGGGGCTTTGCCTGGCATACATTATTATATACGTGGTACTATATTGTGAACTATTATGACCACTTATACTCGACTACTAGACACACTATATTTTTGTGCAATGGGTTGTGAACACACAGGTTGCAAGTTTTGTATGGGCGGAACTTGGAACTGAGTGGATTCACAATGCCTTTGCTTTGTGAACCATTATGATAATGTGTACTTGACTATTAGACATACGTATTTTGGCAGTGGGTTGTGAACACACAGGTTGCAAGTTTTGTATGGGCGGAACTTGGAACTGAGTGGATTTACAATGCCTTTGCTTTGTGGACTATTCTAAATGACCAAAAACTTTGCCTTTGTTGCATGAACGCTCTTTAAAAGCTTTACTTGTTAACCAAACTCTATGAACTCACTCAACCATTGTGTTGACACTTTTAGCATGTTTTATCTCAGGTATCTAAGGCATTCACTTCATGGCATGCATGTGGACTTATCATAGAGTCGCGGTGTCGACGCGTCTCACATATATTTTATGCACTTAACTATCGCTTGATTGTAACAAACTCATTTTGATATATTGGAAATAATTTGGGACCTAATCTTTGTAAACTCTGATTATTTTAATGAATCAAACGATATTTTCAAAACGACACTTTAGGTCGTTCGATATAACTGTAACTTTGATGCTATGACAGTCCTCCCCAAGGTATTCCATTCCGCTATAAAACAGGTAATTTGGGGGTGTGACAGATTGGTATCATAGCGTCGGTTATAGAGAACTAGGTTGCATCATTGACCCTAGACTATAACTACATCATCATAGCATCTCATCATATCATTATAAGTGCATACTCCTTATACATGCGAACTTATGACTCAACACCAAACATCATATGAGACGATTAGTCCAAGCATTGCATAGTTACTCCTAAATTATATATAGCCTGATCACCTATGTCTAATTCAGGAAGAATCATGCAATGAAGGGAGTAGTAGTCTCATATGTGTAAGCAATTCCGTAATCGAGCCAAATTTTCAAAAGATTTTCTTCAAACCACTTGTTTCCAGTTTGATCCGAGTAACAGTTCTTGTTTGATGAGTTGCAAAGATCGAGCTAGAAACAAGTTGTTACCTAAACCGATTTAGCCTAATCGTATGACAGTTCTTGTTTGATGAGTTGTGGGATTAAGTAAAAATCGGTTACCTAAAAATCTTTTGAGGATTTCGCTCGAGAATGGGAAAGCCTGCCTCATCGAGCCTAGTCATAAGAGAGCATGTATTTAGGACGGGAAATGCTCACGATAGCACGAGAACGTATTTAGTTGGATGAGAAACACATATGCATGAGCATTGACCTAATCATATAGACCATACACGAGCATAAACTTTTAGAACCCTTGTCGAGGTTCGGACCATAGTATCATTAATCGAATCACGAGGACGTGATTCCGCTGACATGGGAAGAATGTCACAATTCTCAATTTTCGGTCATTTCTCAAACTCAATATTCATCATTTCATATCGGTTCGTGCATGGTTTTGCATTTACATTAAACGTTTATTTTCTTATTAAATAAACGCTATCGCGTAAAGATTATTTTGAATATTGATCCGACACTTCCAAAAATATTCTTAATATATTTTTGTACTCATTCTAAGACTATAAAAATTATATTATTAGTTTACCCGGTGTTTTAAATTTATTGTGTATATAAATTGTTATATATAAATAATTACGACGGTTTTTGTAAATTCAACACGATAAATATTAATTCACTCAATTCTTGTGAGAAATATATTTTTACTAGCCGCGGGCCCGCCCGCTGGGCGGCTAGCTTCAAGAATTATTCGAGATACAAATTAGTAACATATTTTTAAGATATCGTTAAACTTAATATAATGTTGATGATAAAAAAGAAGTTTTTGTGAGTCATAATCGTAAAAGGAAAGATATACTATCAATTATACTTAGGCATGATGTAAACAAACATAGATAGTCATAATATATAAAGAACCTCTTTATACGCAACATTAAGTAGCATTGGTGTAGTTATCATATTTGTCACAACACAATACCTCAAGACTTTTTTGCTCTTTACTCATGAAACGGCCACATAAAGTTGTCCATGTGAGAAAATCGAGCGTTCCAAATAAATTCCAACCTTTGCCAAAGTTTGTCCATGACTTTTTATTTATTGTCATGGCAAAAGAAACATAAATTGGAATTGTCTTCTATTAAGCTGAAAAGCATTTTCTAATTGGATGGGGTTATTATCATCCGAGGAATAGCACAAACATCGCCCAAATTTACCTCATGATATAATCTTTGCCTCGATGTTATCGGTTCCATTCTCAAAACTTGTAACTTGCTTCCGTTGCACAACCCATCTCTTTGATCAATGTTGCGCAAGCACATTATTAGAGCACCGATCTTCAAAGCTACATGAATTCCTTTAAGTAATTGGTTGTATAAAAAACTTGATACGATCACGTTAAAAAAGATGAAATTTATATCATTACAAAATGCATAACAGACCACACAAAATAAGCTACAAACATGACATCAAGTTAACATGGGTTGTAGCTCTACACAATTAGCAAAATCAACATCAGTGGCCAGCTCCTCACTGTTTCGTAGTAAAATATGTTTTCACAAACTAATATCTATAAACAAATGAACATAAATTATTTAGTTAAGGATACACCTTGCATAACCAAAGTGTAGACATTTGTGAGATAAATGGTGTATATGTGTGAAAAACGACAATTTAAAAAAAAAAACTAATTGATATATATTGATAAATATGATGAATCTATAGCTTCTGTGTAAAGTGTAAACTGTCACACCCCCAAAATATCGCAGCGGAACGATAGTGTCATTGGGGTATGACGTCATAGCACAAAGTATGGATACAGAAAACGACCTCTATAATGAGACGTTTTGAAAAATTCACCATTCGATTACATATGTTAAAGTTTACACAACAAGAAATCCCAAAGTTTGATAATACATAAAGAGTTTACAAAACATGTCGAATGGTGATTGTTAAAAGCACAAGACTCCAATGTATGCCATGCGACCCAAAAGCTCCATGAAATGCTATCACCTTACGACCTGAGATAAACATGCTAAAAAGTGTCAACACAAAGGTTGGTGAGTTCGTAAGTTTGTGATAAAATGATCTGAAATACTTTGAGAAATGTTCACACAGCAAAGGCATTATAAATCCACTCAGTTCCAAGTTCCGCCCATACAAAACTTGCAACCTGTGTGTTCACAACCCATTGCCTAAAATTGAATGACAATCATGAATATGCGCGTTAAGGTAGTTAAAGGTATAAATGTCACCACAAGGGTCTTCCAACAACTCGTGTTGGGATGTTCCTCAACGACTCACGTTGGGCTGTATCCATATAAATGGCCTTCCAACATATAAATGCTGGGATGTTCCTCCAACGACTCACGTTGGGCTGTATCCAAATAATTGGCCTTCCAACATATAAATGTCGGGATGTTTGTTTAAGTCTAGTCACTACACGCACCAAGTCTAATGTATAAGTAATGTTGTTTGGTAAAAGAGTTTAAATGTTTGGATAAATAAGCATATATCTCGCCCCAAATAGTTTATAGGAATTTAAACTGAGTTAAAGCGGGGTATGAACTCACCTGGTATGATTGATATGCTAACAAAATGATGTGCACGAAAATGAGGCTCGGAAACTATCCACGACCTAAAATGAATGATGTGCTCTAACATAAGTCATGTAACAATGTCGTGCATGCAAATCCATATGATATCCATACCACTTGTACGTTTTGGGAAATAATGTTTATCGTCAAAATATATGTTTATGATGTCCCGTCGTATTAAAATACTTTATAAGTAGTTACGTTGAAACAACCTCCTATGATAGTCGCTAAATGGTGCACATCGAGTGTTAGGAAACGAACCCAACAGTTGTGGAAAGCTTGTATCATTATCTCAAAGTTTTAGCATTTAAGTTTCCATCCTAGAGGTCTCGTTCATAGAGAAAAATATAGGTTAAGTATGGTAATTTTGTCCAAAATATAGTTTAAGGGTGGTTTTCGGAAAGTTTAAGTAACCGTAGTTAACTCATTACAACTCCAGTAAACAAACGGTCGGACATTTTGGAAAATATGCTTGGCGAACTTACTTTTACTAGAAGACATCACTTTATAAAAAGTTCTAGATCAATGTTAAAAATGACGTTCAACATGGTCACATGTTTACCGTAACACTTGTCTAATAGAAATAATATAGTTTTTCTTATATAATAAAGTTACGGCAATTTTGTGTAAGCATGTATAATTTAATCTTTACAAATCCGTTTTCTACGTATTATATGTCCTTAGCTTCGTGTCAAAGTATACTAATATATTTTTGATAAAACAACACAATTTATAACGCTCAAGACTCATTTTTGTCTCGTACAAAATAGACGTAACATGCTGAAATTTTCAGAATTTATATATTTCGTCGTTAAACTTGAAAAATTCATATCTTCTTCGTTATAGCTCCGTTTTAATCCGTTCAAGCGGCCACGGTTTCGTTTTAAAGTATATTTTCTAAATATCTAGGCCAAACATTTTTACCTACTGTCGGATTTTCCAGATTTTGAAAATAAGGACAGACCCTTTTGCAAACTTGTCGAAATGAGTTTTTCTCGCGCCAAACTTATTCTAACCCATTCAAAACAACTCCGAAGCTATTCTAATCCTACCATACACCTTCTTAGGGTGTCATGGGTTCCTAGGCATCACCAAACTAGTATATAATAAGGAGAAATTATAGGATGGATTATATATATATATATATATATAACACTTAAAAACCTTAAAAAGTGGTATGAACATCACATAACTTGCATGATTTACTTGTGCATAATAAAAATAAACATTGAAGTGAATATGGAAAATAATGATATGTATGAAATGCTTACTAGTAATTGATGAGGTTAATGAGAACAATGGATTTATCCTAATCACCCAAGGTTTTTATTTCACAACCTTAATCAAGAGTGATACTAGAGTGTATAAAACTTGACTAGAAAATTTTTGATGATCTCCTTCTTGCTTCCCATTGTGGCCGGTTTTGGAGAGGAAAAGAGAAAGAAAACATTGACTTTTACACTTTGAATTATTGTAGTGTATGTGTAAATGGTTGAGTGTAAAACACTATAAGTCAAGATCTTGTAAATATCTAGGTGAATCATGTATTTAATAATACATATATATATTTTTTTATTATTATTATTTATTATTATGTATGTAAATGTGTAAGTAAAGTAAATGTAAAGTTACTTGAAGGTAAGTAATAACTTGTATATACATTTGAGCATTTAGGGTAGCGTTAGCTAAAAATAAATTTTAACGAGTCAAAGTAAAATATATTGAGGTCATAAAAGTTATAAAAATACATTTCTTGCAAAATTTGAGTGAAATAATAATTATCGTGTAGTTTTTAAGAAAACCGTCGTAATAATATAAATTTAACAATTTATATACCAAATAAATTTAAAACACTGGGTAACTCATTATATTATTTTTATAATCTTAATATGAGTATTAAAATATCTTGGAATAATTTTTGGAAGTATTGAATCAATTTTTCAAAATAATTAATTACGCGATAGTGTTTATTTAATAAGAAAATAAACGTTTAATGAAAATGCAAAACCATGCACGAACCGTTATGAAATGATGAATATGGAGTATGATAAATGACCGAAAATTGAGAATTTTGACATTCTTCCCCTGTTAGAGGAATCGCGTCCTCGCGATTCAATCGATGATACTTAAAGTTCTACCCTTAGGTTTTGAGAAATCAGGGTGTATGGTCAAAGTGCTTATGCCAAAACTTACGCGTCTAGGTTTCTTATCTAATGAGACTCACTGAATCTGAATAATACGGTGGATCACTTAATGGTCTAGGAAAAACGTACCAGTTACGCATTGCGGGCTGCCTCAGTTCCTAAATAAAATGCTCGAGGTCGGGGTGGACTGATATTGAGTACAGGGTTTGGGTTATTTTCTTCAATTGCCACAGCTAGATGAGCTTGCATCGGTGGCTTATTCAACTGAGGACAATTATTCCGGTAGTGATTCGGGCTGTTGCACTCGAAGCAAGTCCTTTGGTTATTCCTCATGTTGCCCGTGTTAACCGTTGTTATTGGTCTTGCACGCTCTCTACACTGGCTTGAAAAATGACTCGACTGATTGCATATTGTACATAAGCGGCAGGGCTTGGACTTCGGGTGATGATAAGCACATTTAGCACATTTGGGATGTGTACCCGCATACTCTCTTTGTTCAGTACCAGTTGCCACAAAAACTCTTGCCCTTTTATTGTCTGCTACCACGTCTATCTGCTTATTCGACCCACTTGCTTCCTTCCTCTTATCACTGTTCTTCAAAGTACCATTTCTAACCATCTCGTCTGTCAGGGTTCCTGCCCTCAGTATTGCACTTTGTATTGTAGACGGCTCAGTTGTTTTCACGGTTCCACGGATTTCGGGGACAAGACCATATATGTACCTCGAGATTCTCTTGGACTCAGGGGTAACTAGATGAGGAACTAGTCTGGCTAACTCATGAAATCGGTCTGTGTAGGCTGCGTGACCAGCCCCTATCATGGAGTGTGATAAAATTCATCCTCCAGTTTCTGCATTTCATTGTCCGGGCAGTACTCCTCTTTCAATAACGCCTTAAATTCATCCCATGTCATGCCTGTAGCTGCTTCTCTGCCCCTAGCCTGTAGCTATGTGTTCCACCATGTCAATGCCTTCCCTGATAGCAAACAAGCAGCATACTTCACCCTCTGATGTGTGGCACAATTGCTGATGTCGATCACTGACTCTGTCTTCTCTACCCATCGAGTATATGCCAAAGCACCTCCTATACCATCAAACTCCACAGGTTTGCATGCCGAAAATTCTTTATATGTGCATCCAATTCTGTTGTTGTTGTTGTTGGTGTTGTTGTTGTTACTGCCAACTACATTGTTGGTGTCGCCAGTACCATTCCCGTTCCCGTGGTTTCCCGAGTTATTCATATGATTTCCAACTTGTGTGACAATAGTGGGAAGCAAGATTTGAAGTTGTTGAGCGATGATGGCGGCAAAATCAGGGTTTCCGCCAGCGTTGTTGTCATTGTTACCCATGTCGCTACCGCCTTCTCTACCTCCACGCCCACCTGTCCTTCCACCCCTTGGCGCCGCACCACCTCAGCCAGTGCTGCGTGTTACCCTCTTTGGTGCCATGATCTCTGCAAGGGAAAGAACCGTTGAATTCCCAATGTCTATACTTAACGTTCTCAAACATAATACCACGCCACAAATTGGTTCCTAAGGTGTGCCCACACCGATCTACGTATGCGTGGTCGCATATGTCCACGTGGGTTGTGACGCATTTATAATTATGTTGGCCACCATAATTATAATTGTCTCATTTCACACGTGTACACACCACCAAGCATACATGTCTCGGCGATTGATGTTACTGGAATAGGTAGCCATTCTATCATCTGATTCTAAACGGTGGAGGAGGAATTTATGGTAGGTATCTATGGAGAGTCGCACTTGGTGTATAGGAAATTCCTTTAGGTGCTAATGTCACGATGAGGTTTAGTCGCCAACAGTTCCCAAAGTATCCTCAAGAGAACTCCCATCCTCGGGCAAAATCATCAAATCTATACAGCTATATAGTAACACTTATTTAGCTCGATCTCGTGTCTCATCAAACAAGAACTGTCACGAGATCAAGTTAGATAAGTGTTTATTATTGAGCTCCATATCTCTGATGACTCAACTAGATTTTGGGACTCCCCTATCGGTACAAGGAAACCATGCTATCTAATGAGGTGGGTCTAGACGAAATTTTTCAGAAAACATATGCGCACGAAAAGTGTGTAAGGCAATAGGAAAAGAAAGGATCGACGTGAGAGCGGTTATAGTCTAGGAACTAAATGCAACCTAGTTCTCTATAACCAAGGCTCTGATACCAATCTGTCACACCCCCAAAATATCGCAGCGGAACGATAGTGTCATTGGGGTATGACGTCATAGCACAAAGTATGGATACAGAAAACGACCTCTATAATGAGACATTTTGAAAAGTTCACCATTTGATTACATATGTTAAAGTTTACACAACAAGAAATCCCAAAGTTTGATAATACATAAAGAGTTTACAAAACATGTCGAATGGTGATTGTTAAAAGCACAAGACTCCAATGTATGCCATGCGACCCAAAAGCTCCATGAAATGCTATCACCTTACGACCTGAGATAAACATGCTAAAAAGTGTCAACACAAAGGTTGGTGAGTTCGTAAGTTTGTGATAAAATGATCTGAAATACTTTGAGAAATGTTCACACAGCAAAGGCATTATAAATCCACTCAGTTCCAAGTTCCGCCCATACAAAACTTGCAACCTGTGTGTTCACAACCCATTGCCTAAAATTGAATGACAATCATGAATATGCGCGTTAAGGTAGTTAAAGGTATAAATGTCACCACAAGGGTCTTCCAACAACTCGTGTTGGGATGTTCCTCCAACGCTCACGTTGGGCTGTATCCATAAAAATGGCCTTCCAACATATAAATGCCGGGATGTTCCTCCAACGACTCACGTTGGGCTGTATCCAAATAATTGGCCTTCCAACATATAAATGCTGGGATGTTTGTTTAAGTCTAGTCACTACACGCACCAAGTCTAAGTATAAGTAATGTTGTTTGGTAAAAGAGTTTAAATGTTTGGATAAATAAGCATATATCTCGCCCCAAATAGTTTATAGGAATTTAAATGAGTTAAAGCGGGGTATGAACTCACCTGGTATGATTGATATGCTAACAAAATGATGTGCACGAAAATGAGGCTCGGAAACTATCCACGACCTAAAATGAATGATGTGCTCTAACATAAGTCATGTAACAATGTCGTGCATGCAAATCCATATGATATCCATACCACTTGTACGTTTTGGAATAATGTTTATCGTCAAAATATATGTTTATGATGTCCCGTCGTATTAAAATACTTTATAAGTAGTTACGTTGAAACAACCTCCTATGATAGTCGCTAAATGGTGCACATCGAGTGTTAGGAAACGAACCCAACAGTTGTGGAAAGCTTGTATCATTATCTCAAAGTTTTAGCATTTAAGTTTCCATCCTAGAGGTCTCGTTCATAGAGAAAAATATAGGTTAAGTATGGTAATTTTGTCCAAAATATAGTTTAAGGGTGGTTTTCGGAAAGTTTAAGTAACCGTAGTTAACTCATTACAACTCCAGTAAACAAACGGTCGGACATTTTGGAAAATATGCTTGGCGAACTTACTTTTACTAGAAGACATCACTTTATAAAAAGTTCTAGATCAATGTTAAAAATGACGTTCAACATGGTCACATGTTTACCGTAACACTTGTCTAATAGAAATAATATAGTTTTTCTTATATAATAAAGTTACGGCAATTTTGTGTAAGCATGTATAATTTAATCTTTACAAATCCGTTTTCTACGTATTATATGTCCTTAGCTTCGTGTCAAAGTATACTAATATATTTTTGATAAAACAACACAATTTATAACGCTCAAGACTCATTTTTGTCTCGTACAAAATAGACGTAACATGCTGAAATTTTCAGAATTTATATATTTCGTCGTTAAACTTGAAAAATTCATATCTTCTTCGTTATAGCTCCGTTTTAATCCGTTCAAGCGGCCACGGTTTCGTTTTAAAGTATATTTTCTAAATATCTAGGCCAAACATTTTTACCTACTGTCGGATTTTCCAGATTTTGAAAATAAGGACAGACCCTTTTGCAAACTTGTCTAAATGAGTTTTTCTCGCGCCAAACTTATTCTAACCCATTCAAAACAACTCCGAAGCTATTCTAATCCTACCATACACCTTCTTAGGGTGTCATGGGTTCCTAGGCATCACCAAACTAGTATATAACAAGGAGAAATTATATGATGGATTATATATATATATAACACTTAAAAACCTTAAAAAGTGGTATGAACATCACATAACTTGCATGATTTACTTGTGCATAATAAAAATAAACATTGAAGTGAATATGGAAAATAATGATATGTATGAAATGCTTACTAGTAATTGATGAGGTTAATGAGAACAATGGATTTATCCTAATCACCCAAGGTTTTTATTTCACAACCTTAATCAAGAGTGATACTAGAGTGTATAAAACTTGACTAGAAAATTTTTGATGATCTCCTTCTTGCTTCCCATTGTGGCCGGTTTTGGAGAGGAAAAGAGAAAGAAAACATTGATTTTTACACTTTGAATTATTGTAGTGTATGTGTAAATGGTTGAGTGTAAAACACTATAAGTCAAGATCTTGTAAATATCTAGGTGAATCATGTATTTAATAATACATATATATTTTTTTTTATTATTATTATTTATTATTATGTATGTAAATGTGTAAGTAAAGTAAATGTAAAGTTACTTGAAGGTAAGTAATAACTTGTATATACATTTGAGCATTTAGGGTAGCGTTAGCTAAAAATAAATTTTAACGAGTCAAAGTAAAATATATTGAGGTCATAAAAGTTATAAAAATACATTTCTTGCAAAATTTGAGTGAAATAATAATTATCGTGTTGTTTTTAAGAAAACCGTCGTAATAATATAAATTTAACAATTTATATACCAAATAAATTTAAAACACTGGGTAACTCATTATATTATTTTTATAATCTTAATATGAGTATTAAAATATATTGGAATAATTTTTGGAAGTATTGAATCAATTGTTCAAAATAATTAATTACGCGATAGTGTTTATTTAATAAGAAAATAAACGTTTAATGAAAATGCAAAACCATGCACGAACCGTTATGAAATGATGAATATGGAGTATGATAAATGACCGGAAATTGAGAATTGTGACATTCTTCCCCTGTTAGAGGAATCGCGTCCTCGCGATTCAATCGATGATACTTAAAGTTCTACCCTTAGGTTTTGAGAAATCAGGGTGTATGGTCAAAGTGCTTATGCCAAAACTTACGCGTCTAGGTTTCTTATCTAATGAGACTCACTGAATCTGAATAATACGGTGGATCACTTAATGGTCTAGGAAAAACGTACCAGTTACGCATTGCGGGCTGCCTCAGTTCCTAAATAAAATGCTCGAGGTCGGGGTGGACTGATATTGAGTACAGGGTTTGGGTTATTTTCTTCAATTGCCACAGCTAGATGAGCTTGCATCGGTGGCTTATTCAACTGAGGACAATTATTCCGGTAGTGATTCGGGCTGTTGCACTCGAAGCAAGTCCTTTGGTTATTCCTCATGTTGCCCGTGTTAACCGTTGTTATTGGTCTTGCACGCTCTCTACACTGGCTTGAAAAATGACTCGACTGATTGCATATTGTACATAAGCGGCAGGGCTTGGACTTCGGGTGATGATAAGCACATTTAGCACATTTGGGATGTGTACCCGCATACTCTCTTTGTTCAGTACCAGTTGCCACAAAAACTCTTGCCCTTTTATTGTCTGCTACCACGTCTATCTGCTTATTCGACCCACTTGCTTCCTTCCTCTTATCACTGTTCTTCAAAGTACCATTTCTAACCATCTCGTCTGTCAGGGTTCCTGCCCTCAGTATTGCACTTTGTATTGTAGACGGCTCAGTTGTTTTCACGGTTCCACGGATTTCGGGGACAAGACCATATATGTACCTCGAGATTCTCTTGGACTCAGGGGTAACTAGATGAGGAACTAGTCTGGCTAACTCATGAAATCGGTCTGTGTAGGCTGCGTGACCAGCCCCTATCATGGAGTGGTGATAAAATTCATCCTCCAGTTTCTGCATTTCATTGTCCGGGCAGTACTCCTCTTTCAATAACGCCTTAAATTCATCCCATGTCATGCCTGTAGCTGCTTCTCTGCCCCTAGCCTGTAGCTATGTGTTCCACCATGTCAATGCCTTCCCTGATAGCAAACAAGCAGCATACTTCACCCTCTGATGTGTGGCACAATTGCTGATGTCGATCACTGACTCTGTCTTCTCTACCCATCGAGTATATGCCAAAGCACCTCCTATACCATCAAACTCCACAGGTTTGCATGCCGAAAATTCTTTATATGTGCATCCAATTCTGTTGTTGTTGTTGTTGGTGTTGTTGTTGTAACTGCCAACTACATTGTTGGTGTCGCCAGTACCGTTCCCGTTCCCGTGGTTTCCCGAGTTATTCATATGATTTCCAACTTGTGTGACAATAGTGGGAAGCAAGATTTGAAGTTGTTGAGCGATGATGGCGGCAAAATCAGGGTTTCCGCCAGCGTTGTTGTCATTGTTACCCATGTCGCTACCGCCTTCTCTACCTCCACGCCCACCTGTCCTTCCACCCCTTGGCGCCGCACCACCTCAGCCAGTGCTGCGTGTTACCCTCTTTGGTGCCATGATCTCTGCAAGGGAAAGAACCGTTGAATTCCCAATGTCTATACTTAACGTTCTCAAACATAATACCACGCCACAAATTGGTTCCTAAGGTGTGCCCACACCGATCTACGTATGCGTGGTCGCATATGTCCACGTGGGTTGTGACGCATTTATAATTATGTTGGCCACCATAATTATAATTGTCTCATTTCACACGTGTACACACCACCAAGCATACATGTCTCGGCGATTGATGTTACTGGAATAGGTAGCCATTCTATCATCTGATTCTAAACGGTGGAGGAGGAATTTATGGTAGGTATCTATGGAGAGTCGCACTTGGTGTATAGGAAATTCCTTTAGGTGCTAATGTCACGATGAGGTTTAGTCGCCAACAGTTCCCAAAGTATCCTCAAGAGAACTCCCATCCTCGGGCAAAATCATCAAATCTATACAGCTATATAGTAACACTTATTTAGCTCGATCTCGTGTCTCATCAAACAAGAACTGTCACGAGATCAAGTTAGATAAGTGTTTATTATTGAGCTCCATATCTCTGATGACTCAACTAGATTTTGGGACTCCCCTATCGGTACAAGGAAACCATGCTATCTAATGAGGTGGGTCTAGACGAAATTTTTCAGAAAACATATGCGCACGAAAAGTGTGTAAGGCAATAGGAAAAGAAAGGATCGACGTGAGAGCGGTTATAGTCTAGGAACTAAATGCAACCTAGTTCTCTATAACCAAGGCTCTGATACCAATCTGTCACACCCCCAAAATATCGCAGCGGAACGATAGTGTCATTGGGGTATGACGTCATAGCACAAAGTATGGATACAGAAAACGACCTCTATAATGAGACGTTTTGAAAAGTTCACCATTCGATTACATATGTTAAAGTTTACACAACAAGAAATCCCAAAGTTTGATAATACATAAAGAGTTTACAAAACATGTCGAATGGTGATTGTTAAAAGCACAAGACTCCAATGTATGCCATGCGACCCAAAAGCTCCATGAAATGCTATCACCTTACGACCTGAGATAAACATGCTAAAAAGTGTCAACACAAAGGTTGGTGAGTTCGTAAGTTTGTGATAAAATGATCTGAAATACTTTGAGAAATGTTCACACAGCAAAGGCATTATAAATCCACTCAGTTCCAAGTTCCGCCCATACAAAACTTGCAACCTGTGTGTTCACAACCCATTGCCTAAAATTGAATGACAATCATGAATATGCGCGTTAAGGTAGTTAAAGGTATAAATGTCACCACAAGGGTCTTCCAACAACTCGTGTTGGGATGTTCCTTCAACGCTCACGTTGGGCTGTATCCATAAAAATGGCCTTCCAACATATAAATGCCGGGATGTTCCTCCAACGACTCACGTTGGGCTGTATCCAAATAATTGGCCTTCCAACATATAAATGCCGGGATGTTTGTTTAAGTCTAGTCACTACACGCACCAAGTCTAAAGTATAAGTAATGTTGTTTGGTAAAAGAGTTTAAATGTTTGGATAAATAAGCATATATCTCGCCCCAAATAGTTTATAGGAATTTAAATGAGTTAAAGCGGGGTATGAACTCACCTGGTATGATTGATATGCTAACAAAATGATGTGCACGAAAATGAGGCTCGGAAACTATCCACGACCTAAAATGAATGATGTGCTCTAACATAAGTCATGTAACAATGTCGTGCATGCAAATCCATATGATATCCATACCACTTGTACGTTTTGGGAATAATGTTTATCGTCAAAATATATGTTTATGATGTCCCGTCGTATTAAAATACTTTATAAGTAGTTACGTTGAAACAACCTCCTATGATAGTCGCTAAATGGTGCACATCGAGTGTTAGGAAACGAACCCAACAGTTGTGGAAAGCTTGTATCATTATCTCAAAGTTTTAGCATTTAAGTTTCCATCCTAGAGGTCTCGTTCATAGAGAAAAATATAGGTTAAGTATGGTAATTTTGTCCAAAATATAGTTTAAGGGTGGTTTTCGGAAAAGTTTAAGTAACCGTAGTTAACTCATTACAACTCCAGTAAACAAACGGTCGGACATTTTGGAAAATATGCTTGGCGAACTTACTTTTACTAGAAGACATCACTTTATAAAAAGTTCTAGATCAATGTTAAAAATGACGTTCAACATGGTCACATGTTTACCGTAACACTTGTCTAATAGAAATAATATAGTTTTTCTTATATAATAAAGTTACGGCAATTTTGTGTAAGCATGTATAATTTAATCTTTACAAATCCGTTTTCTACGTATTATATGTCCTTAGCTTCGTGTCAAAGTATACTAATATATTTTTGATAAAACAACACAATTTATAACGCTCAAGACTCATTTTTGTCTCGTACAAAATAGACGTAACATGCTGAAATTTTCAGAATTTATATATTTCGTCGTTAAACTTGAAAAATTCATATCTTCTTCGTTATAGCTCCGTTTTAATCCGTTCAAGCGGCCACTGTTTCGTTTTAAAGTATATTTTCTAAATATCTAGGCCAAACATTTTTACCTACTGTCGGATTTTCCAGATTTTGAAAATAAGGACAGACCCTTTTGCAAACTTGTCTAAATGAGTTTTTCTCGCGCCAAACTTATTCTAACCCATTCAAAACAACTCCGAAGCTATTCTAATCCTACCATACACCTTCTTAGGGTGTCATGGGTTCCTAGGCATCACCAAACTAGTATATAACAAGGAGAAATTATAGGATGGATTATATATATATATATAACACTTAAAAACCTTAAAAAGTGGTATGAACATCACATAACTTGCATGATTTACTTGTGCATAATAAAAATAAACATTGAAGTGAATATGGAAAATAATGATATGTATGAAATGCTTACTAGTAATTGATGAGGTTAATGAGAACAATGGATTTATCCTAATCACCCAAGGTTTTTATTTCACAACCTTAATCAAGAGTGATACTAGAGTGTATAAAACTTGACTAGAAAATTTTTGATGATCTCCTTCTTGCTTCCCATTGTGGCCGGTTTTGGAGAGGAAAAGAGAAAGAAAACATTGACTTTTACACTTTGAATTATTGTAGTGTATGTGTAAATGGTTGAGTGTAAAACACTATAAGTCAAGATCTTGTAAATATCTAGGTGAATCATGTATTTAATAATACATATATATATTTTTTTTTTATTATTATTTATTATTATGTATGTAAATGTGTAAGTAAAGTAAATGTAAAGTTACTTGAAGGTAAGTAATAACTTGTATATACATTTGAGCATTTAGGGTAGCGTTAGCTAAAAATAAATTTTAACGAGTCAAAGTAAAATATATTGAGGTCATAAAAGTTATAAAAATACATTTCTTGCAAAATTTGAGTGAAATAATAATTATCGTGTAGTTTTTAAGAAAACCGTCGTAATAATATAAATTTAACAATTTATATACCAAATAAATTTAAAACACTGGGTAACTCATTATATTATTTTTATAATCTTAATATGAGTATTAAAATATATTGGAATAATTTTTGGAAGTATTGAATCAATTGTTCAAAATAATTAATTACGCGATAGTGTTTATTTAATAAGAAAATAAACGTTTAATGAAAATGCAAAACCATGCACGAACCGTTATGAAATGATGAATATGGAGTATGATAAATGACCGGAAATTGAGAATTGTGACATAAACCTTGTTGATTCTATCTTATTTCAACAATTCATATGCAACTATATGCATCAAACTTACATTTATTATAAAAGGAATCAAAGCTTTTATAAAACCAATGTCCCGCATTATTTAAGAATTTGCTATATATTTTCAAATCAAGATATACATACATACATGCCTTAAGAGCAACCTACTCTAATGTCTGTGAACTTCTCTTTGATTGCTTCTTTGACTCCCGACCCAATTGACTTCGGCCCGGTATACTTAACAATGCATTCCCCCCGCCTTGAACGGATAATACCTCCACACTTCCACCAAAGTTGGTTATCGTTGGCGTCAGAATTTCGAGATGCCCATTCACTTCCTGCAATTTAACATTTACAATATCATTTCTATAGATAACAGGTGGCAAATTGTGGGTTGGTCGGCCAAAATGGCTAACGGGTCAAAAGGATTTGTGTAGGGCTGATAGAAACCACTTCTAATTTATCACCTTCAGTTACTTGTGAGAGTTTTCGAGTAACAATATCCATCATCACAACTGTTTTTGATATGGATCCACCACAACTCCTATGCCAAATATCAGACTTCCATTTCTTGCTGCAGCAAATGGTTTAAAACCCGTGGCAATTCTGTGCAGTCTCTCGGCTTCATTTATACCTACCAAAACAATAGAACATCAAAGGTTAACATTACATAAATCACTATCCACACGATACACAACTATTTTGCAGAACATGTTATAACACCCAATAGCAATTGCTCTGTGCCAACATTGGTAAGGTTCCAAAATAGAGAAAATAAGGCAGAAAAACTGTTTTAGTATGTGTGACCTTACAAAAGACTCTGACCGAAATGATTACCAACATAGAACGAACCTTCGACCAAAAACATGATCAGCGGCTTATTTTTCATTTCACATGCAAATAGCCCCCATCCATTGTTTCTGCAATACCGAAACAACCAAGTCCACATACATGTTACTTAGTCAAGAATATAGGACTCTACTGTAAAATTCATTGATTAGATAGTAACCTGAAAGCATATTACTATTTCACATATTCATAAGCCATATTGATCAATTGACATGAAATGAATTTGAACCAAACCAATAGGGTGTTTGTTTAAGTTTTTTTAGATAAAGTAACTCCTGTAAGCACATTATAAAAGCTGATAAGTTTTAAAACAACGGATAAAATTGAGAAAAATGAAGTCTAACATGAAATCAGAGAAGCTACTGAAAACGTGTCATAACTAAAAAAAGCAAAAGAAACTTACCGAGATCATTTGCTCTCTAACTTTGTGTATCAGCTCAATATCACCATCAACATTCAAACCAAACCCAGCCTTTGCGCCAAATCTATTGAAACTTGTTTCCCCATGTCATAACAATGTATTACTGAACGGGTTGAGGATTTACGGCCCACCTGAGACGAAGCTCCAGTTTAGTGGGTGCATGAGTTTGAAATTCAGAAAAAAATACCATGTATTAAGTTTTAAGATATATAAGTGGCAGTGACAGCAGTTAAGACTATATATGCGGTGCCAATTTTAATCCATGTAACAACAATGAGTCAATATATGTTGTATTCTGATATTAGCTTGCGACAAAACTGAATATCAAATATAAGCTCATGCATCTATTATTTCTTTAGCTTGCCATGAGGAACCCACAAGCCATATACAATTTCCTAAAAAGAATTACCATCTTTTATTTCAATTAAATCTTATTGGCTACACCGTACACAATATACCTGGCAACATATATTCATTCTATGGACATGGGCACTTTTTTCCTCCGCTAAACACATTATCTGAAAAACAGGTTGACAGTGTGTATGATGTATACCTCTTAAATAATTTTTTAACGATTTTTATTAGTATTTCAATATGGTTGTTTTTGCAATCATCATAAACACATTATCTGAAAGGTTTAAAATAATGAACCTAAACTGAACCACCTGTTTCAGTCCAACCCCATTTGAACCCGTTACCCAACCTATTCCACTTACTGATGCTACATCAGCATGAGTGATGTCAAGTACATCAGCAATAGCAGATCTAAAATGAATGAGTGAAGAGGTGTATGAAACATCTAAGGCTCTAGGTGAACTAAATGAAATTAGGCACATGAACATTATATCAAGAAAAACATCAATCTTGATGTAAAATACACCTTTATCAACAACATGAAGATGTACAAACTTTCCATCATGCATGATATGCAGGGCATCAACGATAGTTGTATCAATGGTAGCACATTGTGGATTTGGATTCATCACCTAACACAGCAAATGAAGTGTGAGCGTAAAATGTTCAGAAAATATAGCGAAACATAGCATAGAACTGTTTTCTACCTTCTCCGCCAAGGTTGAATCAGGAGGAAGACCCCGTGCTATAACTTGCATCAAGATATCCCTTGATCTAATATAAATCACATCTTAAAATACATTTAGTTACTAATAAAATGATTCTTTAAATAAACATAGATATATGTAATTAAAAGACTAACGTTAAAATCCCATGTGGTTTGCTATCAACTGTTATAATGGTAGAGTTAATGCCACACTCCAGCATTGCTTTTGTTGTCATTAGAACTGTGTCTGATGGTGAAACAGTCACAAGCCTGGACGATCAACAAATTGAGAAGCAAGTAACTTATTATTTTGTGAAAGGTGGATAAAACAAACTAATGAATTTATTATCGAAGTAAAGCTATAACCTACATTGAATTTTCTAATATTATGGTCGATAAAGAAGGCTTGAACAGTCACTCTTCAAGTGTTACAACGAATGAGCTGGAACCTGCATAATGAGCATACTATTAATACATTTCTTACATCAGGAAGATTAGATTAGTGAGTATGATGTACATCATAGACCTGCTATATTGAACTGATCATTTGACTATTGCAATAAACAGTTTTTAGAATTTTGAACATAAGCCAAAGCCGAATTATTTTATTCATCTCAAAAATCAATCCTCAAAATTGGGGTAAGTAAAAGTGAAAATAAAATCCTCAGATTACAGTAGATAATAAAACACCAATCGAGCAAAATAAGTAAAACATAAGTACTCTTGGAGGGATGATTTTTAGTCTATCAAAAGAAATTCACGAACCATTGGCTCTTGCAGGCTAGCAGATACCTTAGACATCATCCGAAAAATCGGCAAACCATAGTGACCATTTATGTAATTAACTCTAACTATTAACTCTAACTATCATAGTACATATCGCAAACTTACAAAGAAAGGGCCTTATCAGTTCGTACCTATATTTGACAGGTTCGATCAAGTAAGTCGCTTCTAGTTTCTTCCTCCATTCTGTTGGCATACAAAACCACTAAATTTAAAATTAAAAAAAAAATCCAAATTCAAAATTAACAACAGAAAAACAAATTCTACATAAATTAAACCACAAACAATGCTCAATTCACAACACGAGGCAATAATTCAAACAAAACCCGTAACAAAAATTCAGTAAACCTAATTTCTAATAGACATTGTAAAATAACAAATTAAGAGAATTCATGCAAAGAGAGAACAGAGAGTAACATCAAGGTGCTGCATTTTTTTGTCCAGCCAAATAAGACGCAGCTTCTATAAATCCATCAAGTAATCAACCAAACAAACCGAAAATCAAAAAATCAATAAAACCACAATTGATGATGAATCAAATTAGGGTTTTTTTTAAAAAAAAATAATGAATGGTGTGAAATTTATCATGAAAAATCGTGATCTTTAATGAAAACAGTTTTGGATCAGTCACAATTTTTTTAGGGCGATTATTTTATGGTGTTATCGTTTAGGGTTATTGATTGATTTTAGTTTTGAATTGAAAGAAATCTTTGGGGTAACGAAATTGAAGATATGAGTTTCTTCGATATGAGATCCGGATTTGGGGGAAAAATTAATTGCGTGTATTAATTTTTAGAAACGGTAGAAGGGTTTTGATGGAGATAATTGGGGGAAGAGTTTTGGGGGGAAAGAGGGATAATCGGACGGCTGAGGGAGTTTTAGGCAAAATAAATGCCACGTGGCATTTTTATAGAATTTTGGGGGAGATGACATTTGAACAAACCCTCCCTTATATGGAGGAGTGATAATTTTTATGACTTCAATATATTTTATTTTGATCCGTTAAAATTTATTTTTAGTTAACGCTACCTTAAATGCTTAAATAAATATACAAGTTATAAATCATCTTTAATTAACTACACCTTTCTACTACACATATGTATTTAGCTAATCAAAACTCATTTGGTCTTTTTTTTCTTCATACATGTCGACCACCCCCATGGGTGAGTCATTTGTGGTACTAAATATCTTTCATGTATATGTATTATACTCAAAATATCAAACACATACACACAAAATATCCAAGGTGAAAAATCAAAAGCCATTTTCTCTTCCTCTCTTTTCTTGAAAACCGGCCAAGCATCAAGGATCAAGGAGGGATCATCAAATTTTTCTAGACAAGTTATTTATACTCTAGTATCACTTTTGTTTAAGGTTTTGTAATAAAAACCTTGGGTGATTAGGAAATCCTTTGTTCTTATAACCTCATCAAGTATTCTAGTAAGCATCTCATGTCCATTTTTCATCTTACATATTTATTTCATATTCATTTCATCATATTTGAGAAAACATGCAAGTCATATGATGTTTGTACCACTTTTTCATTGTTATTAAGTGTTATATATATATTTCATCCTATAATTACTCCTTGAAACATATCACTTGTGGTGATGCCTAGGAACCCATGACACCCTAAGAAGGTGTATGGTAGGATTAGAATAGCTTCGGAGTTGTTTTGAATTGGTTGGAATAGGTTTGGCGCGTGAAAAACTCATTTTGACAACTTTAGTTAACGGTCTGTCCATATTTTTAAATCTGGGAAAATTCGACAGTTGGTAAAATATTTTGGGCTAGATATTTGGAAAATACACTTTAAAATGAAAACGTGGCCGCTTGAACGGATTAAAACGGAGTTATAACGAAGAAGTTATGAATTTTTCAAGTTAAGCAACGAAAACTATAAATTCTGGAAATTTCAGCAAGTTACATCAAATTTGTACGAGTCAAAAATGAAGCTTAGGCGTTGTAAATTATTTCGACTTATCAAAAATATATTAGTATACTTTGATACGAAGCTAAGGACATATAAAACGTAGAAAACGGACTTGTAACGATTAAATTATACACGTTTACACAAAGTTGCCGTAATTTTATTATATAAGAAAAACTATACTATTTCTAATAGACAAGTGTTACGGCAAAACAAGTCACCATGTTGGAGGTCGTTTTTAACATTGATGTAGAACTTTTTATAAAGAGATGTCTTCTAGTAAAAGTAAGTTCGCCATGTATATTTTCCAAAATGTCTGACCGTTTGTCTAGCGGAGTTATAACGAATAAAATACGGTCACTTAAACTTGGCCGAAAACCACCCTTAGACTATATTTTTGGACTAAAGTACTATACTTAACCTATATTTTTCTTTGTGATCGAGACCTCTAGGATGGAAACTTAAACACTAAAACTTTGAGATAATGATACAAACTTTCCAAAACTGTTGAGTTCGTTTCCTAACACTCGATGTGCACCATTTTACGACTAGCTTTCCGAGGCCATATAGTCACTTTCATGACTTGTCAAATTATATTATTTTGCGACGAAAAGTTATAGATTCATAATAAATCACTAAATGATTATCGTAGGATATCATTTCAACGTAAATACTTGTAAAGTATTTGGTAACTTGACAATATGTCATAAACATATATTTCGACGATAAACTTTATTTTCCAAAATGTACAAGTGGTATGGATATCATATGAGTTTGCATGCACGACATTGTTTCATGACTTATATTAGAGCATATCATTCATAATAGGTCGCGGTTAGAGAGTTGCGTCTCATTTCTGTGCATCCACTTTGTCATCATAACTATTGCAACATGTGAGTTCGTAGCCCCACTTTTACTCGTTTAATTGTTTCATAAACTCTTCGGGGGAGATACATGCTCAACTACTTGCTTTTACTTTACATTTATATGAACTTAAATATCTTTTGTTTCACTCTATGTGCGCGTAAGTAGATTATGCCTGAACTAAATTGATCACTATCTTTTGAACGCTATTAGTTGAAACACTTTCCTTGATTTTGAACCCTTCGACATGTATATTTGAGCTCTTTTAAATTGATTCGAACCCTTTAACATATAAGTGAACACTTTGGACTTGATATGAACTTTTTGACATATAGTTGATCTCTTTTAACTTGTACAAGGACCCTTTTGATATATTTTAAACTTGTTTGACGTGATTTTGAACGCTTCGACTATCTTGAACCTTTTAATATTATTCGAACTCTTTGACTGTTCTGAACTTTTGAACTCGACTTAAATCTTTGAACTTAATTACGAACTTTTGAACGGAACTCTTGAACTTAAATACAAACTTATGACTTGTTTGAACTTATTGAACCGTACGTGTTATGACCTTGACCTAAAGTCTCCCATGTTCGGAGCATCACTATAAAGTCTCCTTTGTTCGGAGCATCACTATAAAGCCTCCCCGGTTCGGAGCAGAATGTCTCCCTATGGGAACGGAGCATTTTCAATCTAAGTCTCCCCTGTTCGGAGCAGTGCAAATTCTCCCATGTTTGGAGTGTTCTTAATTGTATATTAATAGTTGTATGATGTACTGTTCGTACATTAGCATTGTTAGTCTCCTATTAGTAGGTAGTATGGATAGCGCTATTAGAGGTCGGCCAACCTCTCGTCCACTATGTTACGGGACGCATATTATTTATTCTAGGGGCTTTGCCTGGCATACATTATTATATACGTGGTACTATATTGTGAACTATTATGACCACTTATACTCGACTACTAGACACACTATATTTTTGTGCAATGGGTTGTGAACACACAGGTTGCAAGTTTTGTATGGGCGGAACTTGGAACTGAGTGGATTCACAATGCCTTTGCTTTGTGAACCATTATGATAATGTGTACTTGACTATTAGACATACGTATTTTGGCAGTGGGTTGTGAACACACAGGTTGCAAGTTTTGTATGGGCGGAACTTGGAACTGAGTGGATTTACAATGCCTTTGCTTTGTGGACTATTCTAAATGACCAAAAACTTTGCCTTTGTTGCATGAACGCTCTTTAAAAGCTTTACTTGTTAACCAAACTCTATGAACTCACTCAACCATTGTGTTGACACTTTTAGCATGTTTTATCTCAGGTATCTAAGGCATTCACTTCATGGCATGCATGTGGACTTATCATAGAGTCGCGGTGTCGACGCGTCTCACATATATTTTATGCACTTAACTATCGCTTGATTGTAACAAACTCATTTTGATATATTGGAAATAATTTGGGACCTAATCTTTGTAAACTCTGATTATTTTAATGAATCAAACGATATTTTCAAAACGACACTTTAGGTCGTTCGATATAACTGTAACTTTGATGCTATGACAGTCCTCCCCAAGGTATTCCATTCCGCTGTAAAACAGGTAATTTGGGGGTGTGACATCTTCTAAGTCTTAATGTGTGGCGTACCTTTCTAAAATGATACGGTGTATCTACCTTCAGTTCAATAGACATTTCCGACTTGATCCATTTAGCTCCAACTTGCGTCCAAAATAGCTAACTTTCACCAAATGCTTGTTAATAACTGAGATTTACAAAAGTAAGCGATTAAGTATCAATTCTCATATTAAATAATACAAAACAATCAATATACATAGGATAAATGGTGCTAATAATATGTTGTTATTTGATATTATCAAATATCCGCCCACTTGAACTTTACTTGTCCTCAAGTAAACTTTTAGATTTAACTTATGAAAATGTATCCTAAACATTATTTAGGATTTTTTTTATAGTTAAGCATTTATTTGTTTAATCTTGATTGCACAACCAAACACCTCACGAAATAGGAAAATAAAATCACTCAAATCACTCAACTAATCTATGTGGTAATATTTAGGTAATTTGCTCAATTGCTCGGTCGTGACGAATATTCTATCATAAGCTAGGCAAGGATACATATCTCCACCACTAAAGCCAAGGAGTAATAAGTCTAAAGCGGTAAGTTAGGTTAGTTGTGATAAGGTTGTGCATAGCTTTTGTTCAAACATCTTCTACACAAACTCAATAGATCGCTGCCGCGAATCCTTGATTCCTCGAATAGCGGTTGGTCACTAGTGTGTATTGTAGGGAATTATATTTTGTAAAACAGATTTAAGTGTGTTTAATTCTGTTTAGTGTTAATTCTGACAGTGTTAGTAGTTAAGTATGGTAAGCCATGATTAAGTCTGTTGGTAGTTAAGTCTGCCAGTACTAATGGAGTTAAGTCTGGCAGAACTAATAGTTGATAGTTAAGTCTGTTTATGATAAAAACAAAATAGTTTGTTAGAGTTATATTAGGAATAGATATGTACACGTAGAGATATCTTAGGAAGAGATATCTTTACCCTTCTACAAGTCTTGTAGTCAATTAGGGTTTCCTTAGTGTATAAAAGGATCCCTAAGGTATTAGGTTAAAGGTACGAGTTGTAAGCCTTAACCTTTGAGTAAAGTAATAGAAAATACGAAGTTAGTTATTTTTGTGTTCTTCATACTTTGTGTGTTAAGATTCCGCATTAACACATCAAGATCTTGTTAAGAGTTCTTCACATAATAAATTTGGATTTATTCAAGTTTATTATAAGTCATTAAAGGCTACTTAGATCCATAAACTTTTGGACCTACAAGTGGTATCAGAGCCTGTAGAAGGACTCTGTTGTTGAAGATACACAAAAACAAACACTCATTCCAACCAGAAAACATCAAACATGTCTGAGAATCTAAGTGAAAAGGCAACTGAAACCTACTCTGAGCATCCCAGTGATGAAGAATCAAACCATGAAGAAGGAGCAGACGACTTTCAACCCAAACCAACCCAAATCACAAACACCACAAACATCTCCAACATGAAGCTTCCACCACTGAAGAAAGATGAATATGACATATGGGCTATGGAGATGGAGCATTACTTAGAGTACACAGACAATGAAGTTTGGAAGGTGATACAGAAGGGTAACTCTAAGAAGAGAGTTACCAAAGGAAAAGATGGCACTTATACTATGTTGCCACCTGTCACCGCTGCTGAGATCCTTGTTGTAGAGAAGGAGAAGAAGGCCAAAAGCATCTTGCTAATGGCACTTCCTAAGGAGCATATCAGACGTTTTCATGGGATGGATGATGCAAAGGAAATATGGGAGGCAATCAAGGTAAGATTTGGAGGAAATGTCAACTCTAAGAAGATGCAAATGGCTGTCTACAAACAGAAAATTGAGGCTTTTACTATTTATAGTTCTGAGGTATTAGAGAAGGGCTATGATAGGTTTCAACAACTTCTGTCACAACTGGAGGCCCATGGTGCTGGTGTTTCTGATAAGGATGCAAATCACAAATTCCTCAGGTCATTGCCAAAAGAATGGTCAAGTCTTGCAATGACCATGAGAACCAGACCTGAAATTGACACCATATCAATTGATGATCTGTACAACAACCTAAGGGTTTTTGAACAGGAGATCAATAATGTGTCAAAACCATCCTCTTATAGCTCTCAGAATCTTGCCTTTATATCTCATTGCAAGAACAGTACTAACCAGGTTAAGTCTGGTAGCAGTTATAGTACTTCCTCAATAAGTACTATGGAAAGAAGGGCACCTGCTGGAGTTGCTGATCAGGTTATCTACTCTCTCTTTGCTAGATCATCAGAAGAAATAGATTTGCTCAATGAAGATTTGGAGCAAATCAATGATGCTGATATTGAAGAAATGGATATTAATTGGCAAATAGCCATGATAGCTATCAGGATGAACATGTTCTTTAAAAGACATGGCAGGAGAGTTCGCTATGATCCAAAGACTCCAGTAGGCTTTGATTAAAAGAAGCTTGAGTGCTATAACTGTCATCAAACTGGGCACTTTGCAAGGGAATGTAAGGGTCCTGCTGCAACTGATAGGAAAAAGAAGGAAGCTGAGAAGAAGAAAGATCAAAAGGTTGACTGTTGACCATAGATGGAGGTGCTATCAATTTGGGAGAACATGCTGATAAGGAATCTACCAGTCACTCTGCTTTCATGGCCATTGGCTCAAACAGTGAGGTATATTTATGTTCAAAACTATGTGTTGATTCATATAATCTTATTAAAACACAAAGTGATGAACAATTAACTCAGTTGAGAGAACAGGAACTTCAAATTCTAGCTTATACCAATGTTGTAAAAACCTTAGAAATACAAATTTCAAACCTTCAAAAGCAAAATTCATCTCTAAATGAAAAGTTAATGTTTCAAGCTAATGAAAATTTTGTTAAGGATGAAAAGCTAAGAAAATATAGAAGAATAGGTATGAAAGCTCAACAAGAAAGAGATGAGTTAAAGAAAATAGTTAAGTCTTGGGGAGAGTCTTCTAAAAATCTACACAAGTTAATTAATTCTGGCATAAGCTCTAGTTGTAAATTGGGCTTAGGTTATCAGATTCAATCAGATAGTGAGGTTTTAAGTTATGAAGAAGAGATGAAACCTGGTGTTTTTGGTAGTTCAGAAGAAGACAATGTTGGTAAACCACTTTATAGTAGATTTGTTAAAACTGATAATTATAAAGGAGTTCCACCACCACTTAATGAAGACTACATACCTAAAGCTAAACAAAAGGTTGATGAGTCTTTATTTGATTACAGCAAAATGAGAAATCCTGAAACAATTGCCTCTCAAGACTATTCCATTGAATTTTCTGCCTGTCAATTCCATGACAGTAAAGAATTCTGTGAGAAAAGTTCTGGAACCAGTGTCTCAGAAGATAAAACCAGTGAGTATTCTTCCTGTCAATCTAATGACAGTGAAGGGTCCATTGGGAATGTCTCTGAATGTTCACTAGAGCTTAATTCTGAACCCATAAAGATTTCTAAACTTGTTTTAAATAGTAAGACTTATGTGCCAAAACAAGCTGAGTCTGTCAAAACTTCTGTGTCTAAACCAGAAATTGTTAAAACTAGTTGTGTCCAAACCCCTAGGCAACAGGTTAAACCTGAGACATCTAAAGTAGACAGAAAGAACTGGAATGGGTTAATGCAAAGAGAATTTGGGGAGGAATACTCTTTCACAAAGAAGAGTTATTTTGTGTGTGGAAGCCTAAGTCATTTGATAAAAGAATGTGATTATCATGAGAAAAGAATGGCTAAGGAGGCTGATTTAAGAAAGAAAATGGCTGTAAACACTAGTAATGGGTTAGTTAGACCAGTGTGGAATAATACAAATAGAATTAACCATGTAAATCAGTTTGTCACAAGACTAGTACCTGTTAATACTGGTAGTACTTCTGTTAATTCTGTTAGGTCAAGGGTGGGAAATGGTGTACAAATTAATTCTGGTAGGCAAAGCATTAATACTGGTAATATTTTTAGAGTTAATACTTGTCATGTTAAGTCTGGCCAAGCTAAAGTTAATTCTGGGTATATGAATGTTAAATCAAAACCTACCAGTCCTTCACCCAGTCCCAAGTTTAGAAAACCACAGGTGAACCAATTTAATCAAAGACTTCATTATGGTTCTCACTCACCTGTAAGAAGACCCATAGATCATAATGGAACTAAATTGTTCAACCTTATGCTGCAAGGGGTAATTGGGGGACTGCTGTTAAGCCCTCAGCAGGTTATACTTGGAGACAGAACAAACCACACTCCAAGAATAATAATGGACCATTTTCAGCTTATACTTTGAACTCTAAAGGTCCACAAGGCAGACCCAAGCCAATACAGGCCTGGGTCCCCAAGAGAAACTAATTTCTCTTTTTGATATGCAGGAACATCCACACTAGAAGCTAGGAAGCAGAGGAATTGTTAATAGTGGATGCTCTGGGCATATGATTGGTAACAAGGATCACTTGAAGGAGTTTGAGGAAGTCCAAGGAGGTTCTGTTACCTTTGGAGGCAGCATAGGCTACCCTATGAGTATTTAGATTTTTATGAAAGTATTATGAACATCTTTGTGTTGGTGTGATTTGGTGATTTTGAGAACATCTTTTGATTTCTGTGTTTGTTATAATATCTTTGGTGTGCTTGAAAAATTCTCTTTGGTTGTTATATGAATTAATTCAGATAGACTTTTTGAGTTAATTCTGCTTTTAAGATCTACCTATTGTATTTCTCTTGGTTCTAGACTAATTTTTCAAGGAAATGCAATATCTATCAAAGATAGGGGAGGTATGGAAGCTATGCTGATGGATGTGCTACTATTCAGAGTTAAATCCGGTGATGTCACATTTAAGTCTGTTTGACTATTTTAAGTCTGGTAGTGCAAAAATATTACCGTTAGTGCTGGTCGAGGGAAAATCCATTTTTACTGTATTGATAGTACCGTTACCTACTCTTAGGCGGTAAGAAGTATATATATGGATACTTTTTAATAAAATTTATATTTATCCATTATCTACTTTCTTTAAAATCTTTAAAAGTTCAAATCCTTTTCTCTCGATAAAGTATTTTCACCAACATTAACCCTAACTCACGCCGCACTACCAAAACTTACAATTCACTACGATTATGGCTCAATTAAAGTTCAATGATAAGCACAACCAAGTGGCCTTCCTCAAGAAGCCAAATGAAAGCACTAGCTTCGAACAGATAGTGGATTTCCTAAAAGGTACCCATATTAGGTATGCTCTCACTCATAATCCCACTATCTATATATCCCTAGTCAAACAGTTTTGGCAGACTACTACTGCTAGAACTCTTGCTGATGGGACATTAGAATTAACTGCGACTATTGATACTTTAAAGTATTCAGTCACTGAGGAATCAGTCAGAAGTTATCTTCAATTGGTTGATGCCTCAGGGATCACAATGTTGCCAAATGATGAACTTTTTCAAGGACTTCAAAACATTGGATATCCAACTGAAGGATCATTCACTTTTTGGAAAAGCACTTTTACACCATAATGGAGGTTTCTGTTGCATCATCTCCTCCATTGTATGAGTCCTAAAAGTGGTGGATGAGATCAATTTGGAAGCACTATTGCTTCTGCATTGGTCTGTCTATCCACTGGTAGACTCTTTAACTTTTCTAAAATGATTTTTGATGCTATGGTTTCAAATGCAAATAAAGAGAAAAAGTTTTTAATGTACCCTAGGTTTCTGCAAATGATTTTAAATGCAGAAACTGCAAACAAGCAACAATATATTGTTGTCCCTTTCACCAAAAAGATTTTTGCAAATATGAAAAGGGGATTTCAAGGGTTTCACAGGCCTTTGTTGCCTGCTATGTTGTCTGCTATTGCTAACCTTGTAGGTACATCTATAGCTGGTGCATCTGAGACACAAGAGCAATCACAAGAGCCTGCACAGAGGGTACCCACTCCATCACCACAAAGAACACCAACACCACCACAGAGAACACCAACTCCACCTCCACCTTCCCACCAGTGTATGAGGAAGAATCTCCTGAAATTCCTCACTCACAACCTCCAACACCCACCACTACAGCAGATCCAGTTTCTCTATCTCATGAGGAGCTCATCAATCTAGTTCTCAAACTTCTAACCATAATAGAGAAATTAGAAAAAGATCTACAGAGGTCAACAAAGGCTCAAGCTGAAACTGTGATCAGACTGGTTAAGAGAGTCAAAAGGTTGGAAGGTAAATTCAAATCTAATGGTATAGAAATTACTGCCTCAGACGGTGAAGAAAATTCTCCCAAACAGGGGAGGAATATGGAGGAGGATGGTGGATCAGATTTCATAACACCAACAAAGAAATCTTCTAAGGAGACAATCAGTCCTCAAAGTCTTGAAGCAGCTGAAATCCTGGTCAAAAACTTAAGTCGGAAGAAGAGGAAATCAGAAAATGAGGCTACAAGTTCTGATGTTAAGTCTGCCAGTAATGATGCAGTTAAGTCTGGTGGTGATACTGAGGTTAAGTCTGGCAGTGTTCCTGAAGTTAAGTCTGCCAGTACATCTATTAAGTCTGGTGAGGAGTTCTCTCAAAGGAAAGACAATGGAATAATGGAAGAATCTTCTGAGCCCAAGAGGACCAAAATACAAATCAGAGAAGATGAAGCAAGTATGGCAGAGATTTCCAGAATTAAAGTAGAGGAGGATGTTGCAGCAGCTAAGCTTGCAAGACAGCAGATGGATGATGAATTGATTGCAAGAAGCTTGCAGCAACTACCAGAGTTAACTGAGGAATAAAGGAAAAGACAGGCTGAGGTTTTAGAGTCTACCAAATATTATACTGATGAAGACTGGGATATAATCAGAGGCAAACTTGAGGTGAACAGGAACATTCTACCAGACATTGGAGCTGAGGATTTTGCTAGAAAAATGGTAGAGATGATTAATGAGAAGAAAAAGATGCTGAGAGAACAAAGGAAAAGTGTAGCCACCTGTAAAATTTCACTATCATTAGTTGTCGTATCAATAAACTAGATTGTTTATCAAAAATCATTTGAGCTAAGTTAAGCATTTTAGCATATACGTCTCATTCTTTTTATAAAATTTATGCATCCTCGAGTAGTTTTATTTAAACGAATCATTAAAATTTGATCATTCCTGATATTTACTGATAACTAAATCACACTCACGAGAAATTTTCTTGTATTACGAGTCCGCACGCGTACCGGTATCATATAAGTAACCATGAAGTTTGAAAACGAGCTAATAAAGTCAAAAGTTATATCATCGTATCAGTTTCTCTAAAACGTGTCCAAAAATATAAGTATTATACTTTTCCCGTTTCGGGATTATACGTCTACCAACCAAACAGCGGGACGCGAAATACACTTAATACCCAATACAACCTAATATATCTAACAAATACATTTTTACAAAAAATAAAACTAAAATAATCCTACCCACTACCCTAAAAACCCACGCCTTATTCTGCTATCCCTCACAAATCATTATCTCATTTTTTTTTCATCTTCCCAATACACGCCTCACTTCATCTTCTCCAAAAGAAGTAAACCCTTCAAAATACTTTCTCACCTCAAACTCAACATAACCTCGTCTTAATGTACATCTTGAAGTATCTCTATCCCACCCTCGGTTTTCCCATGGAAGAAGATCAACATGATATCAAAAGTCCCCATCGAGTTTCTTGTCCCTATGGGTCACGGTTGAAGACAAAACCAAGAGAAGACAAGTGAAGACCTGAGCACCATGGTGATGTTAGGCTTTTACCTCACCCCTAAGATCAAAAGTCAAGTCAAAAGCTTCCTCAATCTCTCCTTTATAAAGGCCACTAATGACCAGGGGTTTCACACAAGTTCCACTCACTCTCACCACAAAAAGGATTTCATTTTGAAGAAGTTGGTATTTGGGTTGCTCGATTTGGGTTTGGAGTGAAGGTCGTGTGAATCCCCAAGAATCGGTCTTCGTCGGCATCACAAGGTTCTACAAACTCTATTCTTGTTTTTGATTGTAAAAGTTCTCGACATGTTATTTTGGTCGATTGTTATATACGAATTTTATTGATTTTATTGTTAATAAGAGCTTGTGTGGTAAGAAATAATGAAACCAAACTGGCTTATAAAAGTAGTGATTCTCGTTTTTCTTATTTACTTGATTTTGGTTAAATAGGTACAAGTGAGTCGAGACCCACTGTGATTCCACCACAGTGGGGAGTAAATTGTTTAATTTCTTGGTAAGTAAGTTATTGATTTGATGTTGTTCATGAATCGGTTATGACATATGTTCTATCCGACCCATGAAGTCTTTTGTGAAACTGATTTAGATGTTTTTACCGATCGACATAAGAACCAGGGATAAAAATCTGAAAACTTGTAAAGTTTATTCATTGGCTTTTGGTTAAGCTATGTTTGAATTCGAGTCTAGTCATTTGGTTTTGCGTATGGATTTCTTCCCCTAGTCATGGAAAGATTGATCGAGCCATTGGGATTTGTTGTTATGGTCTTGTGTCTTCCTTTTTATGTTCGGTTACTTCATTTTGCTTCTTCCCTTTGTTTTGACCCATGGTTCGAGTCCTACTAAAGCGTAAATGTACTTTCGACTACCCTTGCGACACTCCACATCGTGAGACCTTGAGTCGAGCCACATCATGGCCGAACTCATTACCTAAACTCTATTTTGTTTTGGCTTGATTTTGAGCACTAGTCAGCCACGTTATTTCCTTATTCAACACAAGTATAAAACTCTCCATGGTAAAAATTGAGGTGAACAGGGACATTCTACCAGACATTGGAGCTGAGGATTTTGCTAGAAAAATGGTAGAGATGATTAATGAGAAGAAAAAGATGCTGAGAGAACAAAGGAAAAGTGTAGCCACCTGTAAAATTTCACTATCATTAGTTGTCGTATCAATAAACTAGATTGTTTATCAAAAATCATTTGAGCTAAGTTAAGCATTTTAGCATATACGTCTCATTCTTTTTATAAAATTTATGCATCCCCGAGTAGTTTTATTTAAACGAATGATAAAAATTTAATCATTCCTGATATTTATTGATAACTAAATCACACTCACGAGAAATTTTCTTGTATTACGAGTCCGCACGCGTACCGGTATCATATAAGTAACCATGAAGTTTGAAAACGAGCTAATAAAGTCAAAAGTTATATCATCGTATCAGTTTCTCTAAAATGTGTCCAAAAATATAAGTATTATACTTTTCCCGTTTCGGGATTATACGTCTACCAACCAAACAGCGGGACGCGAAATACACTTAATACCCAATACAACCTAATATATCTAACAAATACATTTTTACAAAATAATAAAACTAAAATAATCCTACCCACTACCCTAAAAACCCACGCCTTATTCTGCTATCCCTCACAAATCATTATCTCATTTTTTTTTCATCTTCCCAATACACGCCTCACTTCATCTTCTCCAAAAGAAGTAAACCCTTCAAAATACTTTCTCACCTCAAACTCAACATAACCTCATCTTAATGTACATCTTGAAGTATCTCTATCCCACCCTCGGTTTTCCCATGGAAGAAGATCAACATGATATCAAAAGTCCCCATCGAGTTTCTTGTCCCTATGGGTCACGGTTGAAGACAAAACCAAGAGAAGACAAGTGAAGACCTGAGCACCATGGTGATGTTAGGCTTTTACCTCACCCCTAAGATCAAAAGTCAAGTCAAAAGCTTCCTCAATCTCTCCTTTATAAAGGCCACTAATGACCAGGGGTTTCACACAAGTTCCACTCACTCTCACCACAAAAAGGATTTCATTTTGAAGAAGTTGGTATTTGGGTTGCTCGATTTGGGTTTGGAGTGAAGGTCGTGTGAATCCCCAAGAATCGGTCTTCGTCGGCATCACAAGGTTCTACAAACTCTATTCTTGTTTTTGATTGTAAAAGTTCTCGACATGTTATTTTGGTCGATTGTTATATACGAATTTTATTGATTTTATTGTTAATAAGAGCTTGTGTGGTAAGAAATAATGAAACCAAATTGGCTTATAAAAGTAGTGATTCTCGTTTTTCTTATTTACTTGATTTTGGTTAAATAGGTACAAGTGAGTCGAGACCCACTGTGATTCCACCACAGTGGGGAGTAAATTGTTTAATTTCTTGGTAAGTAAGTTATTGATTTGATGTTGTTCATGAATCGGTTATGACATATGTTCTATCCGACCCATGAAGTCTTTTGTGAAACTGATTTAGATGTTTTTACCGATCGACATAAGAACCAGGGATAAAAATCTGAAAACTTGTAAAGTTTATTCATTGGCTTTTGGTTAAGCTATGTTTGAATTCGAGTCTAGTCATTTGGTTTTGCGTATGGATTTCGTCCCCTAGTCATGGAAAGATTGATCGAGCCATTGGGATTTGTTGTTATGGTCTTGTGTCTTCCTTTTTATGTTCGGTTACTTCATTTTGCTTCTTCCCTTTGTTTTGACCCATGGTTCGAGTCCTACTAAAGCGTAAATGTACTTTCGACTACCCTTGCGACACTCCACATCGTGAGACCTTGAGTCGAGCCACATCATGGCCGAACTCATTACCTAAACTCTATTTTGTTTTGGCTTGATTTTGAGCACTAGTCAGCCACGTTATTTCATTATTCAACACAAGTATAAAACTCTCCATGGTAAAAATTGAGGTGAACAGGGACATTCTACCAGACATTGGAGCTGAGGATTTTGCTAGAAAAATGGTAGAGATGATTAATGAGAAGAAAAAGATGCTGAGAGAACAAAGGAAAAGTGTAGCCACCTGTAAAATTTCACTATCATTAGTTGTCGTATCAATAAACTAGATTGTTTATCAAAAATCATTTGAGCTAACTTAAGCATTTTAGCATATACGTCTCATTCTTTTTATAAAATTTATGCATCCCCGAGTAGTTTTATTTAAACGAATGATAAAAATTTAATCATTCCTGATATTTATTGATAACTAAATCACACTCACGAGAAATTTTCTTGTATTACGAGTCCGCACGCGTACCGGTATCATATAAGTAACCATGAAGTTTGAAAACGAGCTAATAAAGTCAAAAGTTATATCATCGTATCAGTTTCTCTAAAACGTGTCCAAAAATATAAGTATTATACTTTTCCCGTTTCGGGATTATACGTCTACCAACCAAACAGCGGGACGCGAAATACACTTAATACCCAATACAACCTAATATATCTAACAAATACATTTTTACAAAATAATAAAACTAAAATATTTCCTTATTCAACACAAGTATAAAACTCTCCATGGTAAAAATTGCTTCCACTGTTAAGCTAACAAGAGTGGTATTCATGTTGGGTTGGGTGGATAAGTCGAGCCCAACAGGCCACCATCATGGGATGGTTGAATAAATTACAAATCGGGCCACAAGCCCATTTCATAATAATAAGGGTGCAAAATATACAACTAAATATATATATATATATATATATATATATATATATATATATATATATATATATATATATATATATATACGTTTTGAAAGCCTAAAACTTACTGGTGTCTAACTAATATGATAGTGTCATATAATGTATAATCGGACTTTGATACAAATCGAGTAAAGATACTCATTTTCATCGCCAAACTCGCGCCTCGTTCACGACCCGGTCATCTACTCGTCTCGACTCGATTAATTACGACATACTTTAAATTACTAGATATACTTTATAAATATATTGCGAACTATAAACAAGAATTAGTTTTTAAATCATTAATCCATATTTTATAACTCTATTTAATTTAGACAAACACTTATTTCATAACAACAAGTAAATAATTTATTATCACACTTAGCCGCCGTGTGCAGGTGTGCGGGTGAGAAAGAAGATAAAAGAAGGCAGAAGACAATAAACAACAAGCACAGGAAGGAAAAAGGCAAGCAGGCAAGGGCGCACGGGAGAGAGCCACAAACAAGAGAGCACATAAGAGGACACAATCAAAAAACAAAGAATCAAAGCACCAAGGAAAGCAGGCAGACCAAAAAGGGGCAACATAGAGCAAGGCAAAAACAACGCACGGGCCTAAAGCTAAGGCATAGCAAAACAAAGCACCAAAAAACAAAAGCAGGGCGAGAAAAAGACAGGCAAGCCTAAGCAACACATAGCCAAGCAAAGCAACGCACGGGGCCTAAAGCTACGGCAAAGCAAAGGGGAGGCACCGAAAACCAAAAAACACCGGGGCAAGGCAAACAAAGAGACGCCTAAAAGCCTAACCCACCAAAAACCACCTAAACCCAAAAAGCCCCTAGCCGAAAAACTAACCGCAAATCCTAATCCTATCTTTCCAACCCTTCCTATCTGAGGTCATGTCCTCCGACAAGAGAAGCTCCGACAAGTCTAACTTAATTCTATCTTCCCACCTGAGATTGGGTATGCCCCTTCTTCTCACGCCATCTACAACTAGTGCCTCGACCCTTCTAACCGGCGTTGTTTGAGGCCTTCTCCTGACATGACCGAACCACCTCAACCTACCTTCTCTCATTTTTAATATATTTACCAAAAGCCAATACTAGCCAATATTTACCAAACTAATTCAAACTTGAATACCACCACACAAGCATCAACAACTCAACTTTTAATATATTTAAACATTATCGAGTCAAACACAAACGTATTAATTAAATTTTTGTTATACTAATTATAGGTCACGTGATGGTACTTCGTGCTTCCACTACTTGATTTTACACTACTCGGATTCTGTTTGCTAAGGTGAGTTCATAGCCTCGCTTTTACTTGTTTTTCAACCCCTGCGAGGGAGATACATGCTATAAACTAGAACACAAGTCTTTTCGTAAAATGTATGCTTGTCTGATTATTATTAATGCCTAAGTTGCTAGCCAAAAGGCCCCTTCATCATGAACCATTAGTCACTTGCGAGTGAATGCAAATAACGTGGATAGTACTATGGGGAGTAACGACCCCGTCTTGGTTATCAGAAATAACCGGGGCGCACCTTGTTTGAATATCTTAGGTAATTGGCTATTACCTCCTAGGGGAAAATTTATAACTTACACCAGTAATTAGGTGTATGCAGTTGAGTGTTGGTGTCATGAGTTTAGTGCATAATAATCTCTGATTTTCTATGATTAATTGTCTTCGAAACAATTATCATCTTTACCTTGTGTTCAACCATTTACTAAACCTATGGATTTCACTCAACATTTTTGTTGATCTTTTTAAGCATGTTTATCTCAGGTACTAACTAAGAGATCATGAAGGCACGGAGTGGACGGAATGGAACGCTGGATGTGGTGTTTAAATATAGTTATCATTTCTCAAACATTTGAATTATCTTTTGTGTAATTCCAAAACTTGTGATATTTCTTTTGTGATCAAAACACTGAGTTTTCATGAAATGATGACAATATTTTATTAAAACGTCTCTTTTAGAGTCGTTTTCTATGGCGTATGACTGTGATCCTCTAGGTAATACCCCAAATAGTCTTCCGCTGCTATATTATGATTTTGGGGGTGTTACAGATTGGCATCAGAGCCTAGGTTATAGAGAACCAACTTGTATTTTCAAAAACAAATTGGACTATAACCACGTTTTCAAATGGACCATTTTACACCACCACTTCACGTCCTCCGTGCCTACTTCGTACCGATCACATGTATGAGATTTGCTTGGCGGATAATACATGACTAGTAAAACATTATATGTTAGAATTAATAATTATAATTATCATTTAGTTAGGCACTGAGATTTGCTTGGCAGATTATGCGCGACTAACTAAATCTTATTTACTGCATGACATTACTTATACTTAAATGCATACTTTCTTTTGGGTTGTTACAGTACTATGTCTTCGGCATCACACCCCATCGATCTGACATCCGACACCGAGGTCGAGGACACTATGTCTTCCACCTTTGTGCTCGTGGCATCGGTTGTTCCCGTACCTGTATCTCCGGTTGTGGCATCCGAGGAGACTGAGCCCTTCGAGAGGGTGAAGTCTCCTCTACACCACATGTTCCAGTCATACATGAGCATTTACCTGTTTTTGGTCCTCCCACTTATGACCAGTACCTCGAGTCACTTCAGTGGTTGTCCCCATCAGATGTTGTATCTGAATCATCCTTGCACACTACCTCCGTGTCCTCTAACACCTCTCGTTCCTCATCACTGCCAATTCGTCGTAGACGAAGGCGAGCTAGGGTTCTCAAACCCTATGAGCCTGAGCCTTTCGGTGTGCCATTTTGATATCGTAATACTGTCGCGACTTTCATGCATACCGCTCAGAAACGAGTGCGGGCACCTACTACCTTTGTCTCACCCACTGACATACCTTTATCTTCGGCTTTTCCACCATCAACTTCACCCACATCTCCACCCATGCCTACTCCACCACTACCACCACCGACCACCTTCTTCTACCAAACTACCACTGTGCCAGTTTCATCACCACCTCGTACATCATCCCCACTGGATGTGCATAATGAGCCCCTATTACCTTTTAGTGTGACGACCTGCTTCTTGCCATCATCGTCCGACCCATATGTTCGAGCTTCAACCAATGACATTTAGTCGGGGCCTCGTAAGAGGGTTGACACTAGGCGTTGGTCCTTCTTGTTGTCGGTTATAAGTAGATGGAGGTTGGAGGAGGGTACACCGAGTGTTGTGGAGATTGGTGAGCGTTGGTTTTCTTCTGCTAGTATTCTTCCTGTTACGGGATAACCTCTTCATCACAACATCCCATTGCTAGCGGCACGACTCGTGAGACACGAGGATCAGCTTGGAGAGGCTATGGCACACGTTGACGAGATCCCACTTGTCTGGATTGAGAGTATTGAGGAGGAGGTGGAAAACCTTGTGGTTGGGAGGATTGCGATGGAGGAGGTCTTCGATAGGATTGGTACTCAGTCCGAGTGAGCTAGTGAGGCGATGGAAGCCCTAGAGCGGAGAGTTGAGTCGGAGAGGTTGGAGATGATAGAGCTACGAGATAGAGTGGAGATGCTAGAAGAGGTTGTGCAGAGACAGTCTGAGCAGATGGTGACCATGGCGACAAGTACTGCGACTCTAGAGCAGAGGTTGGAGGCGAGAGATAAGGAGATGGATGATTTGGCGAAGCTTGTCCGAGACTTGCAGCGACGAGTGAGTGGTGCACCCGACAGCCCATAGATTGAAGGCACACCCATTTAGCCTACTAGTACTTTAGCATGCCGTCTGTGGCATTGATAAGTCTTTGTATCCGTATGTTTTGTTAAACTATTGAACAAGCTATTGATGTGACGTTGCACGGTTATTGTATTACTATGTATGGATGGTTGATCTATGACATTATGGTTGTTTTCTTTATGTTCTTGTGTATGGTGATCTTTTATATGCATCGATTTATATAAATCGAGGTGATCATTTATATATATTCTTATGTGATTCTAACACATTGTGATGTTGGATGATTCTTTCTTATGATGATTATATTCTATTGATATAATGTGATGATCTTGACTAATATGAAATTGTTTTACAATATTTTTCACTTATATTAACCCCAATAATTCTAAAATCTGGGTGCATGTCTTTAGAATAATGGCAAAGAAGAAGGCTACACCTACTCCAACTCTTGAGATGACCCCTGCTGCAATTCGAAAACTGGTTATGGATGAGATTGGTGCTGCTTTTGTTGTACGACATGCTGAGGCTGTTCAAACAAATGAAGCCGCAAATCAAACCAACCGGAGTGAAACTGTTGTGAATCGCGAATGTGGGTACAAGGAGTTCATGAATTGCAAACCCACTTTCTTCAAAGGAACCGAATGCGCTGTTGCCCTTATTCATTGGTTCAAAAGGTCCGAAACTGTGTTTCTCCTAAGTGATTACTCGAAAGATTGCAAGGTAAAATTTGCTACTGGTACTCTACTAGAAGATGCATTGTATTGGTGGAAAGCTCATGCCCAACCTATTGGCATGGAAGAAGCTTACAAAACCTCTTGGACTGAATTGAAGCAATTGATGATAAAGCAATACTGCCCAAGAACCGAGATCAAGAAGCTGGAAGATGAGTTCTATCATCTAACTACTAAGGGCAATGATCTCAAAACCTACTTCAAGCATTTCCAAGAACTGAAAGCTTTATGCCCATCCATGGTTTTTGATGATGTCAAATTGCTGGAAAACCTCATAGGGGGATTACCCAGAAGCATTGAGGGAAATGTTATTGCATCAAAGCCCAAGACTGTGGAAGAAGTGATCACGATTTCCTACTAACTCATGGATCAAGTCCTGAAATATGGATCTGTGCAAGGCAGTAATGACAACAAAAGGAAATTTGATGATCGTCGAGGCAACACTTCCAACAACAACTCCCACCAACATAACAACTCCTTCCATCACAACAATAACCGCAAAAACAACAATCAAGCCCGCAACAACCATAACCAACACCGCAACAACAATCACAACCCTTACCACCAAAACCTAAACAACCACCACAATCAACAAAACCGTAGGCAAGAAGCTGCGCGGGCATATGCTGCTACTCTCGCCACTGGAAAAGGCTATGTATGACCACACCCTTTGTGCACTCGATGCACCATGCATCATGTGGGGCCTTGTACTATTAAGTGTGGAAAGTGTAACAAGGTGGGTCATATAGCCAAACATTGTCGAAGCCCTGCTACCGGAAGTAACCTTCAACCCATAGGAGTAACTTGTTTTGGATGTGGAGAAGTTGGGCATGTCAAGAGTCGATGCCCAAAGCTGAACGAGAATTGCAACAACCCTGCTAGAGCAAGAGCTTATGTACTAGGAGATGGTGATGCACAAGAAAACCCGGACGTCGTTATGGGTACGTTTTCACTCAACCATCATTTAGCTAAAGTGTTATTTGATTCTGGAGCCGACAAAAGCTTTGTGTCTTCTAAGTTTGCACCTTTGCTAAAAATCACACCAACTACCTTAAATCCCATCTATGAAGTAGAGTTAGCCAATGGAAAAATAGTAGGAACTAACACTGTCCTTCGAGGTTGCAATCTATTCTTATCAAACCACCCATTCGATATAGACCTTATGCCTATCCAACTTGGTAGCTTCGATGTTGTCGTTGGTATGGATTGGCTATCCAAGAATCGTGCAAGAATCGTTTGTGACGAGAAGGTCATTCACATCCCTCTCGATGGCGAAACTCTAATCATTCAGGGTGATCGGAGTAAGACCCGATTGAGTATCATCTCGTGCGTCATAACTGCAAAGTACATAAAAAAGGATGTCACATTTTTCTAGCACAAGTAACGGAGAAGAAGAAAGCGGATGAGAAACAACTAAAAGACGTTCCCGTGGTTAGGAACTTTCCCAAAGTATTTCCTGAAGACTTGCATGGTCTTCCTCCTGTTCGGCAAGTAGAGTTTCAAATTAAGTTAGTGTCGGGGGGGGGGGGGGCACCCGTGGCACGAGCACCTTATAGGTTGGCGCCCTCTGAAATGCAAGAACTGGCTGACCAACTAAAAGAATTGTCCGAAAAAGGGTTCATTCGACCGAGTTCTTCACCTTAGGGAGCTCCGGTCTTATTTGTCAAAAAGAAGGATGGATCTTTTCGTATGTGTATCGATTACCGAGAGTTGAACAAACTAACGGTGAAGAATCGATATACATTGCCTAGAATTGATGATTTGTTCGACCAACTGCAAGGGTCAAGCGCCTACTCAAAGATTGATCTAAGGTCTGGGTATCATCAACTGAGAGTTAGAGAAGAAGATGGTCCAAAAACTGCTTTTCGAACACGATACGGCCACTATGAGTTCCAAGTAATGCCATTTGGTTTGACAAATGCACCGGCGGTATTTATGGACCTAATGAACCGAGTGTGCAAACCTTACTTGGACAAATTTGTGATTGTGTTTATTGATGACATTCTCATCTATTCCCTCAACAAGGAAGAGTATGCGGAACACTTGAAAGCCATTCTGGAACTACTCAAGAAAGAAGAATTGTATGCTAAGTTTTCCAAGTGCGACTTCTGGATTCAAAAAGTTCAATTCCTTGGTCACGTGATAGATAGTCACGGTCTTCATGTTGATCCTGCAAAAATTGAAGTTGTTAAAGACTGGTCATCCCCTACTACCCCTACCGAAATACGTCAATTTTTTGGTCTTGCGGGTTATTATCGAAGATTCATCGAAGGATTCTCTAAAATCGCTAAACCTCTAACGGAATTGACCCAGAAAAAGAAGAAGTTTGACTGGGGTGAAGAACAAGAGTTAGCCTTTCAACTCTTGAAACAAAAGCTTTGTGAAGCACTACCCGAAGGAGTAGAAGATTTTGTAGTCTACTGTGATGCATCACACATAGGGTTAGGTGCGGTATTGATGCAAAGAAACAAGATGATTGCCTATGCTTCGCGACAACTCAAGACTCATGAAAAGAACTACACTACCCATGACTTGGAATTGGGAGCTGTGGTTTTCGCCCTCAAGATTTGGAGACATTACCTATATGGAACCAAGTGTACGGTGTTCACCGACCATAAAAGTCTCCAACACATTCTAGATCAAAAGGAGTTGAACATGCGACAACGCCGATGGCTAGAGTTGCTTAGTGATTACGACTGTGAAATCCGTTACCACCCGGGCAAGGCAAATGTCGTGGCGGATGCTCTTAGTCGAAAGGATCGACCTAAACCTCTTCGAGTAAGATCTTTGGGAATGACAATTAAGTTTCCCCTTCCATCAAAAATCCTTGAAGCTCATGTTGAAGCTCTCAAACCCGAAAATCGTCCTAACGAGAAAATCTTTGGAATGCCTGAAAACGAGTACTGCTTTGTGAAAAGATCGGATGGAACCTTATGTTTCAACGATAGAAGTTGGATACCACTCTATGGAGGAATACGGGAACTCATTATGCATGAGTCTCACAAGTCTAAATATTCCATTCACCCGGGATCCAACAAAATGTACCAAGATCTTAAGAAGCTTTATTGGTGGCCAAACATGAAGGCCGAGATTGCGACATATGTTGGAAAATGTCTCACATGTTCTCGAGTCAAAGCCGAATGTCAAAAGCCCTCTGGATTGTTAACTCAACATGAAGTCCCGGTTTGGAAATGAGAAAGAATCACCATGGATTTCATAACCAAACTGCCAAAAACTGCTAGAGGTTACGACACCATTTGGGTTATCATCGATCGCCTTACCAAATCCGCTCATTTATTACCCATCAAGGAGACTGACGAAATGGAAACCCTTGCTCAACTGTACCTGAAGGAAATTGTATCCCGTCATGGAGTGCCAATTTCCATCATTTTTTACCGTGACAGTCGTTTTACTTCTCAATTCTGGAAATCTCTTCAAAAGGCTTTAGGCACTCATTTGGATATGAGTATCGCTTACCATCCTCAAACTGATGCCCAAAGCGAAAGGACTATCCAAACCTTGGAAGACATGCTTCGAGCATGTGTGATCGATTTTGGGAAAGGTTGGGATAAACACTTGCCTTTAGCGGAATTCTCCTACAATAATAGTTACCACGCTAGCATCAAAGCAGCTCCATTCGAAGCACTTTATGGTTAAAAGTGTCGATCGCCCGTTTGTTGGGCCGAGGTTGAAGATGTCCAACTCACTGGGCCTGAACTTGTCTAAGAAACAACCGAGAAGATTGTGCAAATCCGTCAACGACTTCAAGCTGCTAGAGATCGACAAAAGAGCTACACCGATGTTAGGAGAAAGCCCATGGAATTCCAAGTTGGGGATCGAGTCATGTTGAAAGTATCACCTTGGAAGGCCAAGGTTCGATTTGGAAAGCGAGGGAAGTTAAATCCTCGATACATTGGGCCTTTCAAGATTCTGGAGAGAGTCGGCCCGGTTGCATACAAACTTGAACTCCCGGAAGAACTTAGTAGAATACACCCTACCTTCCACGTCTCAAATCTGAAGAAATGCTTGTCGGATGAATCCCTTGTTGTTTCACTAAAAGAGATTAAGCTCGATGACAAGCTCAAATTTGTCGAAGAACCAATTGAAATCATAAATAGGGAGGTCAAGCGACTTAAGCAAAGTCGCATTCCTTTTGTTAAGGTTAGATGGAACTCCAAGAGAGGACCGGAGTATACATGGGAACGTGAAGACACCATGCGTGTTAAGTATCCACATCTATTTGCCAATTCAACCCCGACAACTACCGCAAACTAAAATTCCGAGACGGAATTCTCTTAAGGGTAGGTACTGTAGCCACCTGTAAAATTTCACTATCATTAGTTGTCGTATCAATAAACTATATTGTTTATCAAAAATCATTTGAGCTAAGTTAAGAATTTTAGCATATACGTCTCATTCTTTTTATAAAATTTATGCATCCTCGAGTAGTTTTATTTAAACGAATCATTAAAATTTGATCATTCCTGATATTTACTGATAACTAAATCACACTCACGAGAAATTTTCTTGTATTACGAGTCCGCACGCGTACCGGTATCATATAAGTAACCATGAAGTTTGAAAACGAGCTAATAAAGTCAAAAGTTATATCATCGTATCAGTTTCTCTAAAACGTGTCCAAAAATATAAGTATTATACTTTTCCCGTTTCGGGATTATACGTCTACGAACCAAACAACGGGACGCGAAATACACTTAATACCCAATACAACCTAATATATCTAACAAATACATTTTTACAAAATAATAAAACTAAAATAATCCTACCCACTACCTTAAAAACCCACGCCTTCTTCTGCTATCCCTCACAAATCGTTATCACATTTTTTTTCATCTTCCCAATACACGCCTCACTTCATCTTCTCCAAAAGAAGTAAACCCTTCAAAATACTTTCTCACCTCAAACTCAACATAACCTCGTCTTAATGTACATCTTGAAGTATATTTATCCCACCCTCGGTTTTCCCATGGAAGAAGATCAACATGATATCAAAAGTCCCCATCGAGTTTCTTGTCCCTATGGGTCACGGTTAAAGACAAAACCAAGAGAAGACAAGTGAAGACCTGAGCACCATGGTGATGTTACCCAAGAGAGGCTTTTACCTCACCCCCAAGATCGAAAGTCAAGTCAAAAGCTTCCTCAATCTCTCCATTATAAAGGCCACGAATGACCAAGGGTTTCACACAAGTTCCACTCACTCTCACCACAAAAAGGATTTCGTTTTGAAGAAGTTAGTATTTGGGTTGCTCGATTTGGGTTTGGAGTGAAGGTCGCGTGAATCCCCAAGAATCGGTCTTCGTGGGCATCACAAGGTTCTACAAACTCTATTCTTGTTTTTGATTGTAAAAGTTCTCGACATGCTATTTTGGTTGATTGTTATATACGAATTTTATAGATTTTATTGTTTTGTGTGGCAAGAAATAATGAAACCAAATTGGCTTATAAAAGTAGTGATTCTCGTTTTTCTTATTTACTCGATTTTGGTTAAATAGGTACAAGTGAGTCGAGACCCACTGTGATTCTACCACATTGGGGAGTATATTGTTTAAGTTCTTGGTAAGGAAGTTAATGATTTGATGTTGTTCATGAATCGGTTATGACATATGTTCCAGCCGACCCATGAAGTCTTTTGTAAAATTGATTTAGATGTTTTTACTGATCGACATAAGAACCCGAGATAAAAATCTAAAAACTTGTAAAGTTTAGTCATTGGCTTTTGGTTAGGCTATGTTTGAATTCGAGTCTAGTCATTTGGTTTTGCGTATGGATTTCATCCCCTAGTCGTGGAAAGATTGATCGAGCCGTTGGAATTTGTTGTTATGGTCTTGTGTCTTCATTTTTATGTTCGATTACTTCATTTTGCTTCTTCCCTTTGTTTTGACCCACGGTTCGAGTCCTACTAAAGCGTAAATGTACTTTCGACTACCCTTGCGACACTCCACAGGCCACCATCATGGGATGGTTGAATAAATTACAAATCGGGCCACAAGCCCATTTCATAATAATAAGGGTGCAAAATATACAACTAAATATACATATATATATGATAAGGATTTAAAAGATACACTTTTGAGGGGTCATTTAAGCCCTTATATGCTGGAATGATGCTTATTTAGACGAAAAGGCGTGAATATGTGAAGAAAATGGCTAAAGTCAAGATCAAGACACTCAAGCTGCTGGAAGTGCACCCGACGGCGTCACAGACAAAGGGCGACGCCGTCCCTCTAATTGCAACGGCTCAGGAGTGAAATTGCTATTTTGTACCTGACGGCGTCAGGCTTTAAAGAGTAGGGCGTCATGACTCAGACGGCCTAGATCCAGATTCAGACGGCATCAGAAGTTGAAGCTGACGGCGTGACAACCATAAGGTGACACCGTCCCAAAGTTGTCTTGGCCAAGACGAAACCGTAATGGCGGTGATCCGACGGCGTCACAATTAAAGAGTGACGCCGTCGCAGTTGTAACTCTATATATAGAATTCGATTTTCAGACTTTTGAGGAGGTAGATTTGTGGAGTAAAAGCCTAAAACGATTTTGGTTTGTCTTGGGCAATATCTTAGGGTTCTCATACCCTATTTTACAACAAGATAAGTTATTTACTTCATTGATTTCATTATGTCTTCGATTGTATGTGTGTATGCTTGCATGTTTACCATGTCCGGCTAATTTACTTGTGTGTTTGCCTAGATATATGAAACCTAGTTATTAATTATTGATTGGTTGTCTATTATCTTAATTGTAATTGGCTTAGGATTGCAATAGGCCATCGTTGTGTTTTTAGTGCTTGAGTAATCTTTGTGAACCTTAGTTTATGATCACCTAGAGTAATTGTAGGCTAAAAATCCAAATATAACCTTAGAGTTAGTTTATGAATCCTAGAGATTTTGTAGGCAATAACCTTAAGGTATTCTCAAAGAGTTAGGGTGAAAAGCATACCCTACGACCTTAGAAGACACAACGCGTTAAGAATAAGGGCGTGACAATTCAACCATCAATAAAAGATAACTAGGGAGTAATAGTATCTAGGTAAACACATTCTTAATCATCATACGAGCACACATCAATTAGATATAGACTACCCCATAGCTTAGTTAATTAGATAATATATAGTAGAGTAATCGGTAGAAGTACCACCCCTAAATACAATACCCCGAGATCGTACCTTTATATTTCTAAAAAAATATAAAAAAGATAAAAAGTAATCTTCCTCAACCCCAACCTTAGCGTAGTAATTTCTCACTAGCATTCATATTCCCCTAGAGAACGATATCAATCCCGAGGCTTACCCTAATACTAAACTACAAGGATTTGGTTCACTGCCTAGGTGGTTGAAAAACTTGCTCGAAGAAAAGGAAGTTTCCTTTTACCCCGAACGCGCGTTGTACGCGTATCAAGTTTTTGGCGCCGCTGCCGGGGAATAGAATAGCTAGTTAGATCTCTATCTCGTTTAGGTTCCCTTGCTTGATTCCTATCAAGTAAGGTTTTTTTCTCATTTATAGCTTCCTTGTAGTCTATACCCCTTCTTTGTGTTTGTGTTCGTAAAACCCTTTTCATTTGTCGCTATGGCAAGTGAAATTGCATTTGAATCATTTAAAAATGAGGAAAAATTGAATTTCACAAATTCGATTGCTTTTTATTGTTCTAATGAATTTGTGAGTGATCTTTATCCAAAAGGAGACGGGTGTAAGGTTGGATGGATTTGATAAATTTTGTGCTTGTGTGGCTTCTATTCAACGATCATTGTTAGAATCAACTCCTTTTAGTGAGACCCTCTAAAAAAATTGAGAAAAGCATCCTAAGCATAAACCATCAGTTGAATAATCTTAGGCACCATGATCAAAAAGACCTAGTTTTTAAGAACATGGAACCTAAACCCGAACAAGATTGTGAGATGTTTAGAGTTGAACTACCTAGTTGCATGTGTGGGATAGATTTCCAAACATATGACACGCATGAGGAATCCTTTAGGAAAATAGAACATAGTGATCAAAATTTTGAGAATGATTCTTATGAATCGGACCAAGAATTTGAAATGGCTAAAGAAGGATTTGAGATACTTAGGAGTGTATTTGGGTTAGATCATACTAAAACACATGATGAACATTTAGGAGATCTAGATATAATGGAGAATGAGATGGAAACTCCAAGCCCACAAGCCCTACCATCACTTGAGGAACACACATTGCCTGTAACTTACCCGGAAGAAGTAGAAGAGACTATAGGAACCCCGATTGATAAAGAACCTTTGGGCCAAACGCCACTAGAGAATGTAGGTTTAGATGCTTGTTGTCATGACCTCTCTCTTAGTCCTAGGGAAGTTCCTAATTTTGATGAACCGGAGCCTCAACCAAAAACCTTACCCAATTTTCCATCTTTAGATGTGAATCTAGGAATTGAATTAGACCCCAATCCACCCATTAAAATAAATAGTCCGGGTAGTTGCTTGATAAAGGTAATGGACTCTAGGCCATGTAGAGTGGAAGCTAATATAGGAGTAACCCATGACCTTACACACTTACATCACCCATTCATGGTTGATAACAAAAAATATTATGGGTTTAAACCGGGTTTATTAGGTCAAGATGGATCCTTAACTAAGAATCTCTTGAAGTTGATAGAAGATGATCCATTTCTAGGAGAAAGACTTGATTCACCCGCTATACCCATAGAATTAGGTAAGGTTATAATGAATGGAGCACACCCCTTTGAGCATATAAATCACCCATCACCCTCTCCTCACGTAGCAAATTTCCAACCTAAGGGTGTGTATCGCTACTATTACCCGTACTTAAGCTTAAGTGTAGAAAAAACTTCCCCTTTATCCGTTAAATAAGGGTAGAGTCAAGCTCGTGACTCGAACAAAAACAAGCGCTTATTGGGAGACAACCCATGTGTTTTTCTTTTTATTTTTTTTATTTGTGTGTCATATATCTTTTCATTATTGTATGTTTTCATGTTTGAATTTGTGAAAATGCTTTATTTTGTCTTTAACCTCGTCTTAGTTACATATAAAGGTATTTTACAAAAAGGACAAGTGTAGGGAGGATTATACACGTTTTTAAAAGAACGTGAACATGAGAACTACAATTATTGAAAATGATATATATGTGTTTGTTAGAGTCAAATGCTTGTATCGAGTCATAATGGATGTTTTGCAGGAATTTTTCCAGATTCTAAAGATGTAATTTTTCTAGAATTTTTCCAGAAAAATGCAGCAAACCAGTTTTTGTCAGGATAACCTAACGGCGTCAGACTCGCAACCTGACGGCGTAGCAGAAACCACTTATCTTACTTTCTCTCGTTTTCTGTACTACTTATAAATTTTTAGAATTTCTCAGGTCTTAATTTTCCAGAAAACCTGTAAACATCCATTCCACAAGCATTATATCCTAGTCTAGTTAAGTCATATATAGTTTTACCGCCGATTTTACACGAAGGTTTCGTCTGTTTTCTTAAGTGTGCAGGTTTTATTTATCAAGAAGAAGAAACATAAGATTGGATGGAGCTTTTCACGCATACATTCTTCTTGGAGAAGAATTTAACCACTACTTCACACGGATCCTACCGAGCTAATATGGGGAGTATTAGTTTCTTTTTTTTCTCTTTTAATTACCTTCCGTTATCATAACTTTGATACTTTCGGGGAACATTGGGGACAATGTTCAGTTTAAGTGTAGGGAGGGAGAATAAAATGGGAACTTTGAAACTATGCTTATCCTTGATCATTTGTCTTGTCCAATTTCATTTGTGTAATAAACCATGAGAAATATCGGTTAGGGTAATTTTGGCACAAAATTTAAAAATTTTCATGACATGTAGGAGTGGGCCGTTAGTCTTAATAAAGCGTCTCATGGATAGGAAATTATATGACTAGCACAAAACCCTTTACCACTCAAATTCCACCCCAAAAATGTGAGGTTCGCCCCTAGATTTGTAGGAATTAAAGAATTCATCTTTAATGCTTCTAGAGTGTACCGGTAGTATAATAGATTCTAGAACTTATTTTGTGATGCATCCCGAGATCGCTAGTGAGACTACACTTGTGTAGTTAGGAATAACTAAATGATAAGAGGCATTAGGATAACCCTTGTTTGATACCCGTATTATAATTACTTCTTCCACATCGGTTGAGTAATTCCCCCACACCCTTGCGTTGTACTCATCTTTAGTACACGATACCCCTAGTTAACCCCTTAGAGCCTATCCTTTTCGCGGTTCTCGTGATGTTTCGGTTTTTTGGAATATCAATGAAGAGCATTGTTTACAATCCACCCCCAAATGTACACCCAAATCGCCTTAGCCTACCTTGTATGCACTCACTTTTAGTGCATTATTGTTATCATACTAAACCCTTAGTTCAATTATCTAGTTACTTGCATGGTTGCTAAGTCGAGTCATATCTTTTGTACACAGTTTTGGGATGATTGGGACTCATGGGTAAAGTTAAATTTTATGGAGTGACGGGAAAGAACGTTAAATTCAAATTCCCTTTATTTACATAATAATGTACTCCAAGTGTTTTGATCTTTTCAATTCGGGTCAAATTAGTGTTAGAATAATAAAAACTCAGGTGTAGGGATGTGCCAATAAACCCCTTATATTTTGATGTTATCGTAGAGGATGGTAGAGTAAAAGCGTATGAAAAAATAAAGAAAAAAAAATCGGAAAAAAAGAGTGTTGAAAAAAAAATGAAAAAAACATACGGGCTACCATCCTACATCTATCTTTATATTTTTGTTTGTTTGTTTCAAATTATCTAGAGTTTAGAGTGCCGAGTCTTGGCTTAGCAACGCCATTCTTCTCATGCTTGTAACATAAAGATTTTTGACTTGCCACCTCTAAATCGCCCTATCCAACCAAACCCTTTGTTTCCCTACCGTAAGCCTAATGTTACAACCCTTTAAAAGAACTCTTAGATAGTTTTTCCTAGGTGCTTACGCCAAAGCGGTGGAGGTTTGAACTAATCTCAAGCCTATGGTAATCTATGTACTAGGACCGGTTAATGAGTGTTTATCTTCCATTTCCAATTCGATATATTTCATATACACCCGAAAGATGAGAGTATCCAAACACCACTTGTGAGGTGCTAGTATGTAATTTTCGTGCTTGTTATGACTTTTGCGGGGCTTATACTTGTTGTGAATTGTTCTAAACCAATGCTTCATGCCCCCTAATTTATAAATTGATTGGCCAAAAGCACATTTGCTTGAGGACAAGCAAATACCAAGTGTAGGGATATTTGATAAGAATTTAAAAGGTGCACTTTTGAGGGGTCATTTAAGCCCTTAATCGACCATTTTTATATCCGTTACTGCTTAATTTCGTTTCTTTTCACTTTTTAGGTCTCTTGAAGGCAAAATGCTGGAATGATGCTTATTTGGACGAAAAGGCGTGAATATGTGAAGAAGATGGCTTAAGTCAAGATCAAGACACTCAAGCTGCTGGAAGTGCACCCGACGGCGTCACAGACAAAGGGCGACGCCGTCCCTCTATTTGCGATGGCTCAGGAGCGAAATTGATATTTTGTACCTGACGGCGTCAGGCTTTAAAGAGTAGGGCGTCACGACTCAGACGGCCTAGATCCAGATTCAGACGGCGTCAGAAGTTTAAGCTGACGGCGTCACAACCATAAGGTGATGCCGTCCCAAAGTTGACTTGGCCAAGACGAAACCCTAATGGCGGCGATCCGACAGCGTCACAATTAAAGAGTGACGTCGTCGCAGTTGTAACTCTATATATAGAATTCGATTTTCAGACTTTTGAGGAGGTAGATTTGTGTAGTAAAAACCTAAAACGGTTTTGGTTTGTCTTTGGCTATATCTTAGGGTTCTCATACCCTGTTATACAACAAGATAAGTTATTTACTTTATTGATTTCATTATGTCTTCGATTGTATGTGTGTATGCTTGCATGTTTACCATGTCCGGCTAATTTACTTGTGTTTGCCTAGATCCATGAAACCTAGTTATTAATTATTGATTGGTTGTCTATTATTTTAATTGTAATTCGCTTAGGATTGCAATAGGCAATCGTTGTGTTTTTAATGCTTGAGTAATCTTTGTGAACCTTAGTTTATGATCACCTAGAGTAATTGTAGGCTAAAAATCCAAAGATAACCTTAGAGTTAGTTTATGAATCCTGGAGATTTTGTAGGCAATAACCTTAAGGTATTCTCAAAGAGTTAGGGAGAAAAGCATACCCTACGACCTTAGAAGACACAACGCGTTAAGAATAAGGACGTGACAATTCAACCATCAATAAAAGATAACTAGGGAGTAATAGTATCTAGGTAAACACATTCTTAATCATCATACGAGCACACATCAATTAGACATAGACTATCCCTTAGCTTAGTTAATTAGATAATAGATAGTAGAGTAATCGGTAGAAGTACCACCCCCCCAAATCCAATACCCCGAGATCGTACCTTTCAATTTTCTAAAAAAATATAAAAAAGATAAAAAGTAATCTTCCTCAACCCCAACCTTAGCGTAGTAATTTCTCACTAGCATTCCTATTCCCCTAGAGAACGATATCAATCCTGAGGCTTACCCTAATACTACACTACAACGATTAGGTTCACTGCCTAGGTGGTTGAAAAACTTGCTCGAAGAAAAGGAAGTTTCTTTTGACCCCGAACGCGCGTTGTACGCGTATCAATATATATACGTTTTGAAAGCCTAAAACTTACTAGTGTCTAACTAATATGAAAGTGTCATATAATGTATAATCGGACTTTGATACAAATCGAGTCAAGATACTCATTGTCGTCGCCAAACTCGTGCCTCGTTCACGACCCGGTCATCTACGTCTTGACTCGATTAATTACGACATACTTTAAATTAATAGATATACTTTATAAATATATTGCGAACTATAAACAAGAATTAGTTTTTAAATCATTAATCCATATTCTATAACTCTATTTAATTTAGACAAACACTTATTTCATAACAACAAGTTAATAATTTATTATGACACTTAGCCGCCATGTAAAAATAAAAATCCAATATACGAGTCATACCAAATTTTTGGAAAGGCTATTATAACTTATAAATAAAATTCTTAACTTAAAACTATTATAATAAAACTATTATTTGAAACATAGATTTTATACTTTCATATTAACTAATATTGGTTATATATAAATATATATTTAGAACGACATTTCTATAATTCAACTTCGTCTACTATTTATAAGTGATTACGTTCCGTACATCGTCTTTCGGTTATCGGCGAACCAAAGATCTATTTGTTTTTGATACTTTATTATTTGTACATATATACTTAAGTACTTCCAAAACCCAATACTAGCCAATATTTACCAAACTAATTCAAACTTGAATATCACCACACAAGCATCAACAACTCGACTTTTAATATATTTAAACATTATCGAGTCAAACACAAACGTATTAATTAAAGTATTTTTATACTAATTATAGGTCGTGTGACGGTACTTCGTGCTTCCACTACTTGATTTTACACTACTCGGATTCTGTTTGCTAAGGTGAGTTCATAGTCTCGCTTTTACTTGTTTTTCAACCCCCGCGAGGGAGATACATGCTATAAACTAGAACACAAGTCTTTTCGTAAAATTTATGCTTGCCTGATTATTATTAATGCCTAAGTTGCTAGCCAAAAGGCCCCTTCATCATGAACCATTAGTCACTTGCGAGTGAACGCAAATAACGTGGATAGTATTATGGGGAGTAACGACCCCGTCTTGGTTATCGGAAATAACCGGGGCGCACCTTGTTTGAATATCTTAGGTAATTGGCTATTACCTCCTGGGGGCAAAATTTTTTACTTACACCAGTAATTAGGTGTATGCAGTTGAGTGTTTGTGTCATGAGCTTAGTGCATAATAATCTCTGGTTTTCTATGATTAATTGTCTTCGAAGCAATTATCATCTTTACCTTTTGTTCAACCATTTACTAAACCTATGGATTTCACTGAACATTTTTGTTGATCTTTTTAAGTATGTGTATCTCAGGTACTAACTAAGAGATCATGAAGGCACGGAGTGGATGGAATGGAACGCTGGATGTGGTGTTTAAATATAGTTATCATTTCTCAAACATTTGAATTATCTTTTATGTAACTCCAAAACTTGTGGTATTTCTTTTGTGATCAAAACACTGAGTTTTCATGAAATGATGACAATCTTTTATTATAACGTCTCTTTTAGAGTCGTTTTCTATGACGTATGAATGTGATCCTCTAGGTAATACCCCAAATAGTCTTTCGCTACTACATTATGATTTTGGGGGTGTCACACAAAGGGAAAGGATGAATAGACCTCTGACCAAGGGAGAACAGAGAGAGTACATGATTAACTATATCAAGAGTCAAGGTCATCCCAGCTAGAAGATAACTCAGTTAAGGAAGTTGAAATCTAATAGGTTTAAAACAGAGTTTGAAAAGGTAATGGATCAGGTCAAAAGGTTTATTCCCATGGACTCTGAACTGGAGGCTTCTAAGGTCAAAAGAAAGGGGTTTAATCTTCAATAAGAGGAGGCTAAAAAGCAGAAAATTGAAGAAGTGGCTGAAGCTGAGAAAGGTACTCATGAGCTTAGTATTGTAAAGAAGGAGGAAGAAGTTGAAGTTACAAAGCATGTCATCATATGGACCAGAAAGAAGTCTAAGGGAAAGAAGCCTACAAAGAAAGATAAGTCTGAAATGAAGAAGGAGGTGGATGCTTATATGGAGGACAAGGTTGAAGAAACTCCATCTGAAGAGTTCACCATGGGTACTATCCCTAAAGGACCAGTGGCTGCAAAGATAGCAAAGATTCCGATCATCAAAACTGGAAGCAAGGCAGCTTATCAGGTGGCAAGGGAAGATTATACTAACACTGTATATGTTAATTTTCCTGGTCCGTTAAGTGATTTATCCAGGGATGATCTGAAGACTTTGTACACATTGATAGTGGAAAACCATGATAATTAAACGCCTGAGGAGGAATTTGAAAGAGTACTCTGGGGAGATCTAAAGACAATGTTTGAGCCACCTGATGCATATAATGAGATGTGGAAGTAGGTAAATCAAGAGCAAGTACTCAGATGGAGATACTTTCATACCTGTCAGGTTCATTTCTTGGAATTGGACAATTTAATTGTTTATATGCTAACAGAAGTGGACTATCCACTATCAAGTAAGACTTCTTGGGACATGCTTGATAAGAAGATTTTTGGTGAGGTTAAAGATAATGCATGTTATCAGCTTTTGAAACAAATTGAATCAAAAGCTCAACAGTAATAAATTTTAAAAATGTTTGAAAGAATTTTCTTAAGCTGTTGAGTATTATGTATATAAGTTGATAAATGTATAAATGGATTTTGAGGGGTTTCACTTGGTGAAAGTGCATTGCACTGTCACAACAAATGGTTATCAGTTCACCATGTCTAACCCACACAAGAACTGACTAATCCATGAGCAAACGACTCTGGTAAAGATATCTCAAATCCGTTTATGTCTGACAATTTGCCAAAAATTATATGGTGCTCAACTCACCATATCTGTGTAGATGAAGAGTTGACTAGCCCACAAGTTCATGGATTGTGGTAAAGGCAGTGGAAAACCATGACTAGTCCAAAAGGGTACAGCTTTTGGTAAAGACTAATTAAATCTGTTGATAGCTGATGGTTTGCTAAAAATCAGATGGTTATCAATGTACCATGGTCTTATACACCAAAACATTGGCTACTCCAATAGTAATGGCTAATTCGTAAAGAGACATCAAATCCATTAAATTTTCTATGATTCACCTCTCACAGGAGTTAACACACCTGGATGTGATGAGAATAGTATGAAACTTTTTATGATTTGATGTACAAACAGTCACAGATGCAGAAAAGATCATGGAGTGCCGAATGTTTGTTGATATGATGCTGCACAGAACACTTAATAAAGAAAACTCAAAGATGGAACTCAAAGATAATTCCAAGATCCTCAAGGAGTTCAAAAGAACTTGAAGTTCACAAGTGAAGATCAAGTTAGGGGAGGATTGTAAGGAATTATATTTTGTAAAATAGATTTAAGTGTGTTTAATTCTGTTCAACGTTAATTCTGGTAGTGTTAGTAGTTAAGTCTGGTAAGCCAGGATTAAGTCTGTTGGTAGTTAAGTCTGGCAGAACTAATAGTTGATAGTTAAGTCTGTTTATGATAAAAACAGAATAGTTTGTTAGAGTTATATTAGGAATAGATATGTACACGTAGAGATATCTTAGGAAGGGATATCTTTACCCATCTACAAGTCTTGTAGTCAATTAGGGTTTCCTTAGTGTATAAAAGGATCCCTAAGGTATTAGGTTAAAGGTACGAGTTGTAAGTGATCTGTGCTAAACTAGTCAAGTCTAATCACACAAGCTAGCCACTTGTGAATGGCTAACCGTAATAGACTTAAAACTGTTTAAAACACAAATGCAATGAAGTCCTGGAGAATATAGTGAATTCCCGGGTCGTTAAGTCCCACGGAGACTCAATGGTGTGTCAAAACAAACTCAGAGGATAGAATGATCACTAAGGATAGTGATCAGTAAAGGTTTTGGATGAGAAATTACACTACTGATTGATTGGAATGGAATGGATACAGAATTGGAAAGCACAACAATCAGATAAAAGAAACTAAAACACGTACGTTTTAAAAACTACGTAAATTTATTACTATTTATTTAATTATTATTAATTAAAAACTATTTTTAACTATTTAATAATATCCTAAAATATAAGAAAATATGAAATAAAGCTAGAAAAGTAAAATTATGACTTAGAAAAATCTAAAATATGATAAAACTTATTTTAAAACTGAAAATATATTTTTTAGACTTTTTAAATAATTATTATTAATTAAAAACTAATTTAAACTAATTAAAATTAAGAAAAATAACAAATGAATAGTAAAAATTATAAAACTTTACAGGAAAATCTAAAATATTATTCTAAACCTGGGAAAAATATAAAAAGTTAGATAAGCCTACAAATAAGCTGAATTGGGCAAATAAGCAGTTTGAATAAGCTAATAAATAAGCTATAAGCTATCCAAAATCTACCATAAGCTACTACAGCCTAAATCTAACCTAAAATGAGCTAATGCAACTGATTAGAACCTAAAAAGCACAAGCTATAGAAAAAAAGCTTGAGACCAGTTTTCAAGTCTCAACACGCCAAACGGCCCTAACTAGCTATTTTTATTTTTGGTTTTTCTTGAATTTTCTTTTACAAAACTATTTTACTACTGAAAATAAGCAACTTTTGTGAAGACACATTTTGTGGAACTCAAAGATAAGCTTGTTGTGAGCTTATTTGCTTAACAGACCTTAAAATGGGTCAAAATGAGCTATTAAGCTTGCATAAGCTAATAAAAAGCTACCACTACTGAACCAAAGGTTGAATAAGCTATAAATCAGTTATGGGGACTTAGAATAAGCAACAACAACAAGAAAAACACACTGAATAAGCAGAAATAAGGAATAAGCAAAAAGGAAGGTTTTGTGAAAAAGGGCTTAAAAGAAGCTAGCAAATAAGCAGTTTATAAGCTAATTAAAAGTAAACTAATATTTTTCTAATTAAGTTGAGCAGCTGAACTCTAATATCCCAAAAGCACAAGTCTTAACTCCTAATATTAAGTCCTACATGAAATTCTCAAGTTTATTCAAAAATGACTTAAGCCGAAATTTGACTTTTTATATAAACATGAAAAGTTGACTTATATGAACTTTGATCCTTTCTAATCTACTGAATAGGCTATAATAAGCTTATATGAAACTAAATTAAGCAAGATAAACAACTTATACACTAATATGATGAGTTGAACCTATAAATCCTAACATACAACAAATTATTGAAAATTAAAAGCTATTTTGACTATTTCACTAATAAGGACTATATTTTATGACTTAAAAGGTCTAATAAGACTTAGTATAACAGATAACAACCACAAACAACAACAATAACTTAGTGCAACTCGAATAAAAAGCTTGATCCAAACACCCCTTAAAATGACTCAAAATGAAGTTTTCAAAGCATAAGACTGCATAAACCTATTTCATCAAATCCAGAGATCATATTGTGTCAAAATAGACCTTTTTAAGCATAAACAAGTAGTCACTCAAGTCTAAACTTAGGATTATCAAAAAACTAGCATATATAGTCAAAATACCATTTCAAACCACAATCAAATCCAAAACATAAATACCTAATATTAAGACATATTATGACTAACAAACAACAAAGAAACATAAAAACATCAAAATCAAAGCAAATAAACAACAAAACAGTAATATGCAGTATTTAAGAAAATGGCTTACAAGTTGCAATACAAGCTGAGACAAAGAACCAGGACCCAAGAACAATTCCTATAGCCTCCCTTGAGGCACTAGTACCATATAAATCCAGAATCTAGCCAAAAACCAGTTTGACTTTCGAATTTTTGACAACAGTTGACTTTTGTTGACTTTTTCGAATTCTTTGCATAAAGGACAGAAAACTCTTCTAAAACACTTGCAATAGCTTTAATGAGTTAAAAGGAGCTTATTAGAACGATTAAAATAGCTTATAACATGAAAAAGGATCAAGAACAGTTTTGGCGGGAAAATAAATTAAGGCTGTAAACATGGAATTGATTAATGAAAACACTTCAATTATAACTAAATTCACTTGTTCAATACAGAAATTACAAAACCCAGCAAACTTTTACATGAAACTTAAAGCAGAAATTAAATTTACACTACGAAAATGGTCTAAAACTGTGACACCTTCTCTCTTCTGTCTTCTTTCTCTTTTATAGCTCTCACAAAGTCTTCTCTCATCATTCTTGGCCATTGATTTAGTCAAAACGATCCCAACCCTTGATTTTGCTTTTTGGCTCCAAAAGTCTTGAGCAGGTTTTTAGCAATTAAGGAATTTTGGGTGTTTATGGAGGTGGAGGGGACAAACTGTGAAATAGGCATGGAGCTAGAGGTGAGGTGGAAGCCAAGTGGTGGTGGTTTTGAGCAGTGGTAAGTTTCAGTGTGTGAGGGAGAGGGAAAACAGGAAGTTTGGTTTGACTGGTATTGACCAGATATTTATTTAAGGACCAGATATTATTTAGTGGAATTATCTGCTGAAACGTATGCCTTCAGCAGAAACCATCAGCGCATTATAACTTCAGCAGAAACCATTGATTTCAGCAGAATCAAAATTTTATTGTTATTATTATTATTATTATTATTATTATTATTATTATTATTATTTTTTTTTAACTTCAGCAGAAACCATTGATTTCAGCAGAATCAAAATATATATTTTTTTTTTTTAAACTTGAGGAACTAAAACTGCCAACTATGCAAACTTGATACGTTTTTCACCTGCTTTTGGTATTTTTGTATTTGAAACACATAAAATACTTATTTGCGATATTTTTATCATTTTGATGCTTTGACGGGTGTTTTTGGATGTTTTTGGCAGTCTAAAAGGTACAAAAATGATGAGTATTTGCATACTAATCAATTCCCCATACTAAGATATTGCTAGTCCCTAGCAATCTTTTTGGAAAATTTTAATGGATTTCATCTCTTTACCAAAAGCCATTACTTCTGGAGTAGCCAATTGTTTCAGTTCAAGTAAGAACCTTGGTACAATGATAACCAAATGATTTTGAGCAAATCACCAGCTTTCAACGGTTTTGATTTGTCTTTACCAGAAACCGTTTGCTTCTGGACTAGCCAACTCTTAGATAAATTATCAATATTATCTTTGGTGAGTCGATTACCAATTATGGTTTTCCAACTGCCTTTACCACAAGCCATAAACTTGCGGGCTAGCCAACTCTTCACTAATTAAAGATATGGTGAGCTGAACACCATACAATTTTGGGCAAATTGCAAGCCATAAACGGATTTGAGATATCTTTACCAAGAGCCGTTTGCTCCTGGATTAGCCAATCCTTTTGTGGGTTAGACATGGCGGACTGATTACCATTTGTTGTGTTTAGTACATAGTACTTCCACTAAATTTTTTTTTTTAAATTTGGCCATTTTGGGGGAAAAAGGGACTAAAAGGGTATTTTTTATGATCAAATTCGCCAGAATTTCTCCCCCACACTTAGAAATGAATATTGTCCTCAATATTCAAAGTCCCGGCTATTATGCCGAATTCTTGAACGTAAAAAGATAACATTACTAGCTAAGTGTAGAAACACAACAATTATTCTCTTTTTTAATATTTACAATTTTCATTCATTTTTAAGATCTATATACAACATGTGGGACATCTCCCCCACACTTAGGTGGTATACACGGGTGAAAACCCATGTTTAACTACTATTTTTGATTACCGAGTCGCTAGCTTGACTCGACCCCGAATTAATTTGTTCATGGGGAAGTAAGTGGAAGAAACAATCTCCATCGGACTTTCATTCAAGATGTTTGGACAAACATTTGAAGCACGCGAAAGTTCCACACCGACGAGATATACATAGAACCGGCTCAAAAGTGATAAATGAAAATGCCGGGATCAAAGATAGTGTCCTCATTCCCGAAGGAGAAAAGGGAACAAGAAGTCACACCATATGTGAAGAAAAGAAAGAAAATCATGATAAAAATCATAACTAACTCCTCATTATCAGAAGGGGAATTCATGATTTTTGGATCATGAATCTCATCAGTGAGGATAGAATCGTCATCACATGATGGAAGAGATAAGTTAGAATACAAAGGTGGGACAAGTGGTGTGCTCTGAGAGCTAGCAATTTCCACCACTTCCGTGATGGTCTTTGTATCGGCCTCAGACATTTCATCGAAAAGAGGATTTACTTTCCCAAAAGTGTAGTCATTATTAAATTCAAAAAGAGGATTTGAGAAAATCCCGGAAGTAACCTCAGAAATGTCAAGAGAATCACAAAAAGGCAAATCACAATCACTATCGGATATATCCTCAGACTCACTTGGGATTGGGACAAGATCCTCAACACTTGATGATTCCGTTTCCGAAATAGTGCTAAGAGGCTCGTCCCCCATTATGAGAGAGTCTTTGGAAGCAATAATAGGTAAGATAGGTGTGATAGCAATAGACTGAGGGAGTTGAGAAATAATATCGTTCAATTGAATAGCACTCTCCTCGTCGTCCTCATAATATTTCCCCATTTGAATAGTATCCTCATCATCATCGTCATCATATCGGATTCTTATGTTCATATGCTGAAGCTTACACACCATTCTTTTCATTTGTAGTTTCTTTCGAATGCGTATTTCTTCAGAACTTTGAGGAAGATTGCACTCCTCGTAATCATTGAAATGATGTGAAGGCTCGGAAGTCTGATGACTGATGGGATACTGTGGGGGTTGGAAATTGTCAAAACCGGGAGAATTGGAATTGTGAAAATTTTGATTCATCGGTTGACATTCAAAAGTCGCATGAGGACCCCCGCAATTCTCACAACAGAGATAATTGGGAAAATAACTTTCACCAAAGTTCTGATTGTAACATGGTTCCGGCTCATAGACAAGCGGAACCTGTGGTGGACAATCAAAACCGTAATGAGAATCATTCCCACAAAACTCGCATGAGTAGGATTCGTATTGGGGCTGTGGAGGTAGGTAGGAAAAATCGGGTGTTTCATTGTTTGAAATGGGATCGGGATTACCGACAAACTTGTCTCCGAAACTCACATTGGTACATCGCCGACAATTTCCACCGTTAAATGGACCTCCACACCAGGAACATGTCGAAAACCATGACATGAAGAATTAAACGGATAAGAGGATAAGGAATGGAGAATTAAACGGTTAAAGAAGATAAGGAATGAAGAATTAAACAGATTTGAGGATAAAGAAATGTAGAATTAAACAGATTGGAGGATAAAGGATGGATATTTTTGGATTTTTGAAAAACATGCTATAAAAACAAAGAATGAAAATATTTTTGGTGTTGTTAACACTTCAGAAAAAGTGTTAATGAACTTTTTGGATTTTTGAAAACTTTACAAAAAAACTTTTTACAAAAGATGGGGTATGTGCAAGAATGGATCTGAAAAAGGTTTAACACACGCTAAAGCCTCCCCGGCAGCGGCGCCAAAATTTGATCTGTGCTAAACTAGTCAAGTCTAATCACACAAGCTAGCCACTTGTGAATGGCTAACCGTAATAGACTTAAAACTGTTTAAAACACAAATGCAATGAAGTCCTGGAGAATATAGTGAATTCCCGGGTCGTTAAGTCCCACGGAGACTCAATGGTGTGTCAAAACAAACTCAGAGGATAGAATGATCACTAAGGATAGTGATCAGTAAAGGTTTTGGATGAGAAATTACACTACTGATTGATTGGAATGGAATGGATACAGAATTGGAAAGCACAACAATCAGATAAAAGAAACTAAAACACGTACGTTTTAAAAACTACGTAAATTTATTACTATTTATTTAATTATTATTAATTAAAAACTATTTTTAACTATTTAATAATATCCTAAAATATAAGAAAATATGAAATAAAGCTAGAAAAGTAAAATTATGACTTAGAAAAATCTAAAATATGATAAAACTTATTTTAAAACTGAAAATATATTTTTTAGACTTTTTAAATAATTATTATTAATTAAAAACTAATTTAAACTAATTAAAATTAAGAAAAATAACAAATGAATAGTAAAAATTATAAAACTTTACAGGAAAATCTAAAATATTATTCTAAACTTGGGAAAAATATAAAAAGTTAGATAAGCCTACAAATAAGCTGAATTGGGCAAATAAGCAGTTTGAATAAGCTAATAAATAAGCTATAAGCTATCCAAAATCTACCATAAGCTACTACAGCCTAAATCTAACCTAAAATGAGCTAATGCAACTGATTAGAACCTAAAAAGCACAAGCTATAGAAAAAAAGCTTGAGACCAGTTTTCAAGTCTCAACACGCCAAACGGCCCTAACTAGCTATTTTTATTTTTGGTTTTTCTTGAATTTTCTTTTACAAAACTATTTTACTACTGAAAATAAGCAACTTTTGTGAAGACACATTTTGTGGAACTCAAAGATAAGCTTGTTGTGAGCTTATTTGCTTAACAGACCTTAAAATGGGTCAAAATGAGCTATTAAGCTTGCATAAGCTAATAAAAAGCTACCACTACTGAACCAAAGGTTGAATAAGCTATAAATCAGTTATGGGGACTTAGAATAAGCAACAACAACAAGAAAAACACACTGAATAAGCAGAAATAAGGAATAAGCAAAAAGGAAGGTTTTGTGAAAAAGGGCTTAAAAGAAGCTAGCAAATAAGCAGTTTATAAGCTAATTAAAAGTAAACTAATATTTTTCTAATTAAGTTGAGCAGCTGAACTCTAATATCCCAAAAGCACAAGTCTTAACTCCTAATATTAAGTCCTACATGAAATTCTCAAGTTTATTCAAAAATGACTTAAGCCGAAATTTGACTTTTTATATAAACATGAAAAGTTGACTTATATGAACTTTGATCCTTTCTAATCTACTGAATAGGCTATAATAAGCTTATATGAAACTAAATTAAGCAAGATAAACAACTTATACACTAATATGATGAGTTTGAACCTATAAATCCTAACATACAACAAATTATTGAAAATTAAAAGCTATTTTGACTATTTCACTAATAAGGACTATATTTTATGACTTAAAAGGTCTAATAAGACTTAGTATAACAGATAACAACCACAAACAACAACAATAACTTAGTGCAACTCGAATAAAAAGCTTGATCCAAACACCCCTTAAAATGACTCAAAATGAAGTTTTCAAAGCATAAGACTGCATAAACCTATTTCATCAAATCCAGAGATCATATTGTGTCAAAATAGACCTTTTTAAGCATAAACAAGTAGTCACTCAAGTCTAAACTTAGGATTATCAAAAAACTAGCATATATAGTCAAAATACCATTTCAAACCACAATCAAATCCAAAACATAAATACCTGATATTAAGACATATTATGACTAACAAACAACAAAGAAACATAAAAACATCAAAATCAAAGCAAATAAACAACAAAACAGTAATATGCAATATTTAAGAAAATGGCTTACAAGTTGCAATACAAGCTGAGACAAAGAACCAGGACCCAAGAACAATTCCTATAGCCTCCCTTGAGGCACTAGTACCATATAAATCCAGAATCTAGCCAAAAACCAGTTTGACTTTCGAATTTTTGACAACAGTTGACTTTTGTTGACTTTTTCGAATTCTTTGCATAAAGGACAGAAAACTCTTCTAAAACACTTGCAATAGCTTTAATGAGTTAAAAGGAGCTTATTAGAACGATTAAAATAGCTTATAACATGAAAAAGGATCAAGAACAGTTTTGGCGGGAAAATAAATTAAGGCTGTAAACATGGAATTGATTAATGAAAACACTTCAATTATAACTAAATTCACTTGTTCAATACAGAAATTACAAAACCCAGCAAACTTTTACATGAAACTTAAAGCAGAAATTAAATTTACACTACGAAAATGGTCTAAAACTGTGACACCTTCTCTCTTCTGTCTTCTTTCTCTTTTATAGCTCTCACAAAGTCTTCTCTCATCATTCTTGGCCATTGATTTAGTCAAAACGATCCCAACCCTTGATTTTGCTTTTTGGCTCCAAAAGTCTTGAGCAGGTTTTTAGCAATTAAGGAATTTTGGGTGTTTATGGAGGTGGAGGGGACAAACTGTGAAATAGGCATGGAGCTAGAGGTGAGGTGGAAGCCAAGTGGTGGTGGTTTTGAGCAGTGGTAAGTTTCAGTGTGTGAGGGAGAGGGAAAACAGGAAGTTTGGATTGACTGGTATTGACCAGATATTTATTTAAGGACCAGATATTATTTAGTGGAATTATCTGCTGAAACGTATGCCTTCAGCAGAAACCATCAGCGCATTATAACTTCAGCAGAAACCATTGATTTCAGCAAAATCAATTTTTTTTTTTTTTTTTTTTTTTTTAACTTCAGCAGAAACCATTGATTTCAGCAGAATCAAAATAATTTTTTTTTTTTTTTTTTTTTTTTTTTTTTTTTTTTTTTTTAAACTTGAGGAACTAAAACTGCCAACTATGCAAACTTGATACGTTTTTCACCTGCTTTTGGTATTTTTGTATTTGAAACACATAAAATACTTATTTGCGATATTTTTATCATTTTGATGCTTTGACGGGTGTTTTTGGATGTTTTTGGCAGTCTAAAAGGTACAAAAATGATGAGTATTTGCATACTCATCAGTAAGCCTTACGTAGCGTTTGGTATGTCGTAATCAAAGTCGTAATGGAAATGATTATTACGATGTAATGAATAAATGTTGTTTGTTTATATTTATAGATAGTAATGATTCATTGCAAGTAATGACCAATTACACCAAAACCATTCCTTAGGGGGGCCCTACTTTTTTTTCATTACATCTTGTAATGGAATCAAAATTACATAAAACTCCTTCATTAATTAACCTCATTAAATAAACTTTCTATTATTAATGGATATTTTAGTCTTTTTAGTATCGATTCTATTACGTCTTATTATACAAACCAAACATATTAATAACTACAATGAATCATTACATTACACTCTTCATTCCATTACATCGTTTATTCCATTCGGTTGACATTTCATTCCGTCCTACCAAACGAACCCTTAACCTTTGAGTAAAGTAATAGAAAATACGAAGTTAGTTATTCTTGTGTTCTTCATACTGTGTGTGTTAAGATTACGCATTAACACATCAAGATCTTGTTAAGAGTTCTTCACATAATAATTTTGGATTTATTCAAGTTTATTATAAGTCATTCAAGGCTACTTAGATCCATAAACTTTTGGACCTACATGTATCTTGGATCACTGGCGCGTTATTTTCATAACGGATGGTCACCAAAATACACACCAGATCGTTGCGCGTTATTCAATTCCTCAAAAACTCATATGGTCACTACCTTATTCATGCATTTGACATTCTTACTAAGCTATAAAAGGGTAGGGATAAGGTAAATATTGTTAAAGTAAAATCACAAAACAAATAAATTAAGTCCAAGAATGAAACAATATAGTTAATCACTTCCCGACCTTCCTTTGAAAAAGACACAAATCATAGACTAACTCACACTTTAATACGTAAACTCATGCTTTAATAGGTAGACATGAACTAGACTCAATGATGACTCAATCAAAGAATAAACCTTAGTTGGCGTTCCCCTAACGACCAACTCCCTTGCAATCCATAAATATAGTACAACAAATAGTGGCGATATATCCACTAATACATAACTTACATCGTTGGTTTATAACACGTACCAGTGTATAATCGATCGGCGCATAATATAACTTCGGTTAAGCTTTTAAAAACTGATTATCTCGCAATTTCACATTTTTTCTTCTCTCTCTTTTTCTCTTTTCTGTTTTTTGAATCATTAAAACTAATGTTGTCAAATTTCATCACTTTACCATAACAATACATCTGGATAAATTTTCCATTCTTTTCAATACTTCAAATATAAAAATAATAGTGAAAGTAGCAAACACACGAAAATCAAAAACTAGTACTATCACATTCACATTGCGATGTGCAATTCCCGATCAATACGTAGACAAGACACACATTCATTGCGATGTGCAATTCCCGACCTAACCATGATAAGAAACATACACAAAAACACATGAAATACACACTTTACAAAAACTAACCAACCACAAACTTAATTTATAAGGTAAGCTAAGGTGTATAGGTGTAACGAAACATATAATTGGGTGTAAGAAACGAAGGGAATGACTCTGAGAGTTTTTCTAGGGGTATCTTACACTAAAAATAAGAGTAACAAGAAGGTTTATACGGGGGTTAACTAACCAGTGTAGTTAGTTAATAAAACATAACATATAAAGGATTTTCGGGGGTAATCCTAGAAATTTACCAAGTTAGAAAAGTCACTTCAATTATATCAATAATACTCATTATGGTGGTCTCGAATAGTATACAAGCCAAGTTCTAAAGTTTACTAAAAGTCACCGGCACTCTCATATTTTTTGTGGAATTTGGGTAAAATATTGGAAACGAATAAGATTTAATTCTCACAGTATGGAAATAAGGGTTATTGTGTGCGGGTCATGCAACTTTGATTTCACAAAAACATGCTAGAAAAATTTTAAATTTGTCATATATTAATCACATGTTAGCATATTTTTGAAAAATAAGGATAAGTAACGTTCTAATTCTCCATCCCGCATGAAGATAAACAACGTCCTCATTGTGTAAGTAAAATTAAAAACATGAAATAAAAAGAATTAGAACATAAAACTCCCCTGAGATTTGCTCGGTATGATCCTCCATGATGCGTTTGTAAGCAAATTTTTATTTTCTGTATGTAAAGGGCGTCTGGATGCCAGCATGACTACAACACACATAATATATAATGTATATGTATACTACCATTTCTTTTGCATTCATACCACTCAACATGTGTAATTAAGCATGAAAATCACAGCTAGTGCGTCTACATTAATCGATGGTTAGTAAAAATAAAATAAAAATTAAATATGGAAATCATCAGGTTAGTCGATACGCCGCACCTTATTATTAAGATGTGCCGTATCGAGCCTGGAATAAAAATGTAAATAAAGTACGAGTCAGACGTGATACGTCGCACAGCAAAACCAGGATGCGTTGTATCAAAAACCATCTGACAGAAAGTTTTAAGTGCAAATATAAAATTAAAATGCAGAAAAATAAAAGGATAAATATGACCAGTATAGTTGATACGCCGTACCCTTTTTATGTGATGCGCTGTATCGATGTGCAGGTCTGACAGACTCGAAAGAAGATATAGTAAAAAATATCGGACTATCTCCCGGTAAGCACTTCTCTTTATTCCAAAGTCTTTAAGTTAGACTCATCTTCAGCTCTTAATCCGGTATCTTGACGAGATCTTCCATCTCCATCTCTTTCATGATTCCGTCTTTAAATAACCAAATATTCTTTCCACTTATCGGTACATCTTCAATATTAATACGCTTCATGCGAATGTGGCATTTATCATCATAAATTTCATATCTTTGCAGTACATAAGTTTCCACCTTCATTGTATGTGGCTCATATCTAGTTCCTTCCTATTCACATCTCTATTTCCTATTTTTCATAATCTTCCTTATACCATGTGTCATCACTATAACTTGATTTGTACCCTTCGTTGATCTTTTTCTTGATATGATAAATCCTCCTTTGCATGTTCTTTTTACTGTCCCATCCCTTACAGTACTTTATTATTAAATTTCTTAATTCTTCACGAAATAGGACTTCATACTTTAGATTGTCATGATCCAAAGGTTTGTTAATTCCAAATTTTTCAAAAAGATCATTCTTCAACTCATTGTCCTTTTTGTCAATTAGTTTTGCGAGTTCTAGCCATCTTGGTCTCTTACAAGGGAGTTCACGTAACTCGCTCTTGCTTACCTCATATATTTCTTCATGATTCTCTTATTCCCACGATCCTTCTAATCTAGCTTTCTCCTGCAAGGCTTCATTCTTCAAATCTCCATCTTCAAGTTTTTCATATCATTCATAATTTTGACAACAAGTCAAACACCCAACTTTAACTATTCCTGGTAAACTTCCTCCGTCGCAACGTTTATCCATCTTCCAATTGCAAGTTGTTCATTCAGCATATCCATTTTTGAAACGAAACGGTATACACGCATGGTATGTATCATCAGTGTTCTCTTTCCAAATCCCATTTTCAAGCCATGGTTTCCTCTCTACCCATGGTATTTGATTACTCTATTCATAGTACCATGTATTTTTAAACTCTTCATAAGTTCTGAATCCGGGTAAATCTCCAGTGAGGACATCAATATCGATATGAAGTAGACGGTTAAATTCCCTAATTTCTTGCAAAGAGGTGTTTCATAATCAAATAAATCAACTTCAATGGCAAAGGGCATACCAACTTCATCACATGCACCAGAATATTCGTTTTCTTTATCGGCAAATTCTTCCTCAGTTAGAACTTCTTCATCATCTCCCCTTATCCAATATAATCAAAGCACATTTTGGTAGCTCTATCCATAGTCCTATGGTTGCTAAATTTGGAAGCCAACCATTCAGCGAAATCAACTTCATTAGGATCAAACTCAACATCAATATCAATTTCGGACTTCATTAACCGTCTTTTTATCACCATGGGGTGGAGTATGCTATATATTTAAGTATCATAGTAAATTTTCAAATTCAAAGTAGTAAAACAAACACTTATTTCGGAATGAAACTATAACTTCATTTCGATTATCATATACCAAACGCACTTTTACTATTTCTTGTAGCGCTACTCTTTAACCAATAATAAGAAGGTGTTTGGAATTGCGTTATGAACTAAATTATATGATTATTTCATTTCTAAAACGGAGATAAGCTATTCTAAATATTTGGGTAAAAGAGTGACATAAGCACTTATTCACGTTTTGGAGATGACAAAACGCAAGTTTGGATAAGTTGGTAGCAACCTACTTTTACAAAACGCAAGTTTGAAAATTTGGTTGACTGCCATTTAATTACCATCTAGCCCTTTGATTTGACACTCATGTGTCTTGATCTTTTTTTATTGTGTATGTCCTTGTCATATTACTTGAAGTTGTATAATAATTTGTTTTGCTAAACACTAAAAAAATCTGATTATCTGATTATATCAATATCAAATAGCATAATCAAATCTAAACACTATGTTTTAAAATCACGTTTTGTAATAACTGATTATCTGACTAACCATTTTTAAAACGCATAATCTATTTTGAGTAAGCAACCCGGACACCTCCTAAAATTAAATAAACTAGACAAGCTAGTAGAGTAGTAGTGCGTGTAATGTTCACCTAAAAATAAAAAACAATATAAAAACAGACTGAAATCAAAAGACCGTAATAATCGCCACTAGATCCAAATCCAATCCAATCCCCGGCGATCCGATGTCCTCCACCGTCACCACCACCGCATTCCTCCTCCTCCTCCTCATTTTGTCGCCGGTGTTTGCTTCTGACTATGATCACAAGGTTTATATTTAATTCATTTATTTACACTCTTATCAGATCTTTAGAATCCAGGTTTTTGTTGTCTTAGGGTCTCCTTTTTTATTTTGCAGTATCAAGCAGATGACAATGTTGATCTTTGGGTGAATAAAGTTGGGCCTTATAACAATCCACAAGAAACATATAACTATTACATTCTTCCGTTTTGTCGTCCACCTGGCCATGCGGGCCACAAATGGGGTGGTCTCGGTGAAGTATTGGGTGGAAATGAATTAATTGATAGTCAAATCGATGTCAAGTTTCAAAGTATGCAGGTCTACTTTATATTATTGTTGTATGATTACCTTGGGTAGTTAAGCATTAATGCTTACATGACATATATTTGCGTTTTGTTTTGGCAGAAAATGTAGAAAAGACAACTATATGTGATCTCGAACTCGATGAATCAAAGGTCTTGCAGTTTAAGCAAGCTATTGAGGATAACTACTGGTTCGAGTTTTTCATGGGTATGCATTATGTTCTTTGTACTAATCTGAGGTATTCTGCATCATAAAACATTCAGCATGGTGAATTTTAATGCCTAGAAATCTTTGGATTCCGTTGTTTTGTACCATATTCCTCTTACTTTTCCTTTTATAGGTGCCATTCCTATCTCCTCATATTAAGTAAATGGGATCCATGGGCACATCTATATCTATTTTTTACCGTATACATGGACCCACAAAATGGGAAGGTTAAAAGGCCTAAAAAGTTTGAGCATTAAATCATAATGTGGTCAAAAGTTTGGTAATCTGATATCTGTAAGCTGAATTTAAATAGTCAACACAATAAGGTTGCCGTTTGTTGCTAATGTTTATATATGGTTCCTCAAGGTTGCACGTTATTTGTTTGGCTTACACAAACAACAACATTCTTGGTGCAATTTTTACTTTTAAATGTGTTCCTTCTAATCTTATTTTTCTTGTCTTTGCTATGTTGATTGCTGAACACGAACTCAGATGATTTGCCACTGTGGGGTATGCATTCTTCAAACTCACTCTTAATTAGTTCATACCGATTGCTATCTTTTATATTTATTCCCTCTTTTTTACTGGTATTATAGGTTTTGTTGGAGAGGTACATTCTGATAGGAATAGTGATAGCAAGCATATGCTATTCACGCATAAAAATATCACTATAAAATACAACAAAGATCAGGTCTGTATTTTTCATATGTGCAGTATTATAAAGGATCTCACTGTCACCATGTTTTTACACTAGTTCATCTTTCTCCTGCAGATTATTCATGTTAATCTGACTCAAGAGAACCCAAAACCATTGGAAGTTGGGAAAAAATTGGACATGACATATTCAGTCAAGTGGAGTGAAACTAACATCACATTTGGTCGCCGTTTTGATGTTTACCTGGATTACCACTTTTTTGAGCATCAGGTGAGCTTTATCTTTCTTCTGTTACTGCAACATATACTTGATTACAAAATTTTGCCTTCATGTTTTTTTTTTTTTTTTTTTCTTTTCAAAAAGCATCTTTATGTTTTCCTACTTGGGATTTAGTTATAGTTTATTATGAGATTGTGATTGTCTTTCTTATTATGCAGATTCATTGGTTCTCCATATTCAATTCATTTATGATGGTTATTTTTCTTACTGGGCTGGTCTCGATGATACTAATGCGCACTCTTAGAAATGACTATGCCAAATATGCTAGGGAAGATGATGATCTTGAAACACTGGTAAGACACTAGGAGGTTATTGGTTCTAATTTCTAAATTTAGTTACCCAACCTCCTTTTATTGAATTACTTCTTTTCAGGAAAGAGATGTAAATGAAGAATCTGGTTGGAAATTGGTTCATGGGGATGTTTTCCGCCCACCTCGCAATATGGTTTTGCTGTCAGCAGTTGTCGGGACAGGTGCCCAAATGGCACTATTGATACTTCTTGTCATCTTGCTTGCAATTGTTGGGATGTTGTATGTCGGGTACGTAATAAGAGTGGCGTCAAATTGAATATTCATGTTTCTAAGTACTTCTTAGTCTACTATTGCTGCTTTAAGATATTTGCTACCTCTATCCATCCAGAATCATCAGTTTCAGTCTCCACCTCCACTCCATTTGCAGTAAATATGTGTGACTAGTGGTTGAAAATATGGGCTGACCAGGTGGTTGACAGACGACAATTTTTTATCGGTTGAAATGGGTCGTATTTGATCGACGCAAAACAGTTAGTGTCCAAAATTGTGTAATTATCTACTGTGCCAAATATGGTTTACCAAATCTATATGGAATGACAATATCTTTTTTTAAAACAAATTTGATTTGGGAGAGTTATACATTGTAAATGCACTTTGGGCGACTTGTGAACCATTTAGCCCGTTTCCTTTTAAGCTAATTTTTCTAATACTTTCTGCTTAAGCTGCTACAGGTGATTGCTAGAGGTAAGAAATCACCTGAATCATCCAATTTATATATTAATGGATCGAGATTACTACCTCTATCTCGAACACTCTTTTCTGCTCACTTCTACCATATATGTTGTCATGTAATTTCATAGGCTTCCTTTAGGCGATGGTGTTGTAAATTTTTTTGTTTCATCTCTAAACTTTTGTTTATGAAAATGTGAAAGAAGCCGTTTTATGTAGATTGGATGTGACCCTGTTTATCTTACTTTTGATGTAACAAGCTGTTAAATTCTAACTTTAGTGTTTAACTTTTGTATAGGAGAGGAGCTATTGTCACAACATTTATAGTTTGTTATGCTCTCACCTCTTTCGTTTCTGGCTATGTGAGTGGTGGGATGTATTCACGCAATGGTGGTATGTTGCTTTTTGTTAAAACTCATGTATTTACCCTTTTGGAATTCCATATTAGTTTCAGTGTCAGTAGTCATTTGCTAAGTAAACGTCTTATTTTACAGGGAAAAATTGGATTAAGTCGATGATCCTCACAGCTTCACTTTTCCCATTTTTGTGCTTTGGGATCGGTTTCTTTCTGAATACCATTGCTATATTTTATGGATCTTTAGCTGCTATTCCATTCGGCACAATGGTGGTTGTTTTTGTCATATGGGCTTTTATTTCTTTCCCTCTGGCTCTTCTTGGTACGGTTGTGGGTAGGAACTGGAGTGGGGCTCCAAACAACCCTTGTCGTGTGAAGACCATTCCACGCCCAATCCCTGAAAAGAAGTGGTATCTGACACCATCTGTAGTCTCAATAATGGGAGGGCTGCTACCTTTTGGCAGTATTTTCATTGAGATGTACTTTGTATTCACATCCTTCTGGAATTACAAGGTAAACCTATATATGATTTGTCACAATTACATATAATTAAAAAATAGTGATAACTGTTTATCTGTTATCTTGGTATCGGTGATGCAAGTGATCTGGCAACATGCACTTCAATTTGAGAATAAGGGAAAAAAAATGTCCTGTCTAGTGGTTAACATCTGTTTCCATCGCAAGCTCTGTAGAATAATAGAAAAGCATAAATTATTATCCTGTCTAGTGGTTTGAATCCTTCCAATATTTTTTTCTTGGAATTTGCTAAACATAGGCCTTATAGGGCTATGTTTAAGACATTAAAATATGCATTATATCGTATTGTTTTGATGATAAACCATCCCACCACTTAGATGATAACTACCTCACTACACCTTGATGTACTATCTGTGTAGTTAATGTCCGATTTCGGTCGATTTCGGTCAAGGTCCGATATGACCGAAATTAAGGGTTTTCGGTCGTTTTTCGGAAGAATTTCGGTCGATTTCGGTCGATTCGGTCAAGGTCCGATATCCGGTATACCAGTGGTATACCAGTGGTATACCACCGAGATTAACTACATAGTGTACTATCATCCATACATGATTTTTTTTTTCTTCTTAAATATAGCCCGCCCTTTTTACTTTATAATTAATTTAGACTATTTTCAACAATGATGTGCTTTTATGAAAAAAGTCCACATTATTCAGGAGGTTTTATGTATTAAAAGTACAATTTGGGCTACTTGTGATACTTTTCCTATAAGGCTAGGTATTTTGAATATACCTGTTTGACCCGTTATAGACAAAACGCAACCTAAATCGACCCATTCATAACTAAATGGGTTGAATTTGCCAACTATTTATGAGTCATTCCTCAAAAATCACTAAACTATTTATCCAAGGATATTAGTGGATCTTGTGATCTTGTCAAACCATTGGTTGTGAGTTCTATTTGCTTTAGTACATCACTATACCAATTTGTTACTGTTATAACAAAACACGCCTTCCCTCTTTTGCGTGCGGTCAGTTTAAAATATTAGTTGGATTGATGTAAGGTCTTACTTGTCCAATTTGTTACTGTTATAACAAACACGCCTGCCCTCCTTTGTGTGCGGTCAGTTTAACATATTAGTTGGATTGATGTAAGGTCTTACTTGTCCGAAATTCTACTTAATTTAGCTCAAATAAGAGTTCTTAAATCTCTACTAACTTTGTTCTTCTTTTGTTGCTTACCAGGTATATTATGTATATGGCTTTATGCTACTCGTTTTTCTCATTCTCATTATTGTTACTGTTTGCGTTACAATTGTGGGAACATATTTCTTGCTAAACGCGGAGAATTACTACTGGCAATGGACATCATTCTTCTCAGCAGCCTCTACAGCTATCTACGTGTATTTGTATTCAATATATTACTACTATGTGAAGACTAAAATGTCTGGCTTCTTCCAAACGAGCTTCTACTTTGGATATACAGCCATGTTCTGCCTTGGCTTAGGAATTCTGTGCGGTGAGTTTTGTATCTTTGTCAATAATTGGATCTATTCCACATTTATCAGTATCTTAATCGTAAGTTTTCATATCATTGGTAATATATTTGCTTATTAGTGACACGGTGTCCTCAACCTTGTCCTAACAAAAGTTGTAACCTAATTTTTTTCGCAACTTTCTTAGTTAAAACTTGTTTGTTCTCTGTCTCGTTATTGGAAAGCTGGTGATATTGGTTTTGAGTACATGTGATTCTTAAGTCACTGCTGGAGAAGGTAAAACGGACGGGTCGGGTAGTGAGCCAAAGTGGGTAATTTATTGATTTGGGTCTGAACAGGTGGGTTGGGTTAATCAAAACCACTTTTGTCCATTTTTTTCCTTTTTTTTTTTTTTTTTTTTTTTTTTTTTTTTTAACAAATAATAAGTGTAAATTACGATTACAAAATCTATCTTAGTTTAGTTAAAATCTGCTCATTATGAATAAAACAATTTACTAAGGTGTATACGTAGAAGATACACAGTAGACGATATGACCTATTTGACCCATTTCCTTTCTAGGCAAGTTCTTTTGTTCCTTCTTAGTAATATTTAACCTGTTTAGAGATTTGATATAAGCCACTTTGACCTATTTAAGTATTTATAGTAAATGGGTCGAAATTCCACATCTAGTCATTACTTGATGCTGCTACTTAGGACATTAATTAATTGTCGAGCTCTCTCACTAAACTAGTTGCTATATCAAACATAGTGAGTTTCCTTGTAAAATCAATTCTGTTCTTATACTTGCTCAATTGTGGTATTTGTCCAATCTTAGATTGTTAGGAGGAACATCTACCATGTTATAGTAATGCCCGGTCATCTTATCTTACCATTATAAAAGAAGCCATACATTAGTTTATTGCTGCTCTTCTCATCTAATAATTACTGTATAAGAATTCAATACATGTTTATAATGATAACTGGGAACTGCCATGCCATTCTGTCTTATGATTACATTGAAATACCAGACAATATATATTTTATTTATTTTGCTTGGGGAGTATATGATCATTTCTCACTACACACATCAGATCCTACACGAAATACTATTGATATAAATATCATAATTGTACAAATGCTCTTATCATCTTTATCACATTATTAATCGGGTCAATTTTCTTATTATCAGGTGCTGTTGGTCATTTGGGTTCTAACTTATTTGTTAGAAGGATCTACCGAAACATCAAATGCGACTAGTAAGTCTTTATTAAGAAGAACAACACATACAGTTGATTCGCGGTGCATTTGTAATTTATTGCCACACCAAGTGTAAGCCTATTAATGAAAGATAAAACCTGGGTGATTCACAAGGTCGGGGCAGCAGTTAATATATGTAACTCTTGAGGAATGGGGGAAGCTTGTTAATTATTTTCCTTCTTTTCATGGAATGTAGAAGAAATTAAAGGCACCTTACTTAATTTAGAGAAATGCAGATATTGTTTTGTTATCGAGATTTAACATACGAACAATGAAGTTTAGTGGGGGGATCAAAACCCCATGTTTGGTTTCTTCCTCAGAGTGTACCCTTTTTAGAGTTTTATTGATGTACTTGTGCTGGCAAAAATTATAGAATCATTGCTGGTGATGTAAGGTACTAAAATAAAGTGTATAAAGTGGATCCACATATGTGAGAAAATGAACTTGTAGTAAAACAATGTGCTCGTTACAATATTTTACCATAGAACTACAGAAAGCGCATTAAGCATCATTTACAGACTTCATGAATAGAACTGGGGTTACACTATTGTATCATATAAGTTTCCTGTACAGTGTACACATTGTCTGGTCTATCCTGCTCTTTCTGAAATTCACGTTTACTTGGATCGTCAATCTTACTTATTTAGATGATATTCAGTTGTCTGGACGGATTTGGATGACTCGGTCACAGTCAGTTGAATGCAACAAGATAGGAGGAACACATTGTTTGAATTGATCATATATATTCCTATCACTATTTCTTGTTTTGTTTCCTGAATTTGCTACCCCTAAATCCGTATGACCTTGTTATACTTGTGAGTTTTTGGATTTTTTTTTCTTTACCAAAATCCTCACCCGAGGTAAATTTATGTCAAAGTATAATGTAATGAGGGGAATGGACCAAGAAGCCAATTCAGAAGGGAAGCTGGACCCTCGAATTAAATGCCATCATTCAATGTTCTCAACAACGTAAAAGTGACATAATTTAATTCGGTCTATATATATCAGCTACCACAGCAGCAGTAGCAGCATGTAATCATGTTCAGAACTCTAATTTATTTCAAATCAGGCCGTTTGATCGTTGAATTCAAATAAATCATGAAAAATGCCAAATTCACGAAATGTTCATAAATCGTCTTTCACGAAATAACTTTTCATCTATAAAAACCATTTTAATTAACTTTTTCTCTCTTTATTATATTCTCATCTTCCTACCAATGCATAGCATATATATATATATATTTTCTTTTTAAATTTCTTGTAAGAGAAATGATAAAGGGATTTAAAGTTAGGCCTAAACTTAGACTTAAAACCATGGGTTGTAATATAAGTGGGTCTCTATCTGTAGCGATGGCACTTAGTTTTAGGCCTAAGTTTAGGTCTCTCTATCATTTCCCTTTTTGTAAATCATTACATTACAAGATAAAACAAGACCTAACTTCGTTCGAATTTATTATTGCAACATCCTTTATCTTCCTTTTGTCTGACGCCATTTATATCATGTTTTGTTGTTTTGTGAAAAGATAAGGCTTAGCAATAAATGTCACTATTTACTTACAAATTTTGAAATTGTAGGTACAATCGCCAAACTCGTTTAAACTACAACCTTGAACATAAAACTTGCATGAAACTAGATAACATGAAAACCAACTAAACACAAATTCAAAAATGCCTTATAGGACACTTTAAAATAAATTCGTAACCTAATTTACGTGTCACTAAATTCATCTTCTTGTGGACCCTTAGGGTTGTGTTTAAACATATTTTAATTAAAATTTTTGCTTTAAATAAACACTAAACCTACCATGTTTAACATTACATTTCATGTTTAAAATGAATAAATATGTATAATTATGGAATATACTACATTAGTTCATTTAATGCAAATTTTTTAATTAAAGTATATTTAAACATAACCTCATGAGTTGTGGTTAACAAAACTTTTATTTTTTATACTCAAAGCGTAGCGAAATATTCTCTCCATTTCAAAATGATAGTCCATTAGAGAAAATATATTTTTGAGATGAGAGGTTATTTGTACACTTAGATCTGTTTAGCAAGAACTTTTTTAAAGGTATGTTTAGAAGCAGAAATTATGGAAGATTATTGATTTTTTTTGAAAAATAAACTACTTAAAAAATAATATTTGTTTGGCAGACAGAACTTATAAGAGATTATTAAAAAAACAATTTTTCATAATCTCTGAAAATAAAAGATTACTTCATGTAGCTTATAAAAATAATATATTTTTATAATCTTTTTCAGCAACAATAACAACACCAGCATCAACAACAGCACCAACACCAACACAATCTATTTTTGCCAAACATACCCTAAAGCTATTTTGGAGCTACAAGCTTTTAGTTTGGCAAATATATCTTTAGTTAAAAACGAACTTTGTTTGGATATATTAGAGTAAATTGCATTTTTGGTCCTTAAGGTTTGGTCAAATTGCAGGTTTCGTCCCTAACGTTTCAAAAGTGCAGCGACAGTCCTCATTTTGATTGTTTTGTTTCATGTTTGGTCCCTAAATTGCAGATTTGATCCCTAAAACTTTGAAGTTTCTGTTGCATGTTTGGTCCCTAAATTGCAGATTAGGGACCAAACATGCATCGAAACCTTCAAAATAGGGACTATAGCTGCACTTTCAAAATGTTAAAGACGAAACCTACAATTTAGACATACCTTAAGGACCAAAAATGCAATTTGGACGCTCTTCTTGAAAGCGTTTTGGATTTCTATGAAACTTTTTACATAAAATTATCTAAATACCCTTTGATTGTATATACTTCTAGCGGCAATGCCCTTATATATTAAATAGAGTAAATTACACCGTTCGTCCTTGTGGTTTGTGTTGACCGCAGGAGTTCGTCCTTTGACCAAAAAAGTTGCACCGTTCATCCTTAAGTGGCAAACGTTATGCGCCATTAGTCCCTCCCTCTAACGGAGCCCACTAACGGTCGTTAAGTCTTGTTAACCTGAGGGTATAATCGTCATTTCAACACCATAAGGACGAACGGTGCAAGGACGAACGATGTAGTTAACACTTTTTGTCCGTTTTTTTTACGTTTTCGTCCGTTTTTGTCCGTTTTCTTACTTTTAACTCCGTTTTTTTACGTTTTCGTCCGTTTATTTACGCTTTCGTCTGTTTTCTTACGTTTTCGTCCATTTTTTTATGTTTTCATCCGTTTTTTACGCTTTACTCCGTTTTTTTACGTTTTCATCCGTTTTTCATCCGTTTTTATACGTTTTTGTCCATTTTAATACGTTTTCATCCGTTTTTCTTACGTTTTACTCTGTTTTTTTTTTACGTTTTCGTCTTTTTTTTTTTTTTTACGTTTTCATTCATTTTCTTACGTTTTCGTCCATTTTCTTACGTTTTTGTTTGTTTTTCTTACGATTTACTCTGTTTTTTTTACGTTTTCGTCAGTTTTTTTTTACATTTTCGTCAGTTTTTTTTACATTTTCGTTCATTTTCTTACGTTTTCGTCTATTTTTTTACGTTTTCGTCCGTTTTCTTACGTTTTCGTCTGTTTTTTTACGTTTTCGTCCATTTTCTTACGTTTTCGTCCGTTTTCTTACGTTTTCGTCTGTTTTCTTACGTTTTACTCTGTTTTTTTCCGTTTTCATCGGTTTTTTTTTACGTTTTCGTCCGTTTTCTTACGTTTTCGTCTGTTTTCTTACGTTTTCTTACTTTTGACTCCATTTTTTACGTTTTCGTCCGTTTATTTACGTTTTCGTCTGTTTTCGTATGTTTTCGTCCAATTTTTTTTATGTTTTCATCCGTTTTTTTTACGCTTTACTCCGTTTTTTTACGTTTTCTTACGTTTTCATCCATTTTTATTACGTTTTTGTATGTTTTTTTACGTTTTCGTCCGTTTTCTTACGTTTTCGTCTGTTTTTTTTACGTTTTCGTCTTCGTCTATTTTTTTTTTATGTTTTCGTCCGTTTTCTTACGTTTTACTATGTTTTTTTTACGTTTTCATCGGTTTTTTTTACGTTTTCGTCCGTTTTTTTACGTTTAACAGACGTTTTAAAACGTAAAAAAACAGACGAAAACGTAAAAAAACGGACGAAAACGTAAAAAAACAGCGAAAACGTAATAAAACAGACGAAAACGTAAAAAAACAAACGAAAAAGTAAAAAACAGAGTAAAACGTAAGAAAAAAGGAAGAATAAAGGAAGAAAACATAAAAAGACGGACGAAAACGTAAGAAAACGGACGAAAACGTAAAAAAAACATACGAAAACGTAAGAAAACTGACGAAAACATAAAAAAATAGACGAAAACGTAAGAAAATGAACGAAAATGTAAAAAAAACTGACGAAAACGTAAAAAACATAGTAAATCGTAAGAAAAACAGACAAAAACGTAAGAAAATAGACAAAAACGTAAGAAAATTGATGAAAACGTAAAAAAAGACGAAAACGTAAAAAAAACAAAGTAAAACGTAAGAAAAACGGAAGAAAACGTATTAAAAGGGACAAAAACGTATAAAAACGGATGAAAACGTAAGAAAACGGACGAAAACGTAAAAAAACGGAGTAAAGCGTAAAAAACGGATGAAAAGATAAAAAAATGGACGAAAACGTAAGAAAACAGACGAAAACGTAAATAAACGTAAGAAAACGGATGAAAACGTAAAAAACGGAGTTAAAAGTAAGAAAACGTAAGAAAACGGACGAAAACGGACGAAAATGTAAGAAAACGGACGAAAACGTAAAAAAACGGACAAAAAGTGTAAACTACACCGTTCGTCCTTGCACCGTTCGTCCTTATGGTGTTGAAATGACGATTATACCCTCAGGTTAACAAGACTTAACGACCGTTAGTGGGCTCCGTTAGAAGGAGGGACTAATGGCGCATAACGTTTGCCACTTAAGGATGGACGGTGCAATTTTTTTGGTCAAAGCACGAACTTCTGCGTTCAACGCAAACCACAAGGACGAACGGTGTAATTTACTCTATTAAATATATAAAGAAACCAACTCAGTTGGCCATCTGAGTTTCATCTGAAGCTTAGGGAGGAGTTTTACCCGAGTTCGAGTCTCGTAAGTGACAAAGAAAATCCGGATTTTCATCTTAGTGCGAAACCGTAAGTTCTAAGGGTTTCCCTTCGCGGGTCTCACCTAGTGTTTCGGGTCCTCCGATCTACCTATTTAGATAGTTTAACTCATTGATCGGATTTTAATTATGATGCCGTTCTAAAAAAAATTAAATATATAAAAAGCATCACATGCATCCATAAACAAAGAGCCGTATATTTTAGTTTAAGACTATATTAAAATCACTTTACTGAATTTGCCAAGAAGAAATATATCATACTAATTAACCAATTTTCACCCTCATACTTTCTAGCTCGATCGTAATTCTTTATATACATGTGTTTTTTTATGTCATTTTACACTTTATATTACAACTTACAATTGCATTACCAAACATTTTTATAAAATAAAAATCGACGACTCATACCTATCACTATCAGCTTATCAGCTATCATCTTACAACTTATAGCTTACAGTTAATTTTGCTAAACATACTTTTAACTTTCAAAATTATATCTAACCACTTTTCGAAGTTTTGTTGACAGAGGACTATGTATAACACATATACAATAAAATATAAAATTATAGAGTTAATTACATAAATCGTCTTTGTGAATTACATTTTTTTTCATCTGTCTTCTTTAACTCTCAAAAAGTGCACTGGTCGTCCTTGTGATTGTCCATTTTGCATGGACGGTCCTTTGACCAAACAAGAGTTAGTTTAATTCGCTAAGTCCATAGGGATCAAACAGTTATTAGTAACCAAAGGGGCATGTAACTAAACGGGCGTTAGTAACGACAGAGATGATTCATGTAAACTCTTAACTTTTATTTTAATTTAGTTATTTATTTAATTATCTTTTTGTTTATTTAATTTTTTAATTTTTTTAGTTTTCGGTTTCTTTTACTTGTTTTTCAGTTTAAGTTTCTTTTTATTTATTTATTTTTTAGTTTATTTTTCGGTTTTGGTTTTTCGTTTTCTTTTACTTGTTTTTCGGTTTATTTTATTTGTTTTTCTGTCTCTGTTTCGTTTTCTTTTTATTTTTGTTTATTTATTTTTGGTTTCTTTTTATTTAATTGTTTTTCGGTTCAGTATCTTTTTATTTCTATTTATTTTTGCTTTCTTTTATTTATTTGTTTTTATGTTTCTTTTTATTTATTTATTTTAGGTTTCCTTTTATTTATTTGTCTTTCGGTTTGGTTTTTTTTAATTATTTATTTTTTGGTTTTGTATTTATTTTTATTTTTATTTATTTATTTTCGCTTTCTTTTTATTTATTTGTTTTCGGTTTTAGTTTCTCAGTTTTTTCATTAAATCAGTTTTATGTCAATTTCTTTTTCCGTTTTTTTAGATTTTGATTTACCTATAAATAGTAAAGGGGGTTATTTTAATAATTAAGTTAAAATAAAAATTAAGAGTTAATTGCATAAATCGTCCATGGTTACTAACGCCTGTGTGGTTACTAACGGCCTTTTGGTCCCTATGGACTTAACGAAAAAAATTAATCCACGTTTGGTCAAAGGACCGGTCCATGTAAAATGGACAACCACATGAACGACCGGTATATTTTTTGAGAGTTAACGACGAAAGGTGAAAAAGTTTGTAAACCACAAGTACGAATTATGTAATTAACTCAAAATTATATGCAACATCTTGTTTGTTAAAAAACGTGGGTTTTTGTGTCTCGACTTGTGTGATTGGTTGCTCCACCACATTATAAATATATCTACAACACCTTCAAATGTAAGCTGTATTATTTGCATTAAAGAGGAGTGAGACATGCTTTGAGTTTTATTTCAGTGAAATAAACATGAAAATGGAGTATGAAGGTAATGATGAACACACACATGTTCATGGACAACAACACAAGCGTTCTAAGAGGTATATGTTTTGCGTTTGTATTTTTGTCCTTTAACTTGATCTTGTTCTTCTAATAATAATCTGTGTCTTGTCTTTTTAGTGTTTTAATTGTATGGTGTCGATTGGCCTTTGTCTGACATTTTTGGAGGGTAGGCTTGATAAGATGTTATATGAGTTTTAAGAACATCATGATTCTTGCATCTACTATCCTGTTCACTTATTATGTGGAATATATAAATGAATTTTCTGGCATTAGGCCCTAGATCATCATGTTAATGTTTTCTACTTATCGTCTGTAATGCTCAAGATATTCATCAGTATGGTTCAGATTTCAGAAAGACCTTGTCGATCTCTTAACAATTCATCTTTATGGTTGACTCATTTCAGTGCTTCTGGGACTAATCACGCCATGAAAGCTGGAGGAGCTTCACATCCTAGAGAGGAGTTAAACAAATCAACGGTAAGATACCCTTACTTTATTAACTATATATCAGAATAAAAATCTTGTGGAAACAAGAACATATAGGAAAATGATTGGGATAGTTAACAAGTAGTGTACTTTTCTGCCCTCAAATCGTTAACAGGGACTGCGTTTGGAAGGAAGAAAAAGTAGCCTATCTTCTCCTCTTCACAAATCTAGTGGAAACAAGAAGATAGATGTCGAAACGGAACAAAGGGATTCATTGGAAAAAGATGTAAGCATAGAATTAATGTAGTTTTATGGATATTTTACCAATAATGGAAACTATGTGGCACTTATTTTCACTAAAAAAACCTATCTATGTCACTTATTTGAGCACAAACATGTGAATAACAAAACGAAATGCGATACAGATTGAGCAACTCCAGATGCGGTTGCAGCAAGAGAAATCAGTGCGAATGTTGCTTGAGAGAGCTTTGGGCCGAACTTCTAGCACTTTATCTCCTGGGCATAGACATTCCGCAAATAAGGTGACTTCATACTCCTGGCCTCTACTTCTCAGTGTGTTCCCGTATTCAACACACTTATTTTTCATTACTTCAATCTTGCATATGCAGCGTATCATGTATCACACATGCACCTCACTTACTAATACATAAGTGTTGATTCATTCAGACAAAGGAGTTGATTGCTGAGATTGAGTTACTCGAAGAAGAGGTTGTAAACCGTGAGCAGCATGTTCTGACCCTTTACAGGACCGTATTTGAACAATGTGTTAGTCAACCATCTTCTGGACAAGGTTCAGTCATAACCTCTCCTGCACATCCAAAGAAGGAATCAAGGAAGCATCCCACTATTATTTCAAGCACCTTTTGTTCTTCCAAAAGCTTCCCGTTCCTGAACTTTCACACCCTTTCGACCATGAACACAAGACATGCGTCAGTATTCCGTACCAAAGCTAACAATTCTTATGAAACTGCATCTTCTGATAATAATAAGGTATGAATATTGTATTTGACCGTCATTGTAGATGACCCTGAACGATGAGTTTCTATCAATGATATGATTCATAGCTAAATTTTCAGGGTTTTCTTTTGCATAAGATACCAAATTACTCTTTCAATCGTCTCATTTTACCCATTGTGTATATTTTTGAACATTTGAGTCAATAAAGGATATATTTTTGTCATCTATCTGTCATATTTTGACCTGTACTCTTAAAATATACCTAAAAATTTATAAATTTTACATTTCTATCTAAAAATTTGTATCATTTTAGAAAGCATAAATTTTAGTGGTTTTTGGCTATACAAAGTGCTCAAGCAGGACACATAACCACTTAAAATGACTCCAATGTAAGAAACAAGTTTATAAAAATCAAATGAAAAAGTTTGTTGATACAAAGACCCTGGTGTTAACTACTAATGCTGTAATGCACGTGTTTTATTAACAGAGGAAGGGAAATCCAGTAGCAAATGAGAAACCTTGTGTACAACTAACTTTGAAAGATCATCTTTACGAGTGTCCCAGCAAATTATCAGAAGAGATGGTAAAATGTATGGCTGCTGCATACCATTGGCTACGTGGTTCATCATCCACCGACTCGGAACATAAGAAATTGTCTAAATTTTCAGCCAATGAAGTACTTCATAAACAGTCTAATGGAGACAATAGACAATCAATGGTTGAAATATCTTCGATATCGACAGATAAGAATAGCTTTTCACGTGCATCTTATGCCATAAATAACTATAGGTGAGTGTTGAAGCGTAATGTAGCTACGAATAAGACATTAAACCCATTTTTTAGGCATGTCTTTTAGGCATGTCAATCACTTCTCTATCTTTTAACCTTAGGTAAATGATATATTAATTGGTTAGTTGCATAAAAGGTAACTAATTATGGTCCAAATTCTATTCAGATATGTGGTATTTAAGTGCCATATTTGTGTTACGCAATAAAAGTGAACGGGTGGTTTCCAGATACTTTCGAGTGTTCTTATATATTTCTTTTCAAAGTGTGAGGTTTTTCTCTTAATATTTTGAATTTTCTGAATTTTGTCAAAACCTTTTGAATTCTAAGGGTTTTTGTTTCTCAGGACTTTGTTACATGACATCGAAATTGGACCAATGTTGGTTACCTTCAAAGCAAGGGACCCTTAGTGCTTAGGAGCATCAACACGTTTTCATCACTGATTTAACGTGTAATTGTTTTTCTTATCAGACATTTAGTGGAGCAACTAGAAAAGTTAAATTTAAGTCGAATGGAAACAAATGCGCAGACTGCATTGTGGATCAATTTGTATAATTCCATGATGATGCATGTAAGCTCACAACACCAATATTTCATATATGGGTATATTTTTCTGAGTCTAAAAACACACTTTTCACAACATTCTGATTTTGGTCTTGCAGGCATATCTTGCATATGGGATACCCTCCAGTTCCCTAAGAAGGTTAGCATTATTTCACAAGGTAGTGCACTTCCATTCATTGAATAAGTATTATATCGATGTTATGTGGTCCAAACTGGTTTGGTCATATAAGTTGAATTAAAGCTTTTCTTCAACTTATTTTGTCAATAACGTGTGTTTATCTCTGTGTAGTGCAGGCTGCTTATAAAATCGGTGCTCATGTAATAAGTGCAAATGCTATTGAACAGGCAATATTTAAGTTCCGCACGCCCAGGATTGGAAAGGTACCACTGCGATCTGTTTCCATCAGTTTATGATATAGAGTTTTTTTGTATTTGTTTTTGTTTTTGTTTTTTGAATAACTTAAAATAATCTTTGGTAAAAATATATTAAGGGAATATACTGGACAGTAAAACAATCAGTTTGTTAGTATCGACTATCATCAGGTATAATTAAGTTTAGCATGGAAACAGCTTTGAAAGATCTCTAAAATGTGTGAGGTCTCAAGTTCAAATCCTGCTAGGTACAACCTTGAAGTGGCCACGCCAACCTCCTGAAAAGGGAGGGCTTTACCTGGTTTGAGTCTGTGTGGTGGTGGGTTCAAACCCTGTGGATTAGTCGGCCAAAAGGTCGGAAACCATGGTTACAAAAAAAAACAGCTTTAAAAGACATGTCATTGTTTATATCTATTCTGATTAATTGGAACTAATGTTAGTGGTTGGAGACAATCCTTTCAACTACATTGTGGAAGAAATCCGGAGAAGAAAGACAACGCATCAGTACAAAGTTTGGTCTTGAGCATTATGAACCCCTTATATGCTTTGCCCTCTGTACAGGAACTTCCTCTGATCCCGTGGTAAGCTTGTGATTCTTTAACAACTTTGGTCTGTTTCTATCATATATATGATCTTGAATTTGTGCATTGGCATGTCAATATATTCCTAAGCCTCTTGAATTTACAACAAATTCTCTTTCACAAAGTTTTCAGCTGAAATAATCACTTCTTTTCCCATATGAGATTTACCTCGGTATTTATTGTTAATTTGTCATAGTTAACATGCCTTTGTCAAATTTTACTTGTCCCATTAAACGATAGGAATAGTAAACAATTTTTATTTTTCTTGGTAGCCATTTTTCCCAAGCACCTGTTGACTTTGCAAGAGATAGTTATTTTTGTCGAGCACATTTGATTGCCTGTACCAAATCAGAAAGACACACATGATAGATACAACTGCATACATACTTTAGGCACTTTAGATAGTTGCAAATCAGAATAATGAAGTTCTAAACGCAATCTTAGGTGCTTCTGAAAATCTGTTTAGTTATTAGATTTATCGTTCCCGCACTTGAACATCAGGCTGCAAACGTGTTTTAGTTCTTTATTACAGTTTATATATAATCAATGAGGTAAATAATAGGGTTAAATTCTTCTTTTAGCAACAAATTTTTTCAGTTATCAGTTATGAACTCTGAAAAATATGAAGATACCCTACAAACTTGGTCATTTTTGTGTTAATGTATCACAAATCGTCTTTTAGCCTGGAAATTTTTGATAACTAGCATGTGTACATCAGTACATGCCACGTAAGCACCATGTCGCTTCCGATCATCTTCTCCAATTTCCAGTCATCTTCTTGAAACCCCTACTTCCAAGCGCACCACCACCAAAACCCAGAAATTGTACCACAAAGGTGATTCAAATTCTTAATTTATAATTCATAAAGTGTTCAAAACCAAGTTGATTTGAGAATATAGAAAATATAGAAGCATAATGATGTAGTACTAGAAAAGTGATAACACAAATTGAACTTGTTGATTCACACGAATGCCAAGATAAACTCTTCCAATAATCGTTGATTTTAGCAATCCAAAAATAGACTTTTTGTATTATTTGGAACTTATAAGCTACTATGGCCACTTATTAAATAGGCATACTGATAACGCTACACGCGTCGTTCGGGGTCAAGGAAACTTCCTTTTCTTCGAGCAAGTTTTATAACACCCTAGGCAGTGAACCTAATCGTTGTAGTGTAGTAATTAGGGTAAGCCACGGGTATTGATATCGTTCTCTAGGGGAATAGGAATGCTAGTAAGGAGTTACTACGCTAAGGTTAAGGTTGAGGAAGATTATTTTTTTATCTTTTTATATTTTATGAAAGGGAAAGGTACGAATCTCGGGTATTGGATTTGGGGGGGGGGGTTGATATTTCTACTGATTACTCTACTATTATCTAATTATCTAAACTAAGGTTGTGGGAGTCTAAGTCTAATTAATGTGTGCTCGTATGATAGTTTAAAGATGTGTTTACTTAGTTTGTATTACTCCTTAATTATCTCCTATTGGTGGTTGAGTGTCACGTCTTATTCTTAGCAGCGTTATGTGTCTAAGGTTGTAGGGTATGCGTTTCTCCCTAACTCTTTGAACTTACCAAAGGGTCTCGTCTACAAACCCACTAGGGATGATAAACTCCTACTCTAAGGCGCTCTTTGGATGGTTTAGCCTACAACTACTCAGGTAATTATATTCTAAGGTTCACAAAGATGAATCAAGCATTAAGTACACAACGAATGACCTATCGCATTACTAGATCATTAATCAACTAAGATAAGAAACAACCAATCAATATTCAATAATTAAGTTTCATACTTCCTAAGCAAACACACAAGTAAATTAGCCGGACATGGAGAACATGCAAGCATACACACAAATAATCAAAGACATAATTGAATTAATGAAGTAAAGACTTATCTTGATGTAAGATAGGGTTTAAAACCCTAAAATACTGTACAAGACACCTTACGTTCGGTTTTAGGTTTTTACTCCAAAGACTCTCCACACAAGACTGAAAAATTCGGATTCTATATATAAGATTACAATTGCGACGGCGTCACCTTATGTTTAGTGACGCCGTCGTGTCGCCGCCATTAGGGTTTCGTCTTGGCCACGTTAACCTTGCGACGGCGTCACCTTATGTCCGTGACGCCGTCCTCTTCAGCTTCTGACGTCGTCTGGATTGCATCTAGGCCGTCTGAGTAGCGACGGCCTACTCTTTCACAACTAGACGCCGTCTCTTGAAAATACGAGTTTTGGGTTCTGGACCGTCACAATAATTTTGGGACGGCGTCGCTATTTAGCACCTGACGCCGTCGCCTTCTACTTTCAGCAACTGTGAGTGTCTCGATTTTGACTTTGGCCATTTTCTTCATATATTCGCGCCTTTTCGTCCAAATAAGTGCCATTCCAGCATTTTGCCTTCAAGAGACCTAAAAAGTGAAAAGGAACGATATTAAGCAATAACGGATACAAAAGTGATCAAATAAGGACTTAAACGACCCCTCAAAATGGTACCTTTTAAAACCTTATCAAATATCCCTACACTTGTTATTTGCTTGTCCTCAAGCAAATGTGCTTTTAGCCAATTAATTTATAAGTTAGGGGTCATGAAGCATTAATTCAAAACGGTCCACAACACATATAAGCCCCGCAAAAGTCATAACAAGCACGGAAATTACATACTAGCACCTCACATGGGGTGTTTGGATACTCACATCTTTCTCGGGTGTATATATGAAATATAACAAATAGGAAATGGAAGATAAACACTCATTAACCGGTCCTAGTACATAGATTACCATAGGCTTGAGAATAGATCAAACCTCCATCGCTTTGGCGTAAGCACCTAGGAAAGACTATCAAAGAGGTCTTTTAAAGGGTTGTAATGTTAGGCTTACGGTAGGGAAATAAGGGTTTGGTGGGATAGGCTATTTAGTGGTGGTAAGTCAAAAATCTCTATGTTAAATGCATATGAAGAATGGCGTTGCTAAGCCAAGACTCGACACTCTAAACTCTAGATAACTGAAATAAACAAACATAAATTTAAAAGATAGATGTAGGATGGTAGCCCGTTTTTTTTTTTTTTTTTTTTTTTTTTTTTTTTTTTTTTCACACTCTATTTTTTTTTCTTTTCTCTTTTTCTATTTTTTTTTTTTTTTTTTTTTTTTTTTTTTTTTTTTTTTTCATACATTTTTACTCTACCATCCTCTACGATAACATCAAAATACTAGGGATTTACAGGCATATCCCTACACTTGAGTTTTTATTACTCTAACACTAATTTGACCCGATTTGAAAAGATCAAAACACTTGGGGTACATTATTATGCAAACAAAGGGAATTTGAATTTAATGTTCCCTTCCCGTCATTTCATAAACTTTAACTTTTCCATGAATCCCAATCGTCCCAAAACTGTATACAAAGGATATGACTCGACTTAGCAACTTATGCAAGCAACTAGATAATTGAACTAAGGGTTTTAGGGTGATAACAAACATTTGCACTAAAAGTGAGTGCATAAGGGGTAGGCTAAGGCGATTTGGGTGTATATTTGGGGGTGGGGTGTAAACAATGTTCTTCATTGATATTCCGGAAAAACCGAAATATCACGAGAACCGCGAAAAGGATAGGCTCTGAGGGGTTAACTAGGGGTATCGTGTACTAAAGATGAGTACAACGCAAAAGGTGTGGGGGAATTACTCAACCGATGTGGAAGAAGTAATTATATTACGGGTATCAAACAAGGGTTATCCTAATGCCTCTTATCATTTAGTTATTCCTAACTACACAAGTGTAGCCTCACTTGCGATCTCGGAATGCATCACAAAACAAGTTCTAGAATCTAATATACTACCGGTTCACACTCTAAGCATTAAAGATGAATGCTTTAATTCCTACTAATCTAAGGGCGATCCTCACATTTTGGTGGAATTTGGGTGGTAAAGGGTTTTTGTGCTAGTCATGCAACTTCCTATCCATGAGACGCTTTTTTTAAGACTAATGGCCCACTCCTATATGTCATAAAAATTTTAAATTTGGTGCCAAAATTACCCTAACCGACATTTTCTCATGGTTTATTACACAATCACAATTGGACAAAGCAAATAGTCAAAGATAAGCATAGTTTCAAAGTTCCCGTTTTATTTTCCCTCCCTACACTTAAACTGAACATTGTCCCCAATGTTCCCCGAAAGTATCAAAGTTATGATAATGGAAGGTAATTAAAAACGAAAGAAACTAATACTCCCCTGATTAGCTCGGTAGGATCCGTGTAAAGTGGTGGTTAAATCCTTTCCCAAGAAGAATTATTGCGTGAAAAGCTCCTTCCAATCTTATGTAACTTCTTCTTGACAAACTAAACCTGCACACTTGAAGAAAACAAACGAAACCTTCGCGTAAAATCGGCTGTAATAATATATATAAGACTCGATTTAAACTAGGATATAATGCTTGTGGAATGGATGTTTACAGAATTTCTAAGAAAATTAAGATCTGGAAAATTCCAAAATTTTATAAGTAGCTCAGAAAACGAGAAAAAAGTAATCTGATATTTTTACTCCTTCCTGACGCCGTCAGGTTGCAATCCTGACGCCGTCAGGTTATCCTGACAAAAACTGGTCTGCGATTTTCTGGAAAAAATTCTGGAAAATTTACATCTTTAGAACCTGGAAAAATTTCTGCAAAACATCCATTATGACTCGATGCAAGCATTTGACTCAAACAAACAAACATAAATATCTTTTAGTTAATTGTTATTCTCATGTTTACGTTTCTTTTGAAAACGTGTGTAATCCTCCCTACACTTATCCCTTATGTAAAATACCTTTATATGTAATTTAAGACGAGGTTAAAAACAAAATAAAGCATTTTTACAAATTTAAACATGAGGATAAACAATTAATAAAAGATATAAGACACTAACAAGCAAACAATTAAGCATGGGTTGCCTCCCACGAAGCGCTTTTCTTTATTTAAGAGTCTTGTAGCTAGAATCATAGTCGTGCATCTACGTTTTCTCATTACCGCCCTCTTGACGGTTTGTTTTCCCTTCATCGAAAGAGTGTAGACGCTGTATGCTCACCGTGGATTCCTTGCCAACGCTGTCAATTATGGCGACGGTTTTATCTTTTAAATTGGTCTCCTTAACTGTGAAAGGCCCAAACCATCTTGGTTTGTTTCTTCCTCGTAATGCCCTTATCCGAGATCTATACAAGAGCACTTTTTCTCCCTTTAGAAATTCCTTAGGGTCCTTTTGTACCTTAGGTATTGAAGTGGGATTGCTTCCTAACTTTTTATCGGGTTTCCACAATGTCGCATACAATCCTTGAACCATAAAGTCTCTACGCCCTTTTTCCCAATCATTCATCTTCTTCTTAACATTGTTGCCCGGGGCTTTTCGATTTCCACCCGTAATCATTTCCATGATCTTAAGAGGGTATCTTGGGAGGATGGGTATCCTAGCGTACCCCTTCCCGCTTTTGAGTATCATGATGCCTTCTCCGCATTTGATGGTTGCCTTGGCGGTGGCCAGGAATGGTGTCCCAAGAATGAGCGGTACATTTTTATCTTCCTCAACATCAATGATCACGAAATCCACCGGATAAACGATGTTAGCCACCTCAATTAGAACATCAATAGCGATTCCTACGGGGTGGACATAAGTATGATTAGCTAAGGAAAGTCTAAGGTCGGTTTTGGATGGTTTCTCTTTAGTTAACTTATTATAGATTGACAATGGCATTATGTTCACATCGGTCCCTTGATCGGCCAAGGCATTTATATTGTCCATGTCACCGATACTAACTGGTATCACGAAATTCCCTGTGGTGTTTCGTTTTCTTGTTAACGGTTTTTTTATAACCAACTCATACAGAGGTTCCATAGGTAAGGCGTCGTATTCTTCTTCCGTCATTTTTCCTTCAAGAGCTTCCCTAAGAACTTCATTGTACCTAAAGTTGTTTACTTGGTTTGCAATGGTTTTCTTGTTAATTTCGTGCTTAAGGTAGTACTCAATGGTCTCAGGTTCATCATTAGGCACGGACTCATCCTTCGTGCTTTCATCAGTTTTCCACATCTCAGCCCTTGCATTCTCAGGCATAATGGAAACGGCATTTACAAATGAAGTGGGAGGGCAATCGTTGCTTCTCACGAGCACTTTTTCGGGAGCCTTTGTTTTGGTAAATTCAATTACCAAATCCATCATTTCTTTCATTTTTGCTTGCATTTCCTCTCTCTGCCTATAAACCTCCTCTTCAAATCTGGCTAATCTCTCTGTATGAGCTGCCATGTACTCCCTCATTTGATCCTTGAAGCTTGGTGAAAGTGGTATTGGGGAAGTAGAACGGAAACGCCTTTCGGAACTTGGGTTTTGCTCGCGACTTGGGGATTCCGGAAGAGGTGTGGAGCGGTTGGTGGAGTGGGCGGATTTGACGACTTCTCGAGGAATTTGTACGGGCGCTCTTTTCTGCCTTTCCATAAGATAATCAATTCCTCTCTCGATGGCACTCAATTGCTCTTCGAGTGTATCGGAGGATTCAGAAGGAGTGGATATGGCATTAACCACGTTAATCAGAGTTTCGGGAGATTCACTCCAATCTTCGTAGCTTTGATCGGCAAGCTCCTCTATAATATCCCATGATTTCTCTGCATTAAAGTCGCTGAGTCTTCCACCTGCGGCTCGATCAATGGATCGTCGAGTGATGAAATCGGTATGATCATAGAAGATTTGGATTTGAAGCCAAAGATCAATGCCATGGTGTGGAAGTCTACGGAGTAGTTCCTTAAATCGAGTCCATGCTTTGTAAAGAGATTCACCTTGGAGCTGCTGGAATGTCAAGATGTCTCGCCTAAGCTTAGTGGTTCTCCCCGGTGGGAAAAATTGAGTAAGGAAGCGAGAAGTAAGATCATCCCAACTTGAGATGGAGCCGACGGGAAGTCGCTCAAGCCAATTACTAGCTTGGTCCCGTAGAGAGAATTGGAAGAGACGCAGGCGCGTGGTCTCCCGAATAGTAGCATCAAGGTCGATGGAATCGACGATTTTGAGGAAATCCCTCAGATGCTGATTTGGATCTTCGGAACGAAGTCCATGGAATGCACATCCGTTTTGCACCAACCGGATGGTGTCGGATCGCAGGGCCGTAGTTTGGGCTTGGTCGGGAAGCTCAATGGTGTTCCTATAGCCTAGGTGGCTTGGTCTCGAGTATTCACCAAGAGTACGGGCTCTTGGCGGGTCATTTGGTGGTAGGTTGATGAATGGTAGTGGGTTATCACCTTCCATGATGAAAAGTGATGGAATTACAAACAAAAGTTACGAAGAAGGGGGATAGACTAAGAGGAAGCTAAAAATGAGAAAAAATTTACTTGATAGGAATCAAGCAAAGAACCTAAACGAGGTGGACTACTAACTAGCTATTCTATTCCCCGGCAGCGGCGCCAAAAACTTGATAACGCTACACGCGTCGTTCGGGGTCAAGGAAACTTCCTTTTCTTCGAGCAAGTTTTATAACACCCTAGGCAGTGAACCTAATCGTTGTAGTGTAGTAATTAGGGTAAGCCACGGGTATTGATATCGTTCTCTAGGGGAATAGGAATGCTAGTAAGGAGTTACTACGCTAAGGTTAAGGTTGAGGAAGATTATTTTTTTATCTTTTTATATTTTATGAAAGGGAAAGGTACGAATCTCGGGTATTGGATTTGGGGGGGGGGGGTTGGTATTTCTACCGATTACTCTACTATTATCTAATTATCTAAACTAAGGTTGTGGGAGTCTAAGTCTAATTAATGTGTGCTCGTATGATAGTTTAAAGATGTGTTTACTTAGTTTGTATTACTCCTTAATTATCTCCTATTGGTGGTTGAGTGTCACGTCTTATTCTTAGTAGCGTTATGTGTCTAAGGTTGTAGGGTATGCGTTTCTCCCTAACTCTTTGAACTTACCAAAGGGTCTCGTCTACAAACCCACTAGGGATGATAAACTCCTACTCTAAGGCGCTCTTTGGATGGTTTAGCCTACAACTACTCAGGTAATTATATTCTAAGGTTCACAAAGATGAATCAAGCATTAAGTACACAACGAATGACCTATCGCATTACTAGATCATTAATCAACTAAGATAAGAAACAACCAATCAATATTCAATAATTAAGTTTCATACTTCCTAAGCAAACACACAAGTAAATTAGCCGGACATGGAGAACATGCAAGCATACACACAAATAATCAAAGACATAATTGAATTAATGAAGTAAAGACTTATCTTGATGTAAGATAGGGTTTAAAACCCTAAAATACTGTACAAGACACCTTAGGTTCGGTTTTAGGTTTTTACTCCAAAGACTCTCCACACAAGACTGAAAAATTCGGATTCTATATATAAGATTACAATTGCGACGGCGTCACCTTATGTTTAGTGACGCCGTCGTGTCGCCGCCATTAGGGTTTCATCTTGGCCACGTTAACCTTGCGACGGCGTCACCTTATGTCCGTGACGCCGTCCTCTTCAGCTTCTGACGTCGTCTGGATTGCATCTAGGCCGTCTGAGTAGCGACGACCTACTCTTTCACAACTAGACGCCGTCTCTTGAAAATACGAGTTTTGGGTTCTGGACCGTCACAATAATTTTGGGACGGCGTCGCTATTCAGCACCTGACGCCGTCGCCTTCTACTTTCAGCAACTGTGAGTGTCTCGATTTTGACTTTGGCCATTTTCTTCATATATTCGCGCCTTTTCGTCCAAATAAGTGCCATTCCAGCATTTTGCCTTCAAGAGACCTAAAAAGTGAAAAGGAACGATATTAAGCAATAACGGATACAAAAGTGATCAAATAAGGACTTAAACGACCCCTCAAAATGGTACCTTTTAAAACCTTATCACATACAAATTTGAAGTGGGCCTCAAAAGACAAACGGGCCAAAAACTAGCTAAAAAACAAAGCCCAACAAAAGTTGGAAAAAAATTAGAAATGCGAACTTATAAAACAGAGAGTTTTGGGGTCTGAAAGTTCCGTAACGGACAATTTTAGTGACTCTTTTCTCACACGAACTTAGGCCTCCAAGTACATGATGGCCCGTTCCTCAACATTTGGGCCCTCATCACATAACCATCAATTGACGAACTATTGTAAACAAACAACCTAAACCTTAACCATCTCTGTGTTATCAGAAACATACGAAAGACGAACTCCTAAATAATATTCATTGTGAACCATGAACTTTTTAATATAATATTTTCCGTTTCACCAGAAAAAAAAAATCCTTTTAAAAAAATGGTCTAAACCTCTCATCAAAAAGTTCACATCATCAAACCTTTTGGTTGTTCAAAAATGTTAAACCCTTTTAGTTTGTATTTTCTTTAAGTTCTCCATTTTATGAACCCAATTCAAAATACATGTGTTATGTCTATGATATGATATGAGTATTAAATGTGAGAGGTAACATAGACGGTGGTGGTATATAACATGAAGAAAATGGAGTTATATTTAAAAGAACACGGAAAAAAAAAGCCACCTAGGCTAAGTTTACTTGTATAGCAAGTAGTAGGTTAAAAATGTCATGAGACGAAAAAAATGAGTTTGTGATGATATTGACACAAAAATGTGATGTTTGTGAGGCATTGTGGTATATTTTCGGGTTCATGTATAATTGGACATTTGAAAAAATGTGTTGTTATTAGATGAATTTGACCCCTAAATATTATCACAAAGTATATTACAGTATTTAGATAATTATTGATTTTTTTTGGTAAAACAATTTGGTAGGTTTTAAAACATTTAACTTATTCGTTCTAAACAAATTTCAACCCGTCTGACCAACTCGACCCATGTGACATGCTTTCTATTTAGTTAAATATTTTCCGTTAACCCATTTTACGCGTTAGATAATAAAATTATCTCAAATCTTCCATTTGTGACGGGTCAAAGTTGCAACCTATTAATGTTTTCTGCATTCACCTTTTGCAGCTCAAAGTATACACACGATCAAACATCAAACAGGAGCTAGAAGTAGCAAAGAGGGAATTTCTTCAATCAAATATAATCGTTAAGAAATCAAAGAAAGTCTACATACCAAGATTGCTTGAAAGATTCAGAAAAGAAGCCAACATTCCTCCGGACAATCTTCTCAAGTGGATAACCGAAAACGTTGACAAAAAACTTTGTGACTCAATAGAGAAATGCATTGAGCGTAAAATTAGCAATAAAACATCCCAAATCATCGAATGGCTGCCTTATAACTCAAGATTTCGGTATGTGTTCTCAAAAGACCTAAGTGAAAAGCCATGGTGGCTTTGAATGTATGTTCATGGGTTATTGAAATATGATCGACATAAATGACAATGTATATACAAGACAATTTTAGTTGTGGTTGTTCTTCTACTGGTGTGTTGTTAATAAAGATTACACATTTGACTAAGAGTTAAATACATATTTCTCTGATGAATTTGATAATCAAACCCTCTATTAGTATCTTGAAAAAAGTTTGTTAACTATTTAGTTATAGTATGATCCATGTGTTGAAGTTAAAATCAAACATATCAATTACAGGGATTATGGGTTCTATTCAGCAATATAATGTCTGAATTAGCTTATCGGCTGGTGCACGTCATTTCATTTGTTAAGTTTATATTAAATATTTGTGTTTGACGCATGAATGTAAAGCTTAAATTAATTTATTATAACATAAACTCAACCCGGTTTGTTCAAATAGCGCATGCCCAATTAGTTCAAGTTACACTAAAAACCCTTTCATTGCTTGATGCCCCCTTTAATCACATTTTATGGTTCCACCACCAATTGATCAACATGACCTCTCATGTTGAAACCAACTTTAGAAGATCCTAATTCATAAAACAAACAACATTTAACACTATGATACATTTTCTATTTCATACTTTTCTTTCACTCATATAAAAATCCAAATCCTATTCCAAACATGTTGGCCTCAATGGGTGGATCTATGATCTTTTCTAACTTATGTCAAAAGATACCAAGTAAAAGTGAAACAAAAATTCTGTAAAAGCTTTTGTATTAATCAATATGTCATCATATGTTTCTGTACAAAGTGCTATCTATTTATACAACATGAATGGGTACAATGAAGAGTCATGTTGGTTCATGAGAACCAACAGATATGTCGGTTGGGGCATAACTGCTAGATAACCGTTTTCTTGTAACTCCTTGTAAATGCCCAGTTGACTTTATGTATTTCTGACTTTCTGGGTTGACCGGGTCGTTTGTGTGTTGACTTGGGTCGATTGGGATTAACCCAATATTTTCCCCCTTAATCACAATCGCTTTGTTGTAGATCTTTGACTCCGATTAGTTGTCTCATTGTTAGGAATCTGATCTTCGGTAGTGCTTTTGTGAGTATGCCAGCCTTCTGAAATTCTCCACTTATAAACTCGACTTGTAAATCTTCTCTTTCGACGCATTCTCGTATAAAGTGATATTTTATGTCAATGTGCTTACTCCTTCCATGAAATACAGGATTCTTCATTAGTTCGATGGCAGACTTGTTGTCGACCATTATTGTAACCTTTTCTTCTTGTGTGTGTGTAAGCTTGCTTTGTAATCTCTTTAACCATAATGCTTGTGTTGCTGCTCCTGTTGCTGCAATGAATTCGGATTCACATGATGATAGAGCTATCGTGGCTAGTTTTTGTGTACTCCAGCTGATTGGTGATTCACCGTAGTAGAATATAATTCCAGTAGTGCCTTTTCCTTCTTGAGTGTTGACTCCGTAGCTACTGTCACTATAACCTTGTATTTGGTTTCCTCCATTGTGTTTGTAGGTAATTCCATAGTCTTTTGTTCCTTTTACATAGCATAGTACTTGCCTTATAGCTTTCATATGTTGTTCCTTTGGTTCTTGCATAAAACGACTAAGTAATCCAACGGAATAACTTAAGTCGGGTCTTGTATGTAGCAGATATCGTAAGCATCCAATTAAACTTCTATATTCAGTTGAGTTGACCGTTGTTTCTTCAGTGTTCTTTGTTAGTCTTGTTCCTGGATCCATAGGTATTAGAGTTTCATTGCAGTCTAGCATTCCAACTTCCTTTAGGATATTGCTTGCGTAGGCAGATTGCTTTATTGATATGTCACCTCCAGTTTGTGTGACTTCAATTCCTAAGTAGTAGGATAGTAATCCTAGGTCACTCATCTCGTCTTTTTCTTCCATTTGAGCTTTAAACTTGTCTATCTCTTCTTTTGGTGTGCCAGTGATGATTAAATCATCTACATAGACTCCTACTAGAAGTATTGAGTCCTTTGATTTCTTCGTGTAGACAGCTTGTTCCAAAGCGCATTTCTTGAAATCTAAATACTTCAAGGTGTTGTCTAATTTTATGTTCCAAGCACGTGGTGCTTGTCTTAAACCATATAGAGCTTTTATGAGTCTGTAGACTTTTCCATTATCTTCTTTCTTTATAAATCCTTTGGGTTGTGTAACATACACTTCTTCTTTCAAGTCTCCATGCAGAAATGCAGATTTGACGTCAAGGTGATGTACTTCCCATTTATTATTAGCAGATATGGCTAATAGTAATCGGACTGTTTCCATTCTTGCCACAGGTGCAAAGACTTCTTCAAAGTCTATGCCATGCTCTTTTATGTAGCCTTTAGCTACTAGTCTTGCTTTATGTTTAACTATATTTTCATTAGCATCTTTCTTGGTCTTGAATACCCACTTTAATCCAATGGCTTTATGTCCTTTGGGTAGAGTGGTTAGTTTCCATGTATTGTTTCTATTGATGGAATCTAATTCGACCTTCATTGATTCAATCCATTTTAGATCGTTTGATGCTTCCTTGTAATTCTTAGGTTCATCTTCAGCCAGTAATAATTGCTAGGGTAATACTTCCTCGGTGTTATCGTAAATATCATTTAATGTTCTAAAACCTTGTAGTGGTGTATGATCAAAGTTTCGATGTAAATTCCTGATTGCGTTTGAATTACTTTGATTGGTTGATAGTACTGAGGTAGTTGGCGTAATTTGAGCGTTTACTCGCGATGAAGTTATAGATGGTGTGCGAAATGATTGTGAGGGTGAGTTTGTTGTTGATGTTGTATTTTCATCATCATCATTTGTAGGGATATCGTTGTCTTCTTCATTTGGTTGGATTTCTTGTTCCTGATGATCATTTGTGGCTTCAAGGTTTTCTACTTTGAAGTCAAACCATTCAGGTTCATCATTGGTGTGTTCATTCAAGTAATCCTTCCAGTCCTATGCTTCATCCTCTTTAAACTTCACATCTCTACTAACACATATTTTTTGTGTTGTTGGATCAAATAGACGGTAAGCTTTTGATCCTTGTTCATTTCCTAAGTATACCATTTTGTTACTTCTATCATCTAACTTTGTCAGATGTTGTGATGGTACCTTTGCATTATGAAGCCGAGAACTCTTAGATTTTCTAGGTTTGTCTTTCTTTGTTTGATCGCTTCATATGGAGTGATGTCTTCTAAGGCTTTTGTAGGAACGCTGTTTAGAATGTATATAACATGTCTTACAGCTTCAGCCCAAAAATTTTGAGGCATGTTGGTTGCTTTCATCATGCATCTTGTTGTAGACATAATTGTCCTATTTCTTCGTTCAACTACTCCATTTTGTTGCGGTGAGTAAGGTGCGGTTAGTTGTCGTGCTATGCCATTTTCTTTGCAGTATTGAGTGAATTCGTTTGACGTGAATTCTCCTCCACGATCAGTTCTTAACATTTTCAATGTTGTCCTTAGCTCCTTCTCTATTGTATTCTTGTATTCCTTGAAAGTATCAAATGCTTGATCTTTTGTATTTAGGAAATATGCCCACATATATCTTGAATAGTCATCGACTAGTAAGAATATGTATCTCTTTCCAGATGGTGTTGGTGGTGTAATTGGTCCACATAAATCTCCGTATACTAAATCTAAAGGTGAGGTTGATATAGGTTTTGCTTTCTTGGGAAATGGCGCCTTACTGTGTTTACCAACTAAACAAACATCACAAATTTGTGTTGTATGTTTAATGGCAGGTATTCCTTGAACTAACTCTCTTTGAGTCATTGATTTTAATGATTCAAAGTTGAGATGTCCTAGTCATGCGTGCCATAACCAAGTGTTGTCCTTTAAGTTTGCTAGTAAGCAAACATGTGTGCTTATCTTCAGATTTGCTTTAAATAGACGGTTTCGTTGTCTTGTGACTTTCATGAAGATTTTGTTGTCCATGTCATAAAGTCGTAATTCATCATCTTCCATTACTACTTTACAACCGATTTCGGTGAATTGTCCAAGGCTCAATAAGTTGCCTTTTAGGCTGGGAATGTAATATACGTGTGATATGATTCTTTGTTTTTCGTCATCACATTCTATTAGAATTGAACCTTTTCCTTTAATCTCTATGTGAGATCCATCTCCGAATCTTACTTTTCCACTAACGTTCTCATTTAGCTCTTTAAAGTGTTCTCTCATTAGAGTCATATGATTGCTGGCTCCATTGTCTAAGTACCATAGACTATCAACATTTGTCTCTTTATATCCTACATCTTCTTTGTGTAGCGAGGCAGTTTGATCTTTAATCTTTGTTACAGGTGGGTCATCTAATATTGCCATGAGTAAGGTAGGTTCTAAGTCCTCCTCGACAAGATTAGATTGCATACCAGTGTTTGGTTTTGAATAACACTTAGTTGCATAATGACCCATCTTATTGCATTTGTAATGTTTTACTTTGCTAAGATCAGTGTGTAATTTGTTGAAGTTATTATGAGAGTTTTCTCCGTCTTTCTTCTCTTCCTTAGATTTTTCGTGGTTTCTTCCATGTGAAAATTTATACTTCCCACGTCCACGTCCTCTAAAGTGTTTTCCTCTATTATCATGTCGTGTAAACATCAATTTTTCTTGATTGTCCACTTGTTTTCCCTATTTGAACTTAATCCTTTCTTCTTAAGTCTTGAGTCTTCCAATTGCTTCTTCCATTGTCATTTTACTTAGGTCAGAATATTGTTCTATAGATGCGACTATTTGAAGATACCTATCGGGTACAACATTTAGTAGTTTCCGTACTAAGGTTTGATCTTCTATTGTGTGTCCTAGACTAGCGGCTTTGTTTACGAGAGTTGTAAGTTTTGTAGTGAAGGTGTCGATTGTCTCATCTTCCTTCATATATAACATCTCAAAGTCGGATTTGAGTGTTTGAAGTCTTGCTTGTTGAACTCTGTCTTCGCCAACGTGTCTAGTTTTCAAAGCATTCCAAATGTTTTTTTTGCGGTTTTGTGCTTTGTTATTTGAAGTAATTATTCTTCGGGTAAGGCTTAGTAAAGAAATGCAATAGCGGTTTTGTCTTTTTTCTTATCAGATTGAGTCGAATCAGTCGGCTCTATTGTTTCCCATAAACCATTCGCTTCGAGAATGATTTGCATGCGAATTGCCCATGTGGAAAACTAGAAGGGGGGTTGAATAGTTTTACCGATTAAAACTTCGTTTTAAACTATTTAGATCAACTTATGTCAATCTATTAAATGTGTGTGTTGGGTGTTGATAGATAAGCCTATAAATAAGCAATGCAAAGATAAAGAGTAAGAAGCACAAAACCACGCCACGAGTATTTATAGTAGTTCGGCTACAAGGACACCTTCCTTGCCCTACTCCACTCCCCGAGTCACCTACTCGAGAGTTCGTAATCACTACACAACACAAGCTCCTTGTGGCGGAGAAGCCTTCACAACGTCGCCTACTCTTTATCCAGTACAAGGCTAGACACCGGGTTCTTCTACGAGGTAGAACCGAACCTATCACAACGTCGCCTACACTTTATCCGGTACAAGGCTAGATACTGATTTCCATTACAAAGGAGGAACTACTACCCAAAACTACACAACACCTATCTCAAAGGAGACACACTCCTTATTACAACATCATCAAGGATATCCCAAACTAATCTATTTTGTACATCGATGCACCATATCGAATGTATACCCTTGGCACGGACCTTCGGCACCTTTCACTAATGCCTTCTACTTGACCCTTTTGGCATCTTTCACCTATGCCTTCAACACAACACTTCTAAGAAGGGAGAAAGAACTATCAACAAGAGAACTTCGGTAGTCTTGATGATGACGAAGCTTGGCAACTCATGGACTTGAGCTTGCTCGACTTCAAGAGGTGGTGATCTCGCCTTTAAGAGGAACCTAGAGAATCACACAAATACAAAACTACATAGAAAGATCCTTTGGATATGAGGTTAGAGAGTTTACAACATTAAGAGAGAATGTGTGTGAAAAGGGGTGAGTTACAATGAAGAAATGGCTCACTATTTATAGGCAAAAACAAATATTGTTCCCCGGATCCCACAGATCCCTTACTAGAGGGATCCGTCCAGTGTATTCCTGGGGATCCGCCAGACGCTCCTCCTATTTGGGTTATGGGTCATGGGTTATGGACTCTGGGTCATGGGTACCCAAATAGATACAATGTATCTAGACATAGGATCATGGGCATGGGTTATGGACCATGGATAATACCCAACATGACTTCATGCATGATGTCATGCAATGGGTCATTGGTTATGGATCATGCTCCATGGGTATGGGTCATAGACTTTGGGTTTTACCCAACTACATTCATTGTATCTAGTCAATGGGTCAAGTACTTAGATTTTTACCCATTGCATTACCCATTACAATATATACTAAGTATGTATATATATACCCATTATGTAAACACTAGTTGTTATACATATGCATTTCTATAAAATGTAAACACTATTACTTGTTTGGTGTTTTATATGAAAATGTAAGTGTGTTAGTAAACTATTGGAATGGAATGGAAGAAGCTTGTAAGATTTCCTTGTCAGATCTGAAACAACTGTCAATTAAGCAGTATTGCCCGAGAACTGAGATCAAGAAACTCGAAGATGAGTATTACCACTTGGCTGCTAAAGGTAATGATCTCAAGACTTACTTCAAGAGATTTCATGAACTGAAATCTATGTGTCCTCATATGTTTCCCACCAATGAGAAGCTTTTGGAAGCTTTGATCGGAGGTTTACCTCGAAACATTGAAGGAGATGTCATCGCTTCAAATCCAAAGACTGTTGAAGAAGTTGTCATTTTATCCCACCGCCTTAAGGAACCGATATTAAAGCTTGCAAATGCACAAGGCTCAAGTGACAACAAAAGGAAGCTTGATGATCGAAAAAGCTCAAATTCCAACCACCATCAATCCAACAACAACAATCGGAACAACAACCAGTATCACCACAACAGAAACCATCATCACAATAGGCAAAACCGAAGGCAAGAAGCCGCAAGGGCTTATGCTGCACCCACTGCTGGAAAAGGGTATGTAGGACCACATCCCCAGTGTAACAGATGTTTGATGTACCATTCTGGACCTTGTACTGTGAAGTGTGATAAGTGCAACAAGGTAGGTCATCAAGGAAAACATTGCCGAAACCCTGGAGGGGAAACACTGTGGCAAACATGAACTGTTATGGATGTGGAGAAAAAGGGTCATTTCAAGAGTCAATGCCCGAAGTTGAACGCCGCTCAAACAAACAATGCGGGTGCGAGAGTGTACGTGCTAGGAGATGGAGATGCGCAGTTGAACCCTGACATTGTGACGGGTACGTATTCTCTTAACAATCATTCTGCAAAAATCTTGTTTGATTCTGGAGCCGATAAGAGTTTTGTATCTACTACTTTTGCACCATTACTTGAAATATCCCCAGTTGCCTTAGATACAACTTATGAGATAGAACTTGCCGATGGAAAGATAATAGGAACCAACACCGTAATCCGTAATTGCCCTATTCTTTTACAAAATCACTCGTTCCTCATAGATCTCTTGCCAATCAAACTTGGTAGTTTCGATGTCGTAATTGGCATGGATTGGTTGTCCAAACACCGTGCTAGAATTGTTTGCGACGAGAAAACCATTCATATCCCGATCAACGGTGAAACCTTAGTCATCCAAGGAGACCAAAGTAGAAAGTACCTAAGTATCATATCCTGTGCGAAATCGATAAAGTACATGGAAAAAGGATGTTATGCCTTCTTAGCTCAAGTAACAGAAAAGAAGTCGGAAGAGAAACGACTAGAGGATGTACCTGTAGTCAAAGAATTTCCTGAGGTGTTTCCAGAAGATTTTTCTGGACTCCCACCTGCTCGACAAGTCGAATTTCAAATCGATCTTATTCCTGGAGCTACTCCTGTAGCACGAGCACCGTACCGTTTAGCGCCCTCAAAAATGCAAGAATTGTCCAAACAACTAGAAGAGCTATCCGAAAAAGGATTCATTAGACCGAGTTCCTCACCCTAGGGAGCACCAGTTTTATTCGCTAAAAAGAAAGATGGATCATTTCGGATGTGTATCGATTATAGAGAATTGAACAAGCTCACAATCAAGAACCGCTATCTCTTACCAAGAATCGATGATCTGTTTGATCAGTTACAAGGCTCGAGTGTATACTCGAAGATTGATTTAAGATCTGGATATCATCAGTTATGGGTAAGAGAGGAAGATATACCCAAGACCGCATTTAGAACTCGATATGGCCATTATGAGTTCCAAGTAATGCCATTCGGTTTAACTAATGCACCTGCTGTATTTATGGACCTCATGAATAGAGTCTGTAAACCTTATCAGGATAAATTCGTCATTGTGTTCATCGACGATATTCTTATCTACTCTCGTAATAAAGAAGAACATGCGGAACATCTGAGACCTGTCCTGAAGTTACTTAAGGATGAAGAATTGTACGTAAAGTTTTCCAAATGTGATTTTTGGATTGAGACAGTCCAATTTCTTGGTCATGTGATCGACAGTGAAGGAATCCATGTGGATCCCACAAAGATCGAATCTGTAAAGAATTGGCCAGTACCCGCCAACCCCACTGGAATTCGTCAATTCTTAGGACTTGCTGGTTATTATCGATGATTCATCGAAGGTTTCTCGAAGATAGCCAAATCATTGACCGAGTTAACCCAGAAAACGAAGAAATTCGAATGGGGAAACGATCAAGAATCAGCTTTTCAACTCCTAAAGAACAAGCTTTGCGAAGCACCTATCTTGGCACTACCAGAAGGAGCCGAAGATTTTGTAGTATATTGCGATGCTTCACACATGGGTTTAGGCGCTGTTCTAATGCAAAGGAACAAAGTGATTGCTTATGCGTCACGACAACTCAAAACTCATGAGAAGAACTATAATACTCACGATCTAGAACTTGGCGCCGTGGTATTTGCACTCAAGTTATGGAGACATTATCTGTACGGAACCAAGTGTATAGTGTACACTGATCACAAAAGTCTTCAACACATCTTAGATAAAAAAGAACTGAATATGCGTCAACGTCGCTGGTTAGAATTACTTAGTGATTATGACTACGAGATCCGTTACCATCCTGGAAAGGCGAACGTTGTAGCCAACGCCTTGAGCAGAAAAGATCGCCCTAAGCCACTTAGAGTGAGATCATTGGGAATGGTAATCAATTCACCCCTACCATCAAAAATCCTTGAAGCCCAGATCGAAGCACTTAAAGAAGAAAATCGGCTGAATGAGAAGATTTATGGCATGCCGGAAAACGAAAATGGATTTGTGAAAAGATCGGATGGAACATTATGTTTCAAAAATCGAAGTTGGATTCCACTTTTCGGAGGTATCCGAGAACTCATCATGCATGAATCACATAAATCGAAGTATTCAATACATCCTGGTCCCAACAAGATGTATCAAGATCTAAAGCTTTTGTACTAGTGGCCTAACATGAAGGCTGATATCGCTGAATACGCCAGTAAGTGTTTGACATGTTTGAAAGTCAAAGCTGAACATCAAAAGCCATCTGGATTGTTAACCCAACCAGAACTTCCCGTGTGGAAATGGGAAAGAATCACAATGGACTTCATCACAAAGTTGCCGAGAACTTCTAATGGTTTTGACACCATTTGGGTCATTGTAGACCGTCTTACAAAGTCCGCTCATTTCTTGCCAATCAAGGAGAACGACGAGATGATTACACTCGCTAGACTGTACATCAAAGAGATTGTTTCTCGTCACGGTGTACCAATCTCTATCATATCTGATCGTGATAGCCGATTCACCTCTAGATTTTGGCAAACACTTCAAAAAGCCATGGGCACCAACTTGGATATGAGTACCGCGTACCATCCTCAAACAGATGGACAAAGTGAAAGAACGATTCAAACTCTGGAAGACATGCTAAGAGCATGTGTTATTGATTTCGGAAAAGGATGGGATAAGCACTTACCTCTGGCTGAATCCTCTTACAATAACAGTTATCACGCCAGCATTAAAGCTGCTCCTTTTGAAGCACTCTATGGAAGAAAATGCCGATAGCCAGTTTGCTGGGCGGAAGTTGGAGAAGTACAACTCAGAGACCCTGAAATTGTCCAAGAGACAACGGAAAAGATAATGCAAATTAGGCAACGATTACAAGCAGCTCGAGATAGACAAAAGAGCTACGCAGATGTTCGAAGAAAACCAATGGAATTCCAAGTCGGAGACCGTGTAATGCTCAAAGTATCACCCTGGAAAGGGATGGTCAGATTTGGAAAAAAGAGGAAAGCTCAAACCTCGATATGTCGGACCGTTCAAAATTCTTCAAAGAATTGGTCCAGTGGCATATAAACTCGATCTTCCCGAAGAACTTAGCCGAGTACATGACACGTTCCATGTATCGAATCTTAAGAAGTGTCTTTCGGATGAAACTCTAGTCGTACCACTCAAGGACATCCAGCTCAATGACAAACTTAGCTTTGTCGAAGAACCCGTCGAGATCATGGACACGGAAGTCAAGAGGCTTAAGCAAAGCCGCATTCCTATCGTTAAAGTTCGATGGAATCACAAGAAACGAGGTGCAGAGTTCACCTGGGAGCGCGAGGATGTGATGCATTCCAAGTATCCCCACCTGTTCATCTAGATCATCCATGACAGCCTCTGCGAGTTTAACTGCGGGACGCGGTTCTCTTAAGGGGTAGGTACTGTAAGCTCCCGAAAAATTTCAATGTATTTAACGCTCTAATCAGAAATTAAACACGATCTATTTCGTCATGAAATTTTCTAAACATCACATTTGCATATCATTTGGCATATGCATGATCAACGCAGCTTAGCGTTCATAAAATAAACCGTTGTATTCAGAATAAAATTCCCCACAATCTTGATAATCTTAAAATACGTAAAAATTTGTAAAAATACGAATTTAATTATAACAAAAATATATTAAAATTCGTATTGGTCCTCGAAACTCATTGGACTCCGTACCACCCCGTGATCCAACTCAATTCGTTAATGGACCTTATAACCGGATCAAGCCCACACTAATATTTTTTTATTTGGGCTTCGTCTCAACAATAGTCCAACTCGATCCACATTTTCTTTTGGGCTTCCATCTAATCCGATCCAATACCCACACCAAGCCTAGCCCAACATCTCTTTTCCTTTTTCTGGGCCTGTCCAAATATCACTACCCCAAAGCCCATATACTACTAATAAAAATATGTGTCCAAGTCTCCTTGCGTTGTGGTAAGCAGACGAGAACAAAAAAAAACAAAAAACAAAATAAATAAACATCACATTACCCAACTAGACTAAACCTTTACTACCCTTTTTACTCATTATGATAAACTCAAGGAAATCTAGTCCTTTTGTGACCCTTCTGTTGGAAAATTTAGTGCACTTGTGGGATTAGTTCACACCTTGTAATGGGTTAGGAGGTACGGAGTGTGCACCCATAAGGTCCCTGAACACCATGACTCTTATAGTGGTTTGTATTGGTAGTACTAGTAGAAAGTACTGCTTGTGGTTTCCACTGATAAGCAGTGTTTCCACTGATAGGCAGTGTTTCCACTGAAGCAGTGTTTCCACTAAAGCAGTGTTTCCACTGAAGCAGTGTTTCCACTGAAGTAGTGTATCCACTGCTAGTGCTATGAAAGGACTGATGAAGGTACTGCTTGTAACGGGCTTTGACCTATTCAAGTGGCAGTTACAACTGCATAATGACAACGTTTAATTGGTCATGTAACCACTAACGGCTATAATGGAGAATATTATGAGGCTATTAATGGGCCGATTAATACTCATAATTCCATTGGAATAGCTAAGAGTATTTTCCTATAAATAGGAGATCTGTTTATGCATGAATATACACACAGAAAACGATTAACACTTCTAAGCAAAAGGGTTATTGAATTGTGCCTAATTCTATAACTACATTTGGTCTTATCCCAAGTAGATATTCGTGTAACCCAGGCATTAGAGTTGAATAGTTTACTTTGGAAAGTGATCACACGATTTCAAGTGATATCCGGTAACCACCTAGTGGTATTTGTTTCTGCTGACTTGTTGCTTGTTTCTACTGAATTGATTATCTAACCCTGTTCTGGGAGTTACGCACCAACAATCAAAGTAAACTATTTGTGATAATCAATGGCTGCTGCTGCAATGAAACATATGGCTTCAAACTTTTCCAAGCTTGATAAGTTTGAAGGGGTGGACTTTAGGAGGTGGCAGAACAAGATGCATTTCTTGCTGTCAAGCATGAGTGTGGTTTATGTGCTAACCACTCCTATTTCGGATGATGGGGATGATGCTACTGTTGAGCAGATCAGGAGGAGGAGCAAATGGGAGAATGATGACTACATTTGCAGAGGTCTAATTCTCAATGGTATGTCTGATTCTTTGTTTGATATTTATCAGAACTTCGAATCTTCCAAAGAACTGTGGGATTCCTTGGATGCCAAATATATGGCTGAGGATGCATCAAGTAAGAAGTTTCTTGTAAGTAATTTCACAAATTACAAAATGACTGATTCAAGACCAGTCATGGAACAATACAATGAACTTCTTGGAATACTTGGAAGGTTTACACAACACAATATGCACATGGATGAGGCTATTCAAGTTTCTTGTGTTATTGATAAACTTCCTCCTTCTTGGAAAGATTTCAAGCATACCTTGAAACATAAAAAAGAGGAATTAACTCTGGTTGAGTTGGGCAGTCATCTGCACATTGAGGAATCTCTCAAGGTGCAGGATAATGACAAGCCAAAGGGTAGCAATGTTGCTGGACCATCTGTTGTCAATATGGTAGAGCATAACAACTCCACCAGGTACAATGACAACAAAGGCAAACGCAAATATCATGACAACACAAGGGCAGATCCTAACAAGAAGGCAACACCTACTTGTTGGAAATGTGGCAAAACTGGTCACATTAAAAGGGACTGTAAGGGTGTTAAAGTTGGTGGTAAAGCCAATGGATCAGGCACTAATGGTTCAAGGAGTGGTGGTTCTTCCAACTCACTGAAAGGTCAGAATATGGTTAATAAGTCTTTTCAGATTTATTATGTTACATATGTATCTGAATCTCATTATGTGCAGGATGATGATGTTGCGTGGTGGGTTGACTCTGGTGCAACAGTTCATGTGTGCAAAGATAGAAGCTGGTTCAAGACTTATGAGTCACTGAATGATGGTTCTATTCTTCACATGGGAAATGAGTCAACAGCCTTGGTGCATGGTCGTGGTTGTGTAGACCTTAGGTTTAGTTCTGGAAAGATTGTAACTTTGTTTAATGTTATTCATGTTCCTGATATAAGGAAAAACTTGGTTTCAAGTAGTGTTTTGAATAATCATGGATATAAACAAGTTATTGAGTCTGATAAATTTGTGCTTTCTAAGCATGGTGTTTTTATTGGTTTTGGTTATTTATGTAATCAAATGTTCAGGCTTAATATTTCCTCTGATAATGTTTATTCAGCATTTGTGACCACCACTGACCTGACTGACTCTACCCTATGGCATGTAAGACTTGGCCATGTACACTATAAAAGGATGCAAGATATGTCTAGGGATGGTTTAATCCCAGAATTTGACATGGACACTGAAAAGTGTAAAACTTGCATGTTGACCAAGATAACCAAGAAACCTTTTCAGGGTGTTAGTCGTGAGACTAAGTTCTTGGAGCTAATACACAGTGACTTGTGTGATTTGCATGCCACTCCTTCTTTGGGGAATAAGAAGTACTTTGTGACATTTATTGATGATGCTTCTAGATTTTGTTATGTCTATCTGTTACATACCAAGGATGAAGCATTAGATAAATTCAAAGTGTTTAAAACAGAAGTTGAATTACAACTTGGGTCTTTGATCAAAAGATTAAGGACTGATAGGGGAGGTGAGTACATGGATACTCTGTATTTTCAGTCTGTTGGTATAATCCATGAAACGACTGCCCCTTATACTCCTTAGCAAAATGGTATTTCTGAAAGGAAAAACAGGGTGCTGAAGGAGATGGTTAATTCCATGTTGTCCTATTCAGGACTGAGTCAAGGGTTCTGGGGTGAAGCTATGTTAACAGCTTGCTATTTATTAAATAGGGTTCCCAACAAAAGTAACAAGGTTACCCCTTATGAAATGTGGACTAAAAGGAAACCCAACCTGAACTATCTTAAGGTTTGGGGTTGTAGGGCTGTTGTAAGACTCCCTGATCCAAAGCTAAAGACTTTGGGTGAAAGAGGCATTGACTGCATCTTTGTTGGATATGCTGAGCATTCCAAGGCTTTTAGGTTCTATGTTATTGAACCTAATGAATATATTTCAATTAACTCAATTATTGAATCAAGGGATGCAGACTTTGATGAGAACAGTCCCTAGACCAAGTCAGAGGATTCCTAATGGAACTCATGACACTGGTGTATCAGAGGTCCCTGATGATGAACCATTAGTGGTCCCTGATGAGGTTGTGGTTCAACAACCTGAACCTGTGCTCAGGAAGAGCAAAAGGGTCAGGACTCCAAAGTCATTTGGACCTGAGTTTCAACTATACTTAGTTGAAGGAACAAGGGATGAGGTCTCAGACCAATACTCCTATTGCTTCATTGTTGAGGATGATCCCAAGACATTTGAAGAAACAATGAAGTCCCAGGATACAAAAATCACAAAATACATTTCACATTTGAGGTGGACTTCTTGCGTGTGTACATGATCAAAAGGAGACAAGATCACTTCCTAGCCACACTATAAACATTAAACTAATGACCTAAGTACATTGACCTAACCTTTGACTCTTTAACCCAACATGTAATGTGTCTCATATGATGTGACACACCATAAGCATGCCATAAGATTAGCAAGGATGCATGCATGCTCGACCACCACTCTACTAGTTGCTAAGGTTTAGACATATTGAGTTATTAAAGAATTCAATGAAACCATACTTGATCCCAACTTTTCCTCACCTTTCGACCGGAAAAACAAGACAAGGCCACATACTTTTCCTAGTTTCATGGCATGCTCATTCTAGTCAACCAAGTGCATGCTACACCTTGTCTATATAAGACACTACCCTTAACATTTCCCTCACAAACACTTCACATCATTTCATCTCTTCCTCTTTTGGTTTATGTCGAGCAAGGAGAAAAGGGAAGGAAAAGAAATATTGGGTTACTAGCAAACTAGGAGGTTACTTGGGGTTATTGTTGTGAATACTCGGGTTACAATCGGTTGTGTCTTTCTTGGCGTGTCTCTCCTCGTCCGAGTTCCCACACCACTCTCATCTTTGTAAGTACATCAACTTGTTTCGACTCATTATGATAATGATAGATTACATAACATATTTAGCTCATTTCAAGTAGTGTTGCGTTAAAATGAAAAACATATCAAAACTTCGTTAAAAATTCTTAATAGGTAACTTAGCATCATAACTTGAAATAAACTCTCGTGCCATGTTCGGTTGATGAGGAGTCACATTTTGTTAAGTAAAACTTGTTTTAGTCGCTTGAAACCATGGTACGACTAGGATTAATATGCAAGACAAGCTTGAGAAGAAGTAGACATAACAACTAAAAATAATACCATGCAAGCCACGACCAAATCAGTTGCATGTATACAAAAAAAATAATAACACTGAAGCCTCACCATATATAACATGTCGCGAAGGAATAAAACACAAAACAAGCCTAGCTCAGTTGGTTTAGGGGCGTGTGGTTGTAGGCGAAAGGTTCCTGGTTCGAATCTCACTTGTGGCAACCTTTCCATTATTTTTTTTTATAACTATCACAGCTTGGCAAAACACACCCCTCCACTTCAATTAAACTTATAATTAAAGTAAATATTAAAAGTGTAACAAAATTTAAGTTTTAAAAGTGTTTTGCGAAAACAGTTTTTGCGAGGGACTAAAAGCGACAAATCTGAAAACTTTGAGCATGATATATTTATGGGTAAAAAGTGTCATTTTCTAAAAGTTTAAGGGCTGAACTTGTACTTTTTATAACTTGAGGGTAAAAAGTGTAAATTCGAGAAAAGTTTAGAAAAACTTATAAACCCAACATAATTACGTAAAAACGAGTATCTTGATCATAAGAGTATTTTATTTTTGGTTAACGTTAAAAGCATTACGTATATATATATATATATATATATATATATATATATATATATATATATATATATATATATATATATATATATATATATATATTTATAAGATTATAATTATATATATAAAATCCGATAAAACACACGGGGAATCTAAATACGTTAAAATGCTCAACAAATTTACTAAGATCACAACGGAGAAAACATTTCACTTATGCGTAAGTGAGGATCACTAAATAAGACAATGTAGCACGTAAATTAATTTAAAACGTTAAGCACGCACACACACTATTTGATTGGACAATCCAATGATCTATTGAATAAGAATATTCAATGCTCTATTATTTTGGTCGCGAACCAAAATGCTCATTTTACTGAGACTCGCCATCTCATCATTTTAGGTTTCGAGTTGGAACCTCCGCTACATTGTGCTTGATCTATTGTGCTTGATCTATTTGTGCGTGTGCATTATCATCAAGGTGAGTTCATAGCATCGCTTTTACTTTATTTTTATAAACCCCGCGAGGGAGATACATGCTCTAAACTAGAACACAAGGTTTTTCATAAACGCTCGATCCTCTTGATTATTGGTACTGCCTAAGTTGTTAGCCACAAGTCCCCTGATCATGAACCATTAGTCACCGTGAGTGAACGTAGATATCGTGAATAGTACTATGGGGATTAACGAACCCCACTTCGGTTATAGAGAAATAATCGGGGCGCACCATATTGAATTTCTTTAGGTAATTGGCTATTAACTCCTTTGGGGCATACTTTCGTACACTGGTAATTCGGTGTATGCAGTTGAGTCTTGGTTTCATGAGCTTAGCGCATAATAATCTGTGATTTTTCTTATGATATTGTTAGTTTACAATGATCATGATCTTATACTTGTGTTCAACTTATTTTAAACCTATGGACTTCACTCAACATTTTTGTTGACCTTTTTAAGCATGTTATCTCAGGTAATCAGTGAAGATTGATCAAGGCGCGGAATGGGGCATGGCAAGGCTTATCTGGTGGTGTAAAAACATAAAAGTTGTCATTTCTTTCAAACTCATGATCTTTCTTTTGGGAAAAACACTTGATCTATTTACAATATTTTGAAACAAACAATGAGTTTTCGATGAATGATAACTATTTTAATAAAACGTCTCTTTCGAGTCGTTTTCTATAATTATTGACTATGATCTCCATTCAGGTAACACCCGAATTAGACTTCCGCTGTCATTAAGATTTTCGGGGGTGTTACAGTAAGTCCATTTCTGTCTTCCCGGATCCCACGGATCCTTCATATGAGGGATCCGGTTAGCTATAGCCCAGGGATCCGGATACTGCAGACCAGTACCCTCACAGAAAGTGTGCAGATTTTGCACAAGGTGTCGTATATTAAGATCAATGATTTCTAAAGAATTTTTACATCTATATAAGTGAGATATTAAACAAAAAAAAACGTTTTATTTCATGGGAATGATCATATTACAAAGATAAAAGATGAATCCTAAGGATTGAACCTATTTGGAGAATAGACTAGGTTTCTTGTGCGTTTTTGTTTGATGGATCGCCAAATGGATGATGAGTATTTGTGGATTCAGGAACGAAGAATGATGTGATGTGAGATGTGTTCAAGGGTTCCATCATCTTGTTCACAAGTACATATAAAGGACTTTGAAATTGAGGATGAAAGTACATGATATGATGATAAAGGCGTATCAGGAACATTCCATATGGAATTAGTTTGTTCTTGTTGCCTTAAAGGTTTACAATTCGCCTTGCGAAGAAATAGGTGAGATTACTATGGTTGTTGAGTTAGGAGACAATACATTATGTGAGCACAACAAGCGGGAATAATTTCTCGATTCCCCCTAAGACTCCAAACATTTTCACATAGAATGACTGCGAGAGGTTTAAGATCATCTAGAATATCACGTGTGTAGATTATGTTTGGATTTGAGTAATTGGATTGAGGAGTGCATATCATGCGAGTTAATTCTTGAGGGGAAGGTATGTGTGAACAATATGGACTATTTTCTTCACAATTGTTGAAAAGAGAATCAAGAGACCAATCTTCAGTAAAGGTAGATTGTCCATGATTTGGAATTCGTAGAATGTGAGCAAATTGCCCAAGAGTTAAAACAAACTTTTGGTTTCTAATCCAAAACCATAGTGATAGAGATCGATCCTCGTGACGAACGAGTTCAACTTGACGGAAGAATTCCAACACAAACCGCGGACAGATTTTCTCGTTAATTCCGAGAAGGCCTTCTAGTCCTATAGTTCGGAATGAGGTATTGATACCCTCTTGGTATAGTAAAGGTGAATCAACAACACGTCCTTCATGAAAGCAACGAGTTTCGAGATTATTGAACCCACGGACATGATTGCAAGGTGTGTTAGGCTCAAAGGAGATATTAGGAATGTAGACACAAGTGAGTTGAAAGTCGAATTCATATTCATGAGTCATGATGAGACCTATAAAAGTGAAATGAATAATTTACATGAGCAAGTTAAGATAAAGTGATGCATCAAAAGAGAGGACATTTGATAGGTGAAAATAATCTCCTAATGTTTTATTGATTACCCTTATTTTTATTAACAATGACAATTAACTCACTTTGTTCTAACATTCTAGTAGGGTTTTTCCTTTTATGGTAAGTTTTTATGAAGTGGTTTTTATGTTGCATGAGTTTCTATTTCCCAGTTCCACAGTTTTCCCGGTTCCCTTTTGGCAGGGATCCGGCTAGTTAAACGTTAGGGATCCGTGGATCTGCAGTGTGACAAAAGAATGATATTTGCAACTCTTATGTTTATAAAGAGAGTGTGTTTTAGCTAATATTTACTACTTAAGCATGCATTGTAGATTTCAAAAATATGTCAAATTTTCAAAGGTACAAACCAACAAATATGATAAACACATTATGAGAAATAAACGAGATAAACTAAGACATTAATAGTATTTCATTTCAATGCTAAGAGCAATACAAAGGATTTGATATATGACACAAATGTAGATTAATAACACAAAGTACATGTCTCCATGGGAGAACTTGATCATGGGATACACGAGAGCGATGCGTGTCAAGACGATGATCACGAAGGCGATGTAAACCATGATGATGGAAATCTTCCATGGTTTTGATTTTTCAAGATGAGATGGAGAGGAAGATGAAGTTTGAATGAGAGGTATTTTGAAAGTGAAAGATTTGAAAAAATGGGGTTTGGTGGTGTTAACGAGCGGAGGAGGGTTTTATGAGGAAGGAGGAATTTTTGAGATTTGTGTTTTGTTTTATTAATAGAAAGGTTTGATTTTTAGGTTAGAATAACACATATTTATATACCTAAGATTTTGGACGGAAGAGAAACACATATGCAAGAAGGTTTCCTAACGAAGCCACGTATATCACTAAAGCATACATTATAAATAAGAAACTAACATTTAAAATATATAAGTTCCTATGCAAGAATAATTATACTAAGCTAATGTTATTTAGAGTTTTAAGAAAATCATACCTCTAATGCAATTTTGAGTGTCCCTTACTTTTGAAAAAAAGGTATCAAAAGACAACTCCGGTTCCTTCGAGATCTAGTTGGTAGTTGAAGATACCTTTTTAGAAAAGATAGTCTTGTTACTAAGGAATTCCTATGGCTTGATTAAAGTGATCTTAACTAAACAAGATGACAAGAAAGGTTAGTGCATTTTTGTAAAAAAAATGATGTTGTCATCCAATCAACATCAAACAAAAAGTGTTTTTAAAACATGGTGTTTTATTTTTGTAAAAGCCTTCTTTGTAGTTTTAAATCATACACGGATCGTTTCAAGTTTTTTAAAGTACAATATACTCTAAGAAACTAGGTAACGAAGCTCTGGTACCAATTGTGGAAAACTAGAAGGGGGGGGGGGTTGAATAGTTTTACCGATAAAAACTTCGTTTTAAACTATTTAGATCGACTTATGTCAATCTATTAAATGTGTGTGTTGGATGTTGATAGATAAGCCTATAAATAAGCAATGCAAAGATAAAGAGTAAGAAGCACAAAACCACGCCACGAGTATTTATAGTGGTTCGGCTACAAGGACACCTTCCTTGCCCTAATCCACTCCCCGAGTCACCTACTCGAGAGTTCGTAATCACTACACAACACAAGCTCCTTGTGGCGGAGAAGCCTTCACAACGTCGCCTACTGTTTATCCGGTACTAGGCTAGACACCTGGTTCTTCCACGAGGTAGAACCGAACCTATCACAACGTCTCCTACACTTTATCCGGTACAAGGCTAGATACCGAGTTCCATTACAAAGGAGGAACTACTACCCAACACTACACAACACCTATCCCAAATGAGACACACTCCTTATTACAACATCATCAAGGATATCCCAAACTAATCTATTTTGTACATCGATGCACCATATCGAATGCACACCCTTGGCACCTTTCACTAATGCCTTTGACACGATCCTTCAGTACCCTTCACTAATGCCTTCGACACGGACCTTCGACACCTTTCACTAATGCCTTTTACTTGACCCTTTTGGCATCTTTCACCTATGCCTTCAACACAACACTTCTAAGGAGGGAGAAATAACTATCAACAAGAGAACTTCAGTAGTCTTGATGATGACGAAGCTTGGCAACTCATGGAATTGCTCGACTTCAAGAGATGGTGATCTCACCTTTAAGAGGAACCTAGAGAATCACACAAACACAAAACTACATAGAAAGATCCTTTGGATATGAGGTTAGAGAGTTTACAACACTAAGAGAGAATGCGTGTGAAAAAGGGTGAGTTACAATGAAGAAATGGCTCACTATTTATAGGCAAAAACAACTACTGTTCCCCGAATCCCTTACTAGAGGGATCCGTCCAGTGTATTCCTGGGGATCCGCCAGACGCTCCTCCTATTTGGGTTATGGGTCATGGATCATGGGTCATGGGTTATGGACTTTGGGTCATGGGTACCCAAATAGATACAATGTATCTAGACATAGGATCATGGGCATGGGTTATGGACCATGGATAATACCCAACATGACTCCATGCATGATGTCATGCAATGGGTCATGGGTTATGGATCATGCTCCATGGGTATGGGTCATGGACTTTGGGTTTTACCCAACTACATTCAATGTATCTGTTAGGAATTGGAAATTCCATAGTGAAGTATCGATCACCCCAAATATAATCTAGCATAAGTTAGCTCGTAGACATATCGTTAGTTATCAGTTTATTAGTTTAGTTTAGCGTAGTGTAACACCGTGAAGGAAGGGCGGATCTTTACCCACTGTATACCTGATCCACAGGCCGTCAGGTGGTCGTTTACTTGTAACTATAAATACCCCTTCCATCCTTGGAAGGGGTGGTGCTTTTCTCATAATCAAATATTTTCTTTTTGGTTATTTTTCTCTCTAGAAAACACCCTCTCCTCTCTTCATCTCTCTAACCATGGCTATCTTGTTTAATCATCTACCTAGACCACCTGAATCATCTAAACAACATAAATATAAGATCCTAACAATTGGTACCAGATCCTAGGTTGTGTTGTTTTTTGTGATTCAAATGTTTTTTTACACAGTTTTAGGATGCGGTTTATACTCGTATTTGATGCGGTTTGTTATTTATTGGTGATGTTTTGATGTGTAGTGATTTATTGTTGATGGTTTGTACGGCTTTGTCTCTTTGAATCTGCTGGTAAATCTGCTGGTCTTATTGTTAAAACTGCTGAGTTTTATATGGACGTTATAAGCAGTTTTATGATTTTAGCTTGGTTCTTAGCTGCGGTTTGTATCTGATAAAGACGTTCTTCGCTGCGTTTTGGTCAAGTACGATGCGGTTTGTGCTTATATGCGGTTTGTTAGACTGTCCAGATTCAATGTCTAGTATGCGGTTTGTGTTCAGTTTTACTATGCGATTTGTCACATTCATTTCCATGCGATTTGTTAATGCTCAGAAAGCGGTTTGTCTTTTATTACATGCGGTTTGATAAAGTTAAAGAAGCGTTTTGACGTTTTCTTACTTATGCGGTTTTTGATAATAAGAAAAATGCGTTTTGTCAAAATGAATGAAGCGATTTGTCTATGTTTATTAAGGAAGCGATTTGTGTCTATGAAGCGATTTATGCAGTTGGGTGAATGAGTTGCTGCTGTTTGTTAATGGATTTGTGCAAGATCTACCTATATCAAGATTAAACATCCTACCCAACAATGATTGTTCACAACAACAACATCTAAACATCCATATCATTATATCTAGTATACTACTAACAACTACTATTATTTCTGATATTCAGCCATAATCAACAAAGTATTTTGAAGAAACACCATCATACAAGTAACTACTATCATCAAACGAGACTATCAACATCTTTATTATCACTACTTATGCATCACATTCTACAACCATTTCTCATCCATATCTCATCCAATCTTATTGTGCCTCAACATCTAAACTAAGCCTCAGAATCATAACGTGTGCATATTATGTCATACGAAACCTTTTACAAAGGTCTTTCACACGTATCTTCTTCATAGACTTTGTTTGAAACCTTTTGCCACATGTTTAATATTCGATTCTTAACAAGAAATGATGTATAACAAAAGTGTTATAATCATTTCTTAGGATCGTTTATATGAAATAATACATGTCTCACCAAACTCTAAAGATCTCAGATTATTTGTGTATAAGACCATAAAAGATCTCTCACACAAATTCCTCCATCACTGATCTAATTTTCGAATAAAAAGAAATGATTTCAACAACTTTGTTGAATCAAATCCTTGATTCGTTATAAATGAAAGATAATCAATGATAAACCTACCCGATACCATCCCTGTGGCTGTGATGTCCATGCTCTGGCCATCCCTGTGGCCAGCTCAAAATATGGAAGTGATTCAGATCCATCTCATGCTTAAGATATGATTTATGAACGGTGCGTTTGTGTGATGGGGGGCGGACCAACTGTTAATCTTGGATTATCAGGGCTTGAATGACTTATTATTTGGAATATGTATGAATTGGGAAGGGTTTATTCATTGGATTATCTAAGAGTATATGGTGGATTCGTTTCCTGATATGTGAAGAGAATAGTGGGGGCGTGTATTTTTGTTTGATTGAGAAAAATTAGGGTTTGAATGGGAGCGTGTGGTATGTGTGTTAAATACCCGAGTATTTAGTGTTTCTATAAGATTGGATCCGGTTTCATAAATGGGCCTTGTAACCATTTGTTTTGGATTGGATTTGGAGTGGACTTGGTCTAGACGCATGGTGAGGTGTGAATTTACATCACATTTGTGATAAATTTTGCTAACCGGATTTGTACAATGTGCTTGTACAATGAGTTGTACAAAAAAAAAAAAAAAAAAAAAAAAAAAAAAAAAAAAAAGCTAGTATCACTAATGTTAACCGGATTTGGATTTGAGCTATTGAGATTGGGAAATATTCGGATTAATTTGGACTATATTGGTATAGGCTAGGCGAGGTTTGCAAAGGTGAGTAAGGATTTATCACATTAAGTGCTTATGTGTGAGTTGATTGGACTAGGACTATTGTAACCATGCGTTGGACCATATGTGATTACTATTTGGACCGGATGTGGTGTTATGATGTTGAGCTAGTATGGTTGTCATGATGAGATTTGAGTCATGCGAGTTGTATCGTTTTAATGAGATTTGTTGAAGTGATTTGATGTTGAGTTATGCTATGGTATGTGGTTTGGTACTTTGGTTTAGACATCTTTCACGAAGAATTTTATGTCACGGCTTGAAGTGTTTATTAGAAAATGTTGACTACGGGGTTGTTTGGATGATATTTCTTATTTGGATTTGCAGTGAGGTTTTCCGGACACGTTTACTTATTTGGTTTGTGAAGCTGTCTACACATGGATAATGAATTGTTGATAATATTGTTGATGATGGAGAAGAATCGTTGATGAACCGCTGCATATTCCCCTAAAAAACAGATATTCAACGAAACCAAAGATGTCATAACACGTTCAAACTAACATTGTTTACGGTTTTGTTTTGATTTTGTAAAATCCCGCGAAAGAATCTATTTCTCGGGTTTAAATCATAGATTTGTAAAATCCCGTGACAATGGAAACATCCTAGTAATAGTAAAGTGCATTTCCGGATCTATCTTACGGTTTATTCTTGGTTTTGTAAAATCCCTCGAAAGAATTTATTTCTCGGTTTAAACCATAGAATTGTAAAATCCCTTAATGATGAAACCATCCTGGAGAAACGAAAGTGTATCTCGAGATTTTATCTGATGCTGATGCTACGGTTTCTGCTTCGAAGAAGGGATAAAAGGGCGTACTTCATGAATTGGGTGTGTGTTTGGATATTCGTCATGGTAGTTTGGTTATTACATGGTTTTATGGGGTTATATGCTTGTAACCATGGTCGGGATGAAAACCATTATCATAGTTCACTTAAAACGTCAAAGGAGGCTAGATTTGAGCTCTTAAACCAGAAGATGTGACAACGGAGTTAATTCACTATTATTTATTTGAGGTTGAAGTGAATTATCAAGGGCGAGTGTACTTAGTATCTGAAGGTATCGAGGATGGTTGGATGAAGATTCTTCAAGATCTTTGTTCGAGCTTATTATCAAAACGAAGACTTGGAAATCTAGTTATTGTTGGGTGACTTTTTCCTTTTCTTTTACCACTTGGGGGAATTGGGCTCTTATCACCACAAAATAACTATCACTTTAAGGAGTTACATTGTAGTGCTCAGTGTCACATTCAATTGTGGATTTTCAAGAGGTGATGTATGTCTTATACTTGATGTTTGGTTGGATGAAGAGTATAGAGTACTTAGAGATTCAATGGAGGATGAAGTCTCGGCACCGCTCTTTGTTACATATGTGCAAGTTTAAGTCACGAGTTCGGGTTAGTTTACTTCAGGGTCAAATTCATCATATTGGGTTTTCTCCATCAGCTGTCAAGACAAAGAGCCTACTGAATGATAATAGGGTTGATTACAAGTTTTGCCAAGAGAGCTGAAAAGAGAGAGATTCGTACTCTAAAGAAAAGAAAAGTGTACGTTTCAGTGCGCTTTATCTTCCGAAGAAAAGAAATCTTCTTATGACGTTTGAACACAACAGTTCAAGCCTCGTACTCTAAAGAAAAGAAAAGTGTACGCTTCAGTGCGCTTTATCTTCTGAAAGAAGAGAAATCTTCTTATTATGGCCATTCTCATCAACATGCCTCATGCTTTTTCCATGTGCTTTCAATTATCAAGTGAACCGGGCTACCGTTGATTGTTTTTCTTATTCCACTTGCTCAATAATAATGACGATGGCGACATCATATGCTACCTTTGAGGAGGATAAGTGTGAATAGAATGCATTTGGATGATTTTCACTTAATCAATCAAGAATGGCAACTCCGTATGCAATTCTTGAGGGGGAGAAGAAGTGTGAATTTACTGCATGGTTGATTGTTATCTAAGAATAAATGGTCAAATGGCTCCAAACTCATGGAAGAAACGAGCTTCTTCTTATCAGGTCATCTTCACATGGAGTTTCTTCTGAGAGCCGTTGGTTGACATCTTCTCACGGACTGATGATTTATGACAAAGTGCTTCTAGTTGCTGGGCTGATTTCTTTGATGAACATCCTTCTGTTCTTGTTTGATTGGGAGGGATCTTAGTTAAGGAGAATTTGCTACATATAAGTTAATTGGAACGCATTTGGTGAGATGAAGATGTTAACTTTCTATTCCCCAACTGGACAATCTTGAAGAAGGTCGAGTCTACAGTCGGTTCTACATTTTCTGCTACATGATAGAAGACTAAAGACGAGTTGTATTTAACTATCTAAAGACTTCTTCTTAATCCGGGCATTTATCAAAAAAATTGTCGGTTTAGGGGAGAGTACTAATTATGGGAGAGTGAAAAGCCAGATTTAATCCCCAATTAGATTTGCTCACAATGTACTTCAGCAAGTTGATTCTCACAAAGTCTTCAAGTGTTATTCTTAATAGATTTCAAGTTTATGGGCGTATAATGAGTTGCTGATTCTGAGGTATCAAAACCAGCAAGGGGGAAGGAGACACACATCTAAACGCGAGTAAACTTGATGAACTTAATACTTCTAAGTGATTGAAGATATCCCGGGAAGACAAATGTCACTACCGCAGAGAAACTCAAGGTTTGACTCATGGCGTTTAGTGTTCTTATTCCAACTATGTGGGGGAAGAGATGGAAGAGTTAGTTTCTGGTGATAAAAGAGGTACACAAGTGTGTGATGATTTCGATGTTATCGCAATCATCAGGGGAGAGAGATTGTGTACATTGGGGACGCTCAGCTGTTTCACTTGAGTGCTTAATCAGTGATTCAGAGATATAATCACTTATTCCGGAGTTGACATCCGTAGAGATAGTCATCCGCAGAGATAATCAGTGACATCGGGGTTATTCTTTTGCTATCGGACTTAATCTGCTACTTCGATGGTATAAGTTTCTCTGTCTTCGGGTATATGTGTATTCGGGTTCGTGAGCTCTAGTCTAAGAGACTGACTGCATCAATTCATCTACTTGGGGGAAGTGGTCTCTTGACAACTTTTTGGTATGGATCGCTTCAGAGTTCAATGGAAAAGGAATTTGAGAAGATTATTCAAGTGTGGGATGATTCTTTGTTGTTCTACTTGATGATATAACCCCGAACGGTGACTTACGATGATCCTTCTTATATGGAGCAGCAAGATCGATGATATGGTGTGCGTCTTTGTGCATCTGGCTAAGGCAAGCTTGAAAGAAAACTCAAAATCTGCTCAATAAGAAGATTTACGGTTTGGGGGGAAGCTACAAAAGTCTCACTTTCAAATGGCTCAATTTCTCTCTTCGATTCAAGAGCCTTGGAAGCTTTGGTGGTGAATGTTTAAGAGATGATGACTTCTATCTTCTACAACGAGGCTGCTCGATATCCTTATCTCGGTACTCGTATCATCATCTTCTTAAACTATATCATCTACTCTATCTGTGTATATATTTATCAAAAACAAAATAGAAAATTATAAAACCAACAAAACCCATAAAAATAAGAAAATTTGAAAAATTCCAAAAATATGTTTTCTCAAGACATGTCTTCTGGTATCGATAACATCTACGGTCTTAGAAATGTCATTCAATAATGGCACGGGACCATAGATGAAGTTCGAGCGGGAGGTGTAAATATTCTTTTTCCAAAACATGTCTCAAACTATGGCTTGCAGTTATTTCAGACTGTAACCCGCACTTAAACCATGGTTTGCTATTATTTCAGATAGCAACCCGTTCTTCAAGAAAGGAAAGTGCTGCGCTAAACCATTTTTCAAACTTTTCGTGCACTTATCCTAAAACTAAATGAGGAAAGTATGTCGAAGGACTGCTGTTCCTACTCAAATATTTTTCCTTCCAAAATTCTTCAGAAAAATATTTGTTTTAACAAATTGGTGGAATAAAAGTTGCTTTAAAATCAATCAGATTCGGTATTTTCATAAATTTGCAAAACCCAATCAATGACTTCAGCGCTTTTAAAACTTTTCAGAGAAAGAGTCATTGATTGAGGAGGAGAATGTTTTCAAATTAATATCATCTATCGAGATTTTCTAATTATCCTCGTGCTTAACTAAAAATGATATTTGCCTATGTCGAAGGACTAGGAATTTAGGATATGAGTGCTAGAATTAGATAACTATAGTTTGATAAACATATAATTCCCATGCCTTTGTATGATCTGATTGATATGTTGGATTGACTTTTATTAGTCGATTGTTATTTGGGTGATGTCGACCACCATATATCTGTATGTGTGTTCACTAACGTATGCAGGTATATTAGTATATAAGAATGTTCCCGATCCGGATCCCACAATTGAAGATGATTGGATGCCGAATGGAAAGGGTAACTATCTCTTGGGTCGACAAAAGAAGAAACGGAGCTTAATTGGATCTCTATTCAGAGTTGGCATGATATATGCAACGTCAGAGGTCCTGCTGCATCAGCAGATGGTTTTCTTCATCATCAAATGAAGAAACAGAGCTTAATTTGACCTCTATGGAGAGTCGGCATGAAAAAATGCAACGTAAAAGGTCTCACTGCATCAGCAGATGGTTTTCTTCCAGCCCTCAGCAACAACAACAAAAGCAGCTCAACTACCTAACGTGTCTTTGTGCAGGATATTAGTGAATGATACCATTTCTTAAACATTTTTGAAAATATTGTTGTGAAAAATGGAAAAATATTGGTTTTGAAAATAAATTGGACTTAATCTTGGAAATCACCGGACTTCGTTTCTTTTCAAAACTTAAGTCACTCAATCATCGACTACGGTCATCGATTGAGGGGGAGAGTGATTGAAAATAAAGTATTTTCAAACGATATTTCTTCATAAAATTCCGGTTTGTACAAAAACAAAGTGGTGATCTAAAGATTTAATGTTATGTCATGGTATAATTTTCTTTAAAACTCAAAGATCTTACAAAATGAAATTTTTTCTGTTCTTGTTTGATTGTGAAATTGTTTTATTTTACTTAAAGATATTTTTAAAACTATCATACCTGACACTAACAATCTTTAATGTCTATAAGTGGTCCTCATCAGTCAATTTCAAAATTTAAATCTGGCCACGTCTTTCCCCAAAATTTTCCAAATAATTTAAATCAACCGGGATCCAAAATCTCAATTGGCTTGAAATTTTTGATCGAGGGAGAGATCGTGATTTAAATCTCAAATCGGTTTTAAAGGGTATTTATTTCAAAAGCGCTCATTCCTTCATGTGCCAAACGATTTTGAAATACATAATGCACATGATTGTGGAAGAGCATTTAACCATAAATCAGAAGAGCTTTTAAATCAGGCACATATTCTCCCATGTTTTCCAAACCTTATTAAATCAATTGGAATCCAAAATCTCAAAGGGTTTGATATTTTTGATCGGGGGAGAATTTGTGATTTAATATGAAATTTGATAAAAGGTGATCATTTTGATTCAAACGTGCATACTGCTCTCCCATATGTGCTAAACACTTTCGAATCTCGAAGCACATATTGAGGGGGAGCATGTCAAAAGAAAATAAATTTCAAGGTACAAATATTTCTATGTTTTAACATAAGTACCTTGACTGATTTTCTAATGGTTTCTATATGGCAGTGTGATCGTGAAAGTACTTCAAATGATCTCTTTCCTCTATGTGATAAAATTATTTAAAATATCCTATGCACATATTGAGGGGGAGAATTTACCAAGAAAATCAAATGGCTTTTTCCACGGAAATTGTGATCAAGAAATTATTTCAAAGAACTCTTGCCTCCATGTGCTAAACAATTTCAAAATCATATGCACATGTTGAGGGGGAGCATTTCTAAATGATCAAAACAATTAAGGTACAAAATGCTTTGATTTTATATCACAAGTACTTTGATTGGTTTTTCCAAATGATTTTTCAATTGGTTTCAAGGAAGAATGAACCGTACCAAAAGACCGACCATTTTACTTTATGCATGAAGTTATAAGGATGGTTAGGTTAGGTATTCATTCCCATGATCCCGCCAGAGCCGGAGGGATCTACCCAGGGACAATCCACTAGATAGTGTAGAAGTCCTTAGGTATGATGAAAAAAAGGAGAAAAGTGAGAATAAGGGAAGAGTGCCGACTAAGATAGAGCTAGAACTGGAATAAACCCAACAAGGTTCTAGTAATGAAGTCTCGGTAAGCACTGAAGGGGTTGAAGAATGAAAAAGAAATGAATTTGAAAAGGGTGAAAAGAAATAGCCCTCCAATAATTCAACCTTAGGGCAGAAACCGGGTTCAATTCATATGCTACTGGTTGTTACTAAGGTAACGCCGGTATTGAAGATAAGACGTCATGGACCCAGTGACACACTGCACCTAACTTCCCAAGCTACTCAAGTTCCTCTTAAAAGGACTTGTTTCATTCTCACGGGGAACCTACATAATCTATCGACTTTCTCTTAGAGATTGTTGATATTGAAGAAGGAGACCCTCTCCCTAGTCTCCGGCATAGGAACCAAATGTGCACTATTGAGTCTAGAGCCAAGAGATCGTCTACAATATCTCATTAGGACACAAAATTAATGAAGACTTGATATTTCACACAATGTGGAAAGTAAGTATATATATATTAAGAGTCCTACGCATTATCCTTGTGGTATTGCCAGAACATCCGAGTGATATGTTAAATATTCACGATGAAAATGGAAATCCTTCTAGAGCCAACATCAAACAAGCTCTTGGTGGGTGACATGTGAGATCTTCTCGAAAGATCAAGCTTGTGACAACTGGATAGAAACGATGGGGCGATTCATTCTTGAATCAACCTTGGTCCAGGAAATGAATTGACGAATACTTTTGGAAAAACCGTTCGATGTGCAAATCTCTTTTCTCTAGCACATCGAATGTGTATTCATTTTCAAACACAAAAAGTATCTCTGATTGAAAAAATACTTTTGGAAAAACCGTTCGATGTGCAAATCTCTTCTTTTCTTTAGCACATCGAATGTGTATTCTTTCTCAAATACAAAAAGTATTTTTGATTGAAAATTGATCTTTCTCATAAAACCTTCGTCGTATTGCAAAACTCTTTCTTCAAGAAATACGCGATTGTTTTCAAATCAATTTTTCATCAATCAGTGAATCTCAATTCGCTGGTTCACTCACTCCGTGTTGTCTTCTTTGAGACGTTCCGGTTTGAGAACAGCTAGAACAGCTGCGAAACCCTGTCAAGGAGATTCTTCATAATCCTACCTGATCACAGGCATTACTTGTACTGATCAACGGGGAACCGTGGGCCGTGTACCTCAATTCAACAAAAGTGATCAAAGACATTTTCGTGTGTTTTATTGCTAACTGTTGTTTGTAGGTACATTTGGACCGTTGCAGCTGATCAGAATTGAGAAGTCAATCCAAAGCCGCATGCTCACAAGCATCCACACTTAATTGAAGAAATCATGACTGGTGCATATCTACATAACCTAGCTCTGATGTTTGTATACTATGCTTTTGCTACGCTGCTGCAAATATCATGAACTAGTAAAGCTTCCGGTACTCTGATGGAAATATGTCATGATCCAGAAAGTGTAAGCATGTCGGTCCAAAAGTCACAACTTCACATGATGGCAACACAATAAAGGGTGATCTAGAGATTTACTGTGGCTGATGATCTCAAAGAAAGCTCGAAGATCATCAAAGATGTGGATCAGTTCAAAGACCTCCACTGAAAGTACAAAACTATCGGACAATGAAGAGTCACTACTCAAGCACAAAGATTGCGGAATTGAAGAATTGAAGTATACGAGCTCAAGACTAAAAATTAAATAGAATGCTAGGATTCAAAATGTAAAACATGGGGTGACCTCCCTTAGGGGGAGATTGTTAGGAATTGGAAATTCCATAATGAAGTGTCGGTCACCCCAAATATAATCTAGCATAAGTTAGCTTGTAGACATATCGTTAGTTATCAGTTTATTAGTTAGTTATTAGTTTAGTTTAGCGTAGTGTAACACCGTGGAGGAAGGGCGGGTCTTTACCCACTGTATACCTGATCCACAGGCCGTCCGGAGGTCGTTTACTTGTAACTATAAATACCCCTTCCATCCTTGTAAGGGGTGGTGCTTTCCTCATAATCAAATATTTTCCTTTTGGTTATTTCTCTCTCTAGAAAACACCCTCTCCTCTCTTCATCTCTCTAACCATGGCTATCTTGTTTAATCATCTACCTAGACCACCCGAATCATCTAAACAATATAAATATAAGATCCTAACAGTATCTAGTCAATGGGTCAAGTACGTAGATTTTTACCCATTACAATATATACTAAGTATGTATATATATACCCATTATGCAAACACTAGTTGTTATACATATGCATTTCTATAAAATATAAACACTATTACTTGTTTTGGTGTTTTATATGAAAATGTAAGTGTGTTAGTAAACTATTGGCTCAAACTAAATACGTATTTTATTTGTTTCGTTAAAATGATTTTACGTTTGTTATCGACAAAAAATTAGAAGATCGTAAAATATAAATAAACGTTTTTACGGCTTATTTGTATTAACAGCCCATAATGAGTAATTCGCGGGGTTTAGGATTGGGCATTGAAATTAGGGTGTACTAGTTGTGATATTAGTACTAGATTCCTTACTTCCATTTCCTTTCGTCATATCTTAAAGATATAGACAGTAAATCTTCAAGAGAATTTTAACACAAGGTGTGTTGAAATTTCTTATTTTTAGTGAGCTCTTATATTTTATTTTCCTTAAAAGTGTATAAAACTTTTATAGGTCTAGTTAAAAAAAAAACTATCCTGGGAGACTAAAAATTCTTAAATGAAATATCCTAAGGTTAGTTACTTCTTAAAAGTTATTCCTAATATAATAAGCAGTGTAATCACTATGTTACTATATTTAAAATTTTTGATGAAGTACTAATTTGTAAATAAAAGTAACTTATCAAAATAATAATATATATCAAAGTAAATGTATACTATAAAATGAAATGGTGGTTTTGTAAATTTTGGAACCTGGAGGGGTTGATGGTTTAACCCGATGCCTAAATATATCCTTTGTTATTGCCCTATATTGTATACGCGCCTCTTTATATGTTTTCTTATCTCTTTATTTTGAGATAAATGAAAGAGTAAAGCGTCTGAGACTTTATATTTTGTCTCTTTTCTTCTGGGATTTGATCCGTTCTTCTTTTCTCCTAATCTTTATGGTCAATTGCCTGTGATAGATTTGATGGCCTTCCTTTCTTCTCTGGTTTGTAGTGTTCTTCGCGAGCACTTGATTCCCACAATTGAAACTTTAGGGTTTCGATGAATTTGGGGGTTTTATTTCCGAGAGAGATATGGATGATTGGAGATTGAAATTGAGTCGATTGGTGACTCAAATAATGTTCTGGGCTTGATTCGTTAATTGAATATGTGTGTTTGTTCTATGTTGAGTCGTTTAATTTTCTGCCCTAATTTGATGATTGAATTATCAGATTGGTAATTGGTTTTTTTGTTTTGAATCAAAGGGTATACGATTTTTAATCGTTCCTAATTCTTTTGGATTAGATGAAACTGTTTCGATGTTAATTTTGTCTATTGACAAATTTTTTTTCTTGCAAAATGTTATTTGATGCCGGGTTGAGTAATCACAAGTTTGTGATTGTTCCCTTGTTGCGACAGAAACACAAAAAAATGATCTTTTGATTTTGTGTTCGATTTATATTTGCAGGAAAAAAATTTATTTCCGAAACAAGGTTTTGGTCCTTTTTGATTCTGAAACTAAAAACGAATAGAGATTGGTAAATGATGATTTTTGGTTAGTGTTTGACCAAACCGCTCTGATACCAATTGTTGGCCTCAATGGGTGGATCTATGATCTTTTCTAACTTATGTCAAAATATACCAAGTAAAAGTGAAACAAAGATTCTGTAAAAGCTTTTGTATTAATCAATATGTCATCATATGTTTCTGTACAAAGTGCTATCTATTTATGCAACATGAATGGGTACAATGAAGAGTCATGTTGGTTCATGAGAACCAACAGATATGTCGGTTGGGGCATAACTGCTAGATAACCGTTTTCTTGTAACTGCCCAGTTGACTTTATGTATTTCTGACTTTCTGGGTTGACCGGGTCGTTTGGGTGCTGACTTGGGTCGATTGTGATTAACCCAATAAAACATATAACAAATCAAACGCCATCTTATATCTGAGATGATATTTTCAAGTCTTAAAGAACAAATTACTAGCTATAGCTAGGGACGGAGCCAGTAGGGCCTAGAGGGTGCTCGACCACCCCCATTTGGCCCAACTAGCTCACCTAAATAAAAAAAGGGGGAAAGAAAGAGTGTAAAACACAAACAAACTTTGCCGGATAAATGGTCGGACATGAGCACCGGAGAAAGAAGATATAAGGGGATGTTTGGTAGGAGTGAATGGAATGCTGAGAAAAAGAATCAAGAGTAATGCCCATTTTGTGATTCTCTTTACCACCTTTTCATTTTCTAAAAAATACAAAGAAAAGAGAGAATAAAAAAAAAAAAATAGTGTGCGTTCATTCTAAGTGGGAATGAGAGGTTTTAACAAACATACACAGAGTAAAGACGAGGACATATGATACGCACATGTAATATCTCAATACAAGAAATTATTTTAAACACAATCCCCATTTGCTCTCACGTTATTGAGGATTAAGTTTTTTTTTTCCTCAAATATTGTTGCGCTTGAGCTCTATGTTGGTGATCATTGGTTCTTCATATATATTCATCTTCATTGACTATTTTATTGTTCATTGATTTAACTTTCTTCTTTTTAAATCTTCTTCTTTGTTTTCACTTTCATATCTAGCCCATATCACATTCTCATGGGTTCTACAAATTGTATCGTGTAAATAATAATACAGTAATGAAGTTACATGCTTTATTACGATTTTAATTTTTTTTTTAGTTTTTGATCTTTTGCCCTTCTTGATTATGAATAATACAATATACAATTTTTTTTTAGTTTAGTTTTTGATCTTTATTACGATTTTAATTTTCTCATGGGTTCTACAAATTTTATCGGTTTTTATCCGTTTTTCATCTGTTTTAATATGTTTTCATCCTTTTTTACGTTTTTGTTTGTTTTTATCCATTTTGTCTGTTTTTTATCCGTTTTCGACCATTCTTTTACGTTTTTGTGTGTTTTTATCCGTTTTTTTACCTTTTCGCCTGTTTTTTACGTTTTTGTCTGTTTTTATCCGTTTTCGTTGGTTTTTTATCCGTTTTCGTTCGTTTTTTATTTGTTTTCGCCTGTTTTTTTACATTTTTCATCCGTTTTTTTACATTTCTATCCATTTTATCCTTTTTTGTTCATAAAAACTGGCAAAAACAGATAAAAACGAAAAACCATAAAAAATGGGCGAAAACGGATAAAAATCGAACGAAATGGATAAAAACGTTAAAAAGGGTAAACAAACGGATATAAAACGGACGAAAACGGACAAAAACGTAAGAAAACAGATGAAAACATATAAAAACAGACGAAAACGGATAAAAACGTAAAAAACTGACGAAAACGTAAAAAACGAGGGAAAACGGATAAAAAACGAACGAAAACGGATAAAAACAGACAAAAAAGTAAAAAAAGTGGGCGAAAACTATTATTAACGGAGGGACTAACTGGCGAAAACTATTATTTGAAAAAATAGGACTAACGGTGGAAAAAAATTTAACGGATGGACTAACGGTGCAAACACTTAACGGAGAAACTAACGGCCCATCCAAAATAGGGACTAAATGAGTGGAAGGTTTAAAAAATAGGTATCTTTGGTGTAATTAAAACGACTTAGGGACTAAACATGAAATCTGAGCAAACCACAGGGACCAAACGTGTAATTTTTTCTATTTTTTATTTTTATTTTCTTCTTTTTTTATTTAAATTTTAGAACAGCAACTAATAACCTCATAATATAAACTATCTCACATGTCCTAAGCAGGACTTGAACCTACAATCATTTTTGTTGGAGAGCTTCTCACATAACTAGGAGTACCATTAAGACACAAGCTCTTTCGTATTGTTTATAAAAATAAAGAAAGATAGAAACTCGAATAAAAAAGAACTATCATGTATGTATTCAGAAACATTTCCATTTTCCATTCACAAGCATAATAAACAAACATATGAATCATTTTTTATGTAGATTCTCGATTTGCACCAAACACCGGAATCGATCTCCTTTCTTCATGTATATTCCATTTCTTTCCATTTTCATTCTCTAACACAATTCTATCCTCAACGATTCCTTTGTACCAAACACCCCCTAGTCGTTTGCATAGAAAAGTTGTTGAAGGTTAGGTGTGTGAGTGAATCTGTTTTTAGTGACTAGGCATGTCACTCATATGGTTGTCAGTTAGGTCTACTATATTGATATTGGTTTCAAAAGGATTTTGGTTTTCTTTCCTATTTTTCGGTATTGGGTACTTAACTCCAAACTACTTTTTTTTTAAACGGCAATTACCCAAATTACTTAGTATCTGTTTTTTCATCAAATTAAAGAGATCAATGAAGCAAGATTGCTTTGATTAAAATGTTTTTATTTATGCAACTTTTGCGTCAACAAACATCGATTCACAAATATAATCAAATTAGAGAAATGATTCATTTTTTTCACTCTTAGCGAAAACAAAAAGAGAATTTCCCTCCACGAATTTATACACATTCTTGAAAGGCATCAAATCAGACCCGACACTACCAAAATTTACCTTGCTCTGATCATTTGTGATATATTGTGTCTAAAATGCAAAAACTGTATGTTATGATGATATTTTCACGATAGCCTGTTAGATCAGACGAGAACATCATTGTTTATTAAACAACTTTTTTTTTGAAGGGCAAATATTTTATCAAACTCTAGCGAAACGCTAGAGCAAAAAGAAAGTTTACAACGTGAGATTACAACTAGTGTAAAATACCGAATACAATGACAACAATGTTTCTTGTTTTATAAGTGAGAATCGTAGTTCAACTTGGAGACACCCCTCTTGTAAAGCGTAACATTGTCATTAACATTTGCTGAAAACGAATTAAATTTATACTAGTATCGCCTGGATGGATCATGGTGTCATTAGGGAGGTATAATAGCCAGTTGTGATAATCGTTTGTACCAAGGAAATTCGGTTACCTAAACTCAATAAAGTACCAAAGTTAGAATGGACCATTAGAGCACCCGGTACCATGTTCGCCGTCTCTCGCCATGTCACATGGCACCTTCGCCGAGTCTCGCCATGACACCGGCTTGGCTCGTCGTCCCTCGTCGTTGTAAGCCTCGTCGTCTACACAATGAGGTTGAAGTCTGACAAAGATATTTTGATTTGATTTTTATTAATTGTGTGTGAATTAATTAAAGGATTATTATGAATGAATGATGAAATGAAAGTGATTTGTTAGTTTTATTTATTTGTGTGTGTGTAGCGTCTGAGGAAGAAGACGTAAGTTTTTATTTATTTATTTATTATTTTTAGTGCGGTTGTGATAAAGTTTTCTTAACATTCATTTTTTTTTTCTTTTTTTTAATGATTAATTTATAATTTTTTTAAATATGTTGTATTGTATTTTTATTTTTAATGAAATGAATTTAGTTTATATGAAAATTTAAATAAAAAAATAAAGTTGTAAGTGATGGACCTCTAATGAGTAAGTAGATGTTAGTTGTAAGTGAGAGAAAGTTAGTTGTGAATGTTTGTTATAATGATGTGGCGCTCCGTAAACCCCAAATAAATAAAGTTGGCTCTTCATGTCACCTAATGATCTTATGATCACAAAGCTAGAAACTCTATAGCATGTTTAAATCACATGTAAAGCCGTAATGAAAGGGTGACCCACGTGCATTAACGTAAACACATCTCATTCAATTGTAAATGAACTTATGTAATTTAAGCATTAGAGCCCGCTACGTCCATCCTCCAAGTATCATACACTTTCTAATAACACATCAATAACTAAAATATTTTTTTTCATAACACACCACTAACATGTTACTGGATCCCACAAAATACCCTACTATAAATACCCTTCACTCACAATACACTAAAAAATAAAAATAAAAACACAACATTTAACCAATAACGTGAGCCACTGAAACAACTTAAACATGAATGACTTGTGAATGGCATGTTCTTAGGTACCATCATTGACGTGTTATGGTTTACAAATAAGCATTTGGCGTGTTATATTGAATGCATACCCTCTGCTCTTAGGCATGAGGGAGTGGTACCCTAGTACCCTAATACCCTGGGAGTGCCACATCACCTCTATCCAATAAAAACCTTCCAACTCAAAACTACCCCAATACTACCCTAACACTACCCTACGTGGAGGGAGTGGTACCCTAGTACCCGAATTCCATTTTTTTTTTAAAACATAAAATCACATACAATATTTAAAACAAAAACATACCATTTCATTAAAAATAAAAACATTACATAATACTTAAAAAAAAAAACATAACATAATACTTAAAAATAACTAGATTAAAATAAAAAAAACCCACTAATCATCGAGATGCGGCAAGTATTCACGTGCTACGTGCTCCGTGAGATCATATCGAAGACGGTCATGGAGAAATTCGTCTAGTAACTCCGCTACCAAACTGTCGTCGAACACTGGCTGGACCGGCGCATCCATTATATGAACCGGTGAGATTGCCTTCCCTCGCGTTTTATAACCATATTGTGCAAAATAACACACGCATGAACCTGATTGGCAATCTTCGCTTTGGTCATAGCTCTGAGAGGTCGATCGAGAATTTTCCATTTTCCTTTGAGAGCACCAAAAGCTCGCTCGACATCCTTTCTCGCTCCCTCTTGTAACTTCGTAAATCTCTTTTCCTTTGGATCGGTTGGATACGGGTATGCTTTTACAAGTGTGGACCACTTAGGATAGATTCCATCTGCCAAATAGTAGCCGCGTTTGTAAAAGCGTCCATTCACGTGGAATGAACTATTCATCGCCGTTCCATTTCGATCTGTAAGATACAAGTCAGACTGATTCAATACGTTGATATCGTTGTTTGACCCCCGTGGACCAAAAAAAGCATGCCAAATCCACATATCTTGTGACGCGGTGACTTCAAGCATAATAGTGGGAACACCATAGTCACCTCTCGTATATTGCCCTCTCAAATGTCTAGGACAATTTTTCCATCTGACGTGTGTACAGTCGAGGCTACCAAGCATCCCATGGAGGTGATGCTTCGCTTCATGGGCATGGAAAATGCGAGCAAGGTCGTGTGTTGTCGGCCTACGTAGGTACTCCCGACCGTACAACTCAATGATGGCCTCACGAAAATAATCAAGACTTTCACGTGACGTTCTTTGAGACATGCATAAATATTCATCATACTCATCGGGCGGATTGCCGGTTACGAGTTGCCTAACGACCGATGTGATTTTTTGTTTCGGCGTGAAACTTTTTTTAGCTCGCGCGTCATAGCCTTCTTGAAAATATGGGTATCTCGCTTCAATGTCACCCCCTATTTGCAAAAACATGCTTTTCTCCATTCGATTTTTTTTAAAAGTAATTGTCGTTGTACTTTGGTGTTTCAACGAACCAATCATTCTCTAAAGTTTCAAGACCTATTTCCCGATGACGATTTACGCTAGTTCGGCTAGAGCTTGCCGTGTCTTCATAATACTGAGCCGCTAGTTGAAGCATATTTTGCAACGAGCTACCCGTGGATAGCTCGTCGGACGAAGAAGGAATAACGTAATCGGAAGAATCGGAAGACATTTTTTTTTGGAGAGATTAGTGTGTTTTTTTTTTAAAGGTGAGGGTAATTTTTTTTTAGAGATGAGTGTATGTTATTTGGTTTTAAAGGGGATTTTTTTTTTTTTTTTTTTTTTTTTTTTTTTTTTTTTTTTTTTAATGCATATTACTGTTGCAAAACGGTCGAATATACAAATTCATCATGGGTAGCCAAGCGAGCTCGGAGCTCGAATTACATAGCCGAACCATGTACCCAAGCTAGGCGGGGCGGTGTACCCGCTCGGGTACTTGGTACTCGATCCTCTACCCGATCACCACTCCGTCCTCTCTTAGAGCATAAGGTGTGGGAGGAACCAATAACACGTTATTGGTATGTCATCTCAGCGCCACATAATACACCTCCTAATAACACATCAATAATTAAAACATCTTCTTTCATAACACACTACTAACATGTTTTATTGGGTCCCACAAAATACCATACTAAAAATATTCACTCACTCAAAAAAAAAAAAAAAACAAAAAAAAAAAAAACAAACTTACATTTGGGGTAAGCCACTTGAATGAAATTCTTTTTAACATGAATTTGGCACTTTGCCTGGTAAGGCATTTAACATGCCAAAAAAGAAGAATGGTGCATTTAGCATGTTAAAAGGCCTCCTTACCCTTACTAGGAGAAAAATATCTCGCTCTCCAATCTACACGCAGGCATGTCTCGGTAGTATATCAATTCAATATGATGTGGAAAAGTTTAATGTATATCAAACGTAGCTCATCTCGTTAATACTAAAAGTTTAAACAAAGTGAGTGATACAATCAACACGCAGGCATGTCTCGGTAGTATATCAATTCAATATGATGTGGAAAAGTTTAATGTATATCAAACGTAGCTCATCTCGTTAATACTAAAAGTTTAAACAAAGTGAGTGATACAATCAACACGCAGGCATGTCTCCGTAGTATATCAATTCAATATGATGTGGAAAAGTTTAATGTATATCACACGTAGCTCATCTCGTTAATACTAAAACAAGTGAGTGATACAACATGGCAACTTTGAAAGAAATTATCAGAATCTAGACTAACGTTTTCACAACTTTTTTATTATGATCAGGGACGGAACCAGGTGTCCCGGGACAACCATGGATATTTGTGTTGTAGTGTTAATTTTGTTAAAAAACATCGATTTCTCTTAAATGCACCTGGTCCCTAAAAATTGTGTTTGCATTATTGTTTAGTTTATTTCAAGTGCACCTGGTCACACCGCGTACTGGTTCCGTCCCTGACTATGATGATCTTTTTACATAACACTAGTAAATACTCGTGAACTGATATAAATTGAAAATTTGGACTAAATTAGTAGTATACTAGTATGTCTCATTATAGTGGACTTAGCTATTGGGCTTTACAAGTTTAGTTGTTTGAACAATTTCTAATGTTTCTATATTGCCATCTTTTACATTCGCATGGAACACAAAAACTAAAAACATGAAACCGAAAAAACCATTCCCCGCCCGCCCGCCCGCCCCTGTTTGTCATATGGGAAGTTGTATCGGTTTTTATTTGTAAGTGTTTGGTTCTGAATCTCTAATACTACTACTAATAATATTTTTGCTTCTAAAAAAACAATAAACAAGTAAACATCTAACAATAAACTAAGCTTATAGGTAAAAATAAAAATACATAAAAGTTATCACAGTCTGCCTGAGTTTTGGCCATTCAAAGAAAATAATTTCGATTAGGCTATGCACAATGAAGACTTAAGGCGACTTTCATTTTGTCTGCCACATCAGCTTTCTATCTTCCATAACCTTCAGACAACATAGTATTCACAGCGGCGACCTTCTTATTTATTTATGGGCAAATTGTCTGAAAAGGCATCGAACTTGCCACATTTTCCTTTTGTGGGCATCGAACTTTTTTTTCCTCCTAAAGTAGCCCTAAACTTGCCTAATTTTCCTATTGTAGCCTCTAATAAAAAATTAATTACATAAATTTACATAAATCATCCCTGTGGCTCTAAACAATTACACCGTTCATCCTTGAGTTAATTACATAAAAGGTCCCTGTGACACTAATAATTTACACATTTCGTCCTTGTAGCTATAAACTTAAACTAATCCAGGCAGCCACCATCCACCGCCTGCCGCCACCATCCAAAACTTGTGTGCTCCCTGTCGTGGGTCTCTTTGTGGTGAGTTTCGGTGTGGTAAATCTTCAAATAATCACCATCAACTAACTTATACTTGTAGTTAGGGGTGGAAACGAGCCGAGCCGAGCTCGAGCTCGTTAAGGCTCGAGCTCGGCTCGTTTATATATATAAAGCTCGAGCTCGGGCTCGAGCTCGTTTCGAGCCTTATACTTTGAGCTCGAGCTCGGCTCGTGAAAATTTTTACAAGCTCGAGCTCGGCTCGGGCTCGACTAATTTTATGATGTTTTGAGCTCGGCTCGTTAATTATATAAAGCTCGAGCTCGTTTACTACTTTTAAGCTCGTTTATACGTATAGACGATATATACACGTATATAATTCTAGGGCTCGTTTAGGCTCGCGAGCCTACTCGAGCTTTTTGTACAGAGCTCGGGCTCGAGCTCGATTATTAAATGAGCCCAAAATTAGGCTCGAGCTCGGGCTCGAGCTCGTTTAAGCTCGGCTCGTTCGAGCTTTTTACCGATCCGATCCCGAGCTTTTCACGAGCGGCTCGGCTCGTTTACACCCCTACTTGTAGTTATAATCAAAATCCTTAAATAGTAGGAGTATGGTTTAGGAAGTTATATGCTTGAAACGTATACTTGGCTACTATAAAAAAATGTTTGATCTGCTCGAATACCATTGGAGATTAAACACAAACCAGATTGACCAATACATATTATTTTTTCTTTTATACTTTAATATGGTGCGATGTGTTTGAACATTCATTCTTTCAGGCAATTTACAAGACACTTTCATTGCTATGAGAGACTGTGCGTATGAAGCCAGCATGGCTTTATCTTCTTTCGGATCTATTACCAGGGGTCACACTGCTCTTACTTCTGAGTGTGGTTCCATGCTTGAAGAGGTATGATACTTATGATAGAGCATAACATTTACTTTCTTAAGCAGTGATGTCCACTGGAATGAAACCGGAACGGAACAAAATCTTAAGATAATGGAACCAAGAACCGGACAGTCCCATTCTGGTTTAGTAAACCAAATATTTTATTTTTAAAAATCTTGATATATAACATGACAACGTTTCAAGTTTCAAAAACTTTAAGGAACTAGAAGAAACGAGTTTGCTTCATTCACTGGTTTCAAGACCTGACTATACCGAGAACTGGTTTATTTAAAATTCCAGAACCAAACCGAATATAGCCCATACCAGTTTTATCAGCACAATCCAATTCCCCCGAACCCAATTTCTGAAGTACAAGTTTAGAGTTGTACAAGTTTCTGATATGAAAATGTACTTATCAACTTCACTTGATATATTGGAATATCACAAATTAAACCTTACTAATGCAAAATTTTCTTTATAGGTTTTGGCAATAACAAGAAGTCTACATGATGTTCACACTCTAGGAAAAGAGGCTTCTGCATTACACTCTTCTCTTATGGCAGATCTTTCAAAGGTTTTACATTATCTCTGAAGATATATGGGCAGAAACCCTATGTACTGTTTTCCCTGATATTTCTTAATATAATATTTTTGTATTATGACAGGCGAATAGTATTCTACTTCCACTGGAATCAGTGTTGTCTATAGATGTTGAGGCAATGATGGAGGCTATGAACAAAGAAAGAGAGACAAAAACGGAAATAGCTCTTATTCATGGACAAGCCATATACCATTCTTACCATGCAAAAATTAAGGAGGCTTGTCATGTGATTAAACCTTTGGTTCCATCACTTACAGTTTCTGTGAAGGGACTTCATTCCATGCTTACAAGGTTGGCACGAACTGCAAATATCCATGCAGGAAATCTTCACAAGGTATGTGGTGATTGTGGTGTGTTTTTGTCATGCCAAATGCCTCTGCATTGTATTTAGCTTTACCTCATTTATAAAAGGTGGCCTTTTTGTTTGATTTATATACAAATTGCGCGATATGAGTTTATCTTTCTCACTAACAAGTTAACTGGGTTAAGCTAGAAAGTTTAACTATTTATAAAACAGGTCAAACGGGACGATTTGTCTTGCTGGTTTTAATTCATCCCAAATGTATTCAAATTTATAAAACCTTCTAATTTGCTTTCTGTTGAAACATTTTGGTTAAATCAATAGTTTCAATAGTATAGCTATGTAATCACATATGCATGACCTTCATAATTTATAAAGTACTTGTTTTTCAGACGATTCCCTTATTGAATGTACTAAAATACATGTTTTGCCCCCCACCCCACCCCATGTTGCCACCGCCATTCTTTATGTATCTGACACCACACTCTCTACTAGGCTCTTGAAGGACTGGGCGAAAGCCAAGAAATAAGGTCACAGGAAGATCTTATTGGGGATGACACTGTATATGATAACAAAGAGAGTGAATTCTCCAGATCAGATGGAGATCTTAATGAGGAGTTGCCTCAGATGACAGTATCCAGTTTACAAGATAAGGGGTGGATATCTCCTCCGGATAGTATTTATGATGATAGGTCATACTCTGATGTGGTATCAGCTGAGGACCTTTTATTAGTGCCACAGGGACCTTTTATGTAATTGACTCAAGGATGAACGGTGTAATTGCTTAGAGCCACAGGGATGATTTATGTAAATTTATGTAATTAATTTTTTTATTAGAGGCTACAATAAGAAAATTAGGCAAGTTTAGGGCTACTTTAGGAAAAAAAAAAGTTCGATGCCCACAAAAGGAAAAGGTGACAAGTTCGATGCCTTTTCAGAGAATTTGCCCTTTATTTATTTACTTTTTAAATTAAAATTTTTTTACTTATAAATACCCCTTCATTCATCCATCTTCAAACACCGACTCATAATTTCTTATCTCAGATCTAAAAAATGTCTTAAGAAAACACTCCCGGAAACAATCCCCGACACCTGAAGAGACGGTTAATACTCTATCCTCAGATATCATTCCGTCATTTCCAACAGAAGATGATGAATATGAACCGGTTGAGGAATCAGTTGGCAATCCGTTTCTTACTGAAGAAGAGGAACGACAACTTTTTCTGGATGCAGAAGCATTGAGAGCAATTGAAGAAGAAGAAGCAAGGGAATGGGAAGAGAAACGCCGGCTTGAAGAAGCGTATAAAGATTGGGAAGAGGATTTTGGTGACTTTTCTGCTTACGACGATGGTCATTACACAATTTAATTTGAAAGTTGAATAACTCCTCTAGCTAACGAACTTACGTGTTTTAATTTTCGTATCGTAATTTGTATTTTCATTTCAATGTTGTATTCTACTTTGTTTATGTAATGAATAAAAGTTTGTATTCTCAAAATAGATTTCCATTCAACTAAATAAAAATAGATATTACAATACGAAATTTTAAAAAACGATATGAAATACAAATAATACAACACTTCTATTTATTTTGAACATGCATCCAAACAAATTTGGCATTCATTTGTTGTTCTGCCTTTCCCGCCTTCCTAAACAAAGCATTATGCATCTATAATCGAAATCAAATGCTTGATTTAAATAAGCGTCGATCAAAGCACGTTTCTCTCGTGGTATGTTACTACATTCAGCGTATTCTTTTCTTATATCGTCTTTAGCTATGCTAGCATTCTCATACACAACGGCTAAGTTCATCATGGCTAACTGATGAACTTTGTCCTCTTCGATTTGTTGTTGAAGATAAGCTTTATCATTGTATTATTCTTTGTAAATATAACATTGTAAGCTTTGGTAAATAAAAGTAACTTTTGAGGGTATATTCTTTCGTGTGTTATTTTATTCTAGTCGACTTCTTTGTGTTTCTTGAATCTCTCGTGTTTAATTTAATTGTTGCTTGTGCTCGATATAAATCAGTGATCTAGCGTTTCGCATAGTGAACTTCAAGTTTTTGTCACAATTGTCAAATAAGTGGTATCAGAGCTACAGGTTTGTGGCCTCTAAGGTTCGTTTTCTAGCTCAAGGATTGAGCAAAGGCACGGTGTGTTCTTGAAGGTTTTGAACGAGAAGGTTTAGTGGTTTTGCAAACCAACGAGTTTTCTACAAAGGTGGCAAGAAGCTCTCCCGTGTTTAGGGTTTCTAGAATGAGAGTTTTGAAGGCTTAGGGTGCCGATTGTTTTTGCAAGAAGCTTGAGGATAATCATAGGGTAATAATGCTTAGATCGACAATGTTTAAGCTTTAAAGATTATTTAACTAGGTTTTCATCGACGGTGTGTGGAAGCGAACAAGCCATTTATAAAAGATGATGAAAGTGTGTATAAGTTGTGTATTAAATGATAATGGGGTATTTATAGAGTAAAGGGTTATTATTTTTTACAATTCAAACCAAACGGTCAATTTTTTCAAAATTTACACACAAAAAAAGCACAAGATCCAGGTCGAAAATACGACCAATTTGTGGTATTTTTTGCCCTGCGATCGACGACGACCTTAAACCCACAATGGGGCGACCGACGATCGACCTTCAAAAACTTTTTAGTCGACCTATCCATTGTGCATAGCCTTATTGATCCTATCAAGTTATATGAGTTTGACCATTGTCTAGTCGTAACAAAATGTGTCATTCACATAGTTCCCATCCAATCAATCATCCTTGTCTTTTGAATTTAAATTTTCGTTTTCAAAAACATTTCAAATACTAATCAGTCACCACCAAAGATTATTTAAAGATGAAATTTAATGTTTCTGATGTAATTTAATGTTTCTGTCTTGTGAGTAATAAAACCAACTTGTTTTCTATTTGGTGGTAGTTACACACAAATTTTAATATCTACAGTGTAGTACTACTAATTTTCATAAAAAAAAACTTGCTAAATACTTTTGCAGTGTAGTACTACTAATTTTCATAAAAAAAAACTTGCTAAATACTTTTGCTACCAATGTAACTTGTGTATATTTGAAAAGCACCATGGAAAATATTGTTGTGTCAATATACATGTTAGAACTGTAGCTTGATCTGAAGTTAAATCTTTCTAGAGCCGAGCATGTATTGTGGTTTGTGTCGAAATGTAGACAAATAAGAAAAGGTAAATTTGACTCCAAAAGTCAAAGGATGACAATTTGGTAAGGATGGATCATACTGGAATCATTAGGGAGGTATCATAGCCGATGGTGATAATCGTTTGTACCAAGGCAATTCTGTCCTCTAAACACAATAAAGTACCCAATTTAAAATGAACCAATATGCTCATAAAGCTAGAAACTACGTAGCATGTTCAACCAAGTTAGAATGCCAAAGTAAATTGAATATTAATCCAACCATCAATGATGCATCTCCTTAAGAATCTGTGTCACACATAAGTAACATGTGTTGTAATTACCCGAGAAACACTTACTAAAATAAGAGCAAAGTCATTGCAAACAATCTGATTAGCTAACTGAACAAAAAAACAAATCCCTTTTTAGAGGTGGGATTCAATCTTTGAATAAAACTAAGATGAAATTAACTATTCATTCTAGCAAATGACAGATCCGTCATGGTGTAAGCCATGATCAAGAAGCTGTGTAACGTATATTGATAGCAGGTTCGGGGTCGAAAGGACTTTCTTTTCTACGAGCAAGTTTTTCAACCCTCTAGGCAGTGTACCTAATCATTGTAGTGTAGTATGGGGTAAGCCCATGGGATTGATTCATTCTCTAAAGGAATAGAGATGTTAGAAAGAGATGTATGACGAGAAGGTAAAGGTTGAGGGACATTCTTTTTAGTCTTTTTTATATTTTTGAAAGCAAGTAAATATCTCGGGGTATAGGAGTGGGGGGTGGTACTTCTACCAATTTTAACTATTTTTTTATAACTACTTATCTAATTAACTAATTAAACTAAGGATAAATTATGCTAATTGAGAGTGTGCTCGTATGATGATTAAAGATGTGTTTACTTAGATGTTCTTACTCCATAGTTATCTTTTATTGGTGGGTTGAATTGTCACATCCTCATCTTAATTGGTACGTTGTATTCCGTTTGGCTATAGGGGGTGCCTAATTCCATAGTTTTATGAATTGTAACTCTCCTAGATTATCTGGGATCGGCAAGTACATAAGCATCTCCCCCAAATACTCTACTATCAGCAAGCTACAACTCACGAAATAAACACAATGAATGGCCTAGGTGCACTCCTAAGCTTTTTTGCTATTTAGGACGTTCAAGCTCGCAACAATTAAAGAAGAAGCCAATTTTCCTTACTCTAGCGTCTACCAATTAAGACAAGAGACAACCTAACATTAATAAAAAACTAGGTTTCATAGATCTAAGCAAACACAAGGATAATTTAGCTACTCATAGTAAACAAGCAAGCATACACACATACAATTAAACATGGGGTAGACATAATGATAATATGGATTAACAAACTTATCTTATGATATAAAGAAGGGTATGGAACCCTTAGATATTGTCCAAGTTGGACTACAACTGAATTAGGGTTTACTCTCCAAAGTTCTACCTCCTAAAATACAGAAAAATTGAATTCTATATATAGATTTATAAATGTGACGGCGTCACCTTTTGCTAGTGACACCGTCAGGTCGCCGTCATTAGGGTTTTGTCTGGGCCACGTCATCGTTGGCAAGGCGTCAGTTGATGAGTGTGACTCCGTCAGTCTTCATGAAGGACGTCATCTGAGATTGGTTCTTGGGCGTCTGGTGTGGATAATGAGGGAGACGCCTTCCAGAGTTTAGGCGAGACGCTGTCAGGTTGTAGAACCAGAATTTGTTCTGAGCCGTCATGTGTAATTTGATCAAAACTCTTAGATAGGGACGGCGTCGCCATTTGGTTGGGACGCCGTCAGGTCTGCTGGATGGCCTTTGATCTTGACTTTGCTATTTTCTTCATGTTTTCGCTCCTTTTCGTCCAAATATGCTTCATTCTAGCATTTTGCTTCCAAAAGACCTAAAATGTGAAAAGGAACGATTTTAAACAACGGATATAAAATGTGTCGATTTAGGGCTTAAATGACCCCCTAAAAACGTATGTTTTAAATCCTTATCAAATATCCCTACACTTGGAATTTGCTTGTCCTCAAGCAAATGTGCTTTTGGCCAATCAATTTATAAGTTAGGGGCCTGAAGCATTGGTTAAGATAGTCTACAACAAGTACAAGCGCCACAATAGTCATAACAAGCAAGAAAATTATATACTAGCACCTCACAAATGATGTTTGGATTCTCTCATCTCTTGGGTTTATATGAAATATAATATGAATGGAAATAGAAGATGAACGCTCATTACCTGGCATAGTACATAGATTACCATAGGCTTGCGAATAGATCAAACCTCCACCGCTTTGGCGTAAGCACCTAGGAATAACTATCTAAGAGGTCTTTACAAAGAGTTGTAACGCTAGGCTTGGGGTAGGGAAGTAAAGGGTTTTGTTGGATAAGGGATATTTAGTGGTGGCAAGTCAAAAATCTTATGTTACAAGCATGTAAAGCGTGGCGTTGCTAAGCCAAGACTCGACTCACTAACAATAGATAACTTGAAACAAAACATAAACTTAAAATTAAAACATAAACATAAAGATAGATGTAGGATGGTAGCCCGTATGTTTTTCTCAAATTTTTATTATTATTTATTATTTTATTTTATTTTATTTTATTTTTTCAACAACTCTTTTTTCTCTTTTTTTTTCGATTTTTGTTTCATACCTTTTTACTCTACCATCCTCTATGATAACATAAAAATAAAGGGATTTATAGGAGCATCCCTACACTTGAGTTTTTTACTTCACTAACATTAATTGACCTGAATTGAAAAGATCAAAACACTTGGAGTATTTAATAAAATAGACAAAGGGAATTTGAATTTATCGTTCTTTCCCGTTACTCCATAAAATATTACTTTAACCCATGAGTCCCCATCATCCTAAAACTGTATACAAAAGATATGACTCGACTTAGCAACCATGCAAGTAACTAGATAATTAAACTAAGAGTTTAACAATGATAACAATAATGCACTAAAAATGAGTGCATACAAGGTAGGCTAAGGAATTTGGGTGTAACATTTGGGGGTGGATTGTAAACAATGCTCTTCATTGATATTTCGGAAAACCGAAACATCACGAGAGCCGCGAAAAGGATAGGCACTGAGGGGTTAACTAGGGGTATCGTGTACTAAAGGTGAGTACATCGCAAGGTGTAGGGAAAATTACTCAACCGATGTGGATGAAGTAATTAAATTACAAGTTTAAAACAAGGGTTATCCTAATGCCTCTTATCATTTAGTTAATCGTAACTACACGAATGTAGTCTCACTAGCGATCTTGGAATGCATCACAAAATAAATTCTAGAATCTATTTGATAACATCAAATTAGTCTAATATTTTATATGTCAAATTCCCGTGTTTATGGCCTCATTTGTATTAATATGGTACTTAATTCGTTCATAATTGCATTTCAGGATAAATGAGGCGTTGGAGCGGAAAAGATATGACATAAGGCCAAATATATGTTCTGAAGATGAATTTATGAGGGCCTGTGAATTCAGTGTGAAGACTACGTCATAACTCGTTAATAATGTTACGGCGTAAATTTGATGCTTTGAAGGATACGGCGTAACCATTTCTTATGGTTACGTCGTAATTATTTTTGTGAAGGTTACGGCGTAATGTAGCAATTTAGTTACGCCGTAGAGATAATTACGGAGCAGATAAGAATATATGGTTGAAGAATTACGGCGTAATTTGGCAATTTAATTACGCCGTAATTAATTACTTGGGCGCAAAGTTTTGACGTCCAGGGACTAAAGGCGGTCAAAATAATATTAAGTCATTTATCACAAGGACCGAAGGAAAAAATAACAAGTACGATCAAGGACTAAAAGTGACAATTCATATGAAGTTTATTAAGTACAAGGACTTGTTATAAAAGTAACAAGAGCGATGAGGGGCTAAAAGCGTCAACTAGTGCAATAAAGTTTCAAGAAAAGATGTTGACTATAAAAAGTACGAAGTTACTATTTCTTATATAGTTACTCGGCGTAACTTTAGTTACGACGTAACTAATAAATTTAAGGGAAAATGATGCAAATAGACCGCGCGCCCTGAGGCTTATCACTTTCTGGACCACTTTTATTTTAAATTTGAAAATAGACCGAGGGCAACCGCTGTCATTGGGCAACTCATCGACATTGCGACAAGTGTCCCGTATGTGTAAGGTATTATTTTTTGGGCAACTAAAAAGCGGTGGGCAACCGTATAATTTTAAAAAGGGTTCTATCGTCATTTTACGTTAGACAAAAAAGTACACATTTGAATAGTAAAAGTACAGTATCCATTAATTAAGAGAGTTCAAAATCCAAAAGTTACTGACCAATAAAGCATCCATAGTTATCGGTTTTCTGTGTTTTTGCTTCTCGCAGTACTATTTTCACAAATCAAACCGTCTTCTTCGTCAGCCCCCTGTCTTCCTTGTAACGTCAGTTATGTCACCATCTTTAAAGCTACAATGTTGATTGCAAACCACATTCGATTGATCAATTTTTAAAAAAATGTTCCCAAATATGGTACGTAAATATTCTTCTCGTTGTTTATTACATATGATTATTTCCAATTGGTTCTGTGTTATAATAAATCATTTTTGTTATTCGATGAATACCTATGTTAGATAGGTGTTAATTCTATTTTATAATCCATTGCTCTTTTTTTATGTGTATCTGATTCGTAATTATGTAGGGTATGATACCCTAGATGTAACACCCCCAATTCTTGATACGCAGCGGAATTCAAACTGGGTATTACTTGATGGCACAACAGTCATAATAATAGAAAACGATCTCTAAAGGAGTCGTTTTAAAAAGGCTTTATCATTCAAATATATCAGAGTTTACAAAATAGGTCCCAGTTGGTTCCATTGATTACAAAACACATCAATATAAAGTTTTTGATGTTTTGTGAATGATAAATTATTTATTTATATAGCCTTCTTGATCTTGCCCTTCCGTGCCAGCTTCCGACATTATGGACCTGAAATACATGCTTAAAAATGTCAACACAAAGGTTGAGTGAAATTCATAGAGTTTGTTAAATGGTTGAACACATTATGTTGGTAGCGTGGGTTAATTAGACTCACACCAATGGTTTGAAAACAAAACAGTTATTATTAGACTAAGCATCATGCAATCAAGGCGTTAACGTGTTCCAAATTTAATTGGAGAAATTGTTGGTACGTGCCCTAATAGGTAAAATTGCCATTTTTACCTAATGTTACTCAAATATAGTGCGTTTGTTTGCCTTTAACGGGGCCAACACAAACGGGATTCGTCAATCCCAATAGATCTATTCACAATATTCGCGCCCACTCTCACATAGTGATTAATGATTCATGATTTAGGGACTTATGTTTGGCAAATGCGGTAACTTAGTACTAATAAAACAATCAGATAAGCATACAATTTGAAAGCAATTGTTCGGTTTAAAATAAAACATGTATCTCCCCCAAGGGTTTGTAAAACAATTAAGTAATAGAAAGTGGGGCTATGAACTCACCGAGAGTTGATGATGTTAAGTACTAACGGATGTGATGGATAAGTCGGAAGACTTCTACGTGCAACCTAAAAATGAAATGTTGCGACTTAAGTTTGGAATAATGTTTAAGAAAACATAAACCATCCTATATATATATATATATATATATATATATATATATATATATATATATATATATATATATATATATATATTCCTATGTTGATCATGATGTAGTCAATTATCATATGATGTTTATAGAAAGATCTTTAATATGTGAAAACGTATTTAGTTTATAGATATCGTACTACCGTTCGGGCCATCATAATTCAGAGGTCATGCAGTAAACGTTCGAGGAGCTAGGACACTTTAATTCGTAAATCCAGCAACTCGTCGATACGTTTTACTCAAATAAAACCCCTCACATGAAGCTCCCTACTATTGTAGCACTTAGTAAATACAACATATGTTTTGAGTGAAGATTGTTATAACATAAAGTTTATCATGTTTTAATAACTATATAGTTTTTACAAGTTCTCGTCGTTTCAAACAAGCCTTGAGGCTTTAGCCATGGCCTTGCCGTGACTTTGGTCTTGACTTCCATGGTCTTGAGACTTAGCTTTGGCCTTAGCCGTAGCCGTGGTCTTGGCTAATGGCCATTAGGCCTCTTGGTTTGCTTTTAGTTGTGACAAAAGTATAGTTGTGAGACTTTATTTACGGCAGTTTCTGTTTTTGAAAGATTATGGCCTATTTATGCATTTTCAAGGTCCGAGCTTCTTCACTATTGAAGGAAAACGTCGTTCCGGACAACTTTCATGTTTTAACTTTTTAATGATTCGGACCAGAAGTACCACTTTTAAAAAGACAGAACTGAAAACAGCTTATACATGGTAGTTTTGGCATTTAGGTTTCGCTAACTTCTTTTGCTCATAACTTTCGACTCGTTTGTCCGTTTCGGGTGATTCAAATTGCTATGTTTACCTTTTTATCTTGTCTATCATATTATGTAAGTTATAAAGTCCTTATGTTACTGTTTTTAATGGTCTCTCATGTGTAGAATATGACTAGTTTACTAGTTTGTTACTTTTATGACAATATGTGAATTAAAACAAGTGATTGAGTATATGTACATCATGAATTAACATAGTAACTATATATATATATCATAAAATAGTTAAGATTATGAATAATAAAGATGAGATGATGGTGGTGATAAGTTGCTTACAACTTTTGGCTTTCAAATAGAAAGGAGTAACTTAGTAAGGATAGGACTTTGATTGATCACTTTAGACTTTGGATTAAGCTAGCTTTCCACACCTTGGCACCCTTGCAAACTTGAAGAGTTGGTGATGAAGTACTAATTGACTTGAGTGGATTTAAACTCAAGAAGATCACTTAACCTTGCTAGAGATTTGATGAAGTAGCTTGATCTTTGGAACTTCCTTGCATAAACTTGGAGTTTATAGATCAAATGATGGAAGATGTGAGTGTTTTAAGTTATGAACGACCCAAATCAGTAAGTGAGGGAGTTTATGATGTATTTCACTTCCTATTTATAGGAGGGTAAGTTTGGTTAACCATATATTGGGTTAAATATTAACCATGGTTAGGTTAGGACACTTGTAATGATCAAAATGATCCATGGTTAGGATTAAGCCACCAATATGATGACTCTCCCCCCTTAGGTCGGCCACAACACTTCTAGATGGCTTAGATGATAAGTTTTGATAATATCTTGAGTTTAGAGTAAGTTTTGGTTCCGTTAAATGCCAACCGTAAGTCGTTAAGCCATAAAACGTAAAACCGGGTATCGTAAAAATACAAAACTTGCAAGAATGATGAGACTCATCATTATACTCCATCTAAAAATATAAAATGGGTGATAAGTCTCATTGGGTGCAAAAACGCTGCTTAAAGCTGGAAATACGGGTCAAAAACGCGTAATTCACAGTTTATCGGAAAAGAACGAAATTTCAGGGAAACGACCGTGAATTTATTTAGAGTAGACTAAAATTAGTCTAAAAGTGATATGAGATGTCAAAATGTGGTTTTCTTCATACGCGGGATAACTTAACAGTTATTTGTGAAGTTTAAAAGTTACGCGATTTATGCAAAAATGTAGAACGTAAAAGGTTAATTCCTTTATGGTCAAAGGAGGAGGGAAATATGTTCGACTTTTCCAAAAAATGTAAAAGTGTCAAAAAAATATTAGAAACACAGTGCAGGAATCGTTAAGTCTGGATGTAAGTAGAATTGTTTAAAACGTAAGTTTAATTTTGCAGCGCAGGGCTTATTTGTTAACATAAAAATAAATCTTGAAAATTCTCAAATTAACCATGAGTGATCTAAGAATTTATCTGATGTTAGGAAAATTATCAGAGTTGATTTTCGTTATGCGCGTGATGTTTAAACGATGGACCGTCCAAAATGAAACTTTATAACGATGTTTTTCTTAATAACCTTTGCGAAAATGATCTAACGATTGTCGAATTCTCAGGACATTACTAGAATAATTTATCTTACGAGAATGTGAAATAAAAATTTTACGGATGAATAGTGAAAAATGAATAGTAAATGTGAATAGTAAAATCTCAAAAATGAAAAGTAACCTGTAAATGCGGGTGGTTACAGTCTCCCCCCGTTGGAGAAATCACGTCCTCGTGATTTATTTGTTACTTGATGTTGATGCTCCTTCAAAAAGGTGAGGGTACTTTCGACGCATTTGGTCTTCTCGTTCCCATGTAAATTTTGGGCCACGTTGGGAGTTCCAGCGAAATTTGACAATTGGTATTCGACTCTGTTTTAGTTGTTTGACCTCTCGGTCCATGATCTCCACAGGTTGTTCAATGAAGTGTAGATCATTGCTGAGTTTGAGCTCGTCGAGTGGAATAACTAACGATTCATCGGATAAACACTTCTTTAGGTTGGATACATGAAAAGTGGGATGTACATTACTGAGTTCCGATGGGAGCTCAAGTTTGTACGCCACTGGACCAACCCTAGCTAGGATTTTGAATGGTCCTATGTATCTTGGGTTTAGTTTTCCAGGTTTACCGAATCGTATGACACCTTTCCAAGGTGAGACTTTTAGCATAACTTTGTCTCCAACTTGGAATTCTAAGGGTTTGCGTCGTACATCGGCATAACTCTTTTGTCTATCTCTTGCTTTTTGTAACTGATTTTTGACTTGTATAATTTTCTCTGTTGTTTCACGAATGAGTTCTGGACCAGTGAGTTGAACATCTCCCACTTCGGCCCAGCAGACAGGCGATCGGCACTTTCGACCGTAAAGTGCTTCAAAGGGTGCTGCCTTGATACTCGCGTGATAACTGTTATTGTAGGAGAATTCGACCGATGGTAAATGGTTATCCCATCCTTTTCCAAAGTCGATTATACAAGCTCGAAGCATGTCTTCCAGCGTTTGAATGGTTCGTTCACTCTGACCATCGGTTTGAGGGTGATACGCTGTACTCATGTCTAGGTTTGTTCCGAAGGCGTCTTGGAGTGACTGCCAGAAGTTTGAGGTAAATCTACCATCTCGGTCAGATATGATAGAGATCGGTGCACCATGTTTTGAGACTATTTCCTTGACGTAAAGTCGAGTCAGCTGATCTATCTTGTAAGTCTCTTTGATTGGTATAAAGTGTGCGGACTTTGTGAGACGATCCACTATGACCCAGATGGAGTCATAACCGTTGGATGTCTTTGGGAGTTTAGTGATAAAATCCATTGTGATTCGTTCCCATTTCCAAATCGGAATCTCGGGTTGTTGTAAGAGACCGGAGGGTTTTTGGTGTTCGGCCTTCACTTTGGAACAAGTAAGGCATTTACTGACGTAGGTGGCAATGTCGGCTTTCATGTTTGGCCACCAATAGAGTAGTTTTAGATCATGATACATCTTATCAGATCCTGGATGTACGGAATATTTGGATTTGTGGGACTCAAGCATGATTAAATCTCGTAGACCACCATAAAGTGGTAACCAACTTCGTCCTTGGAAGCATAAAGTTCCGTCAGAACGGGTTTCAAATTTCTTCTGTATCATGCCATCTAATTTCTCCTTCTCAATGTCTTGTTGTTTTACCGCTTCGGCTTGAGCATTGAGTATTTGAGCAGGGAAATTTGATTTGATGGTTAGGACTAAAGCTCGAACTCGTAGAGGTTTAACCCTTTCCTTCCGGCTCAGGGCATCTGCTACTACGTTGGCTTTTCCCGGATGATAGCGAATGTCGCAATCATAGTCACTCAGCAATTCTAGCCATCGTCGTTGCCTCATGTTTAATTCCTTTTGATCGAGAATGTGTTGGAGACTTTTGTGGTCGGTAAACACAGTACATCTAGTACCGTATAGATAGTGTCTCCAGATCTTAAGTGCAAAAACTACTGCTCCTAACTCCAAGTCATGAGTATTGTAGTTTTCTTCATGTTTCTTGAGTTGTCGTGAAGCATAAGCCATGACTTTTTCTCGTTGCATGAGTACGGCTCCTAATCCTTGGTGCGAAGCATCACAATAGACTACAAAATCTTCGATCCCATTTGGCAAAGCTAGAATAGGGGCACTACAAAGTTTTTGTTTTAGGATTTGGAAAGCTTCTTCTTCATCTTCGTTCCAGATGTACTTCTTGTTTTTCTGAGTTAGCGTAGTCAAAGGTTTGGCTATGGAGGAAAACCCCTCAATAAACCTTCGATAATAACCGGCCAAACCTAGAAATTGACGAATTTCTGTAGGTGTCGTAGGTGTTGGCCAATCCATGATAGCCTCAATTTTAGCGGGATCAACATGTAGACCCGTGCTATCGATAACATGCCCAAGGAATTGTACTGACTGAATCCAGAATTCACATTTAGAGAATTTTGCGTACAACTTCTCTTTCTTGAGCAAATCTAAAATCGTTCTCAGATGATCTTTATGTTCTTCTTCGCTTTTGGAGTATATGAGAATGTCATCGATGAATACTATCACAAACTTGTCCAAGTATTGTTAGATATTAGTTTTCACATACACATCAAACCATAACAACAAGGTGGCGAATAAGTGGAATTCTAGAGAGAGAAAGTTAGAGGTTTAGGGAACTTTAGTGAGAGAAAGAAAATTCTTATTATGAGCTCCAACTCTCTACCTTGGAAGGTAGAGAGTATATATAGTCTTACATAAAACGCCACACATCGGGCTGTGGATCAGGCATACAGTGGGTAAAGACCCGTCCGTCCTCCACGGTGTTACTTAACTAAATACTACTTAACTTAAAATAGCTACGACTACGAGCTTTCTAATCATTACATATACTTGAGGTGACCGACTCTTTAATACCTGGAATTTCTAATTCCTAACAATCTCCCCCTAAGGGAGGTCACCTCAATCATGTACTAAAATTACATTGAATACAAATAGATATTACATTAACAATTGTTCTTGCATTCTTAATGTAGTACTTTGCTCCTAAGCTCGTAGTCATTGATTCTTCGCATTGCATGTTTGGTTACTCCAAGTGGAGGTCTTTTACTGATCCACGTGATAATAAATTTGAACCAGCTCTTGAGATCATCAGCTAACAAAAATCTCTGAGACATCCATTGTGGTGTTGTGACTTTAGGACCGACATGCTCACATTCTGGATCATGATATCTTCACATCAGAGTAGCAGAAGCTTTCATTGATTCAAGATATTGGCACCAGCGTAGCAGAAGCATGGAGTGAGAATATCAGAGTCATTGATGCACTAATCATGATTTCTTTTGAGTTGAATGTGTTAAGTGAGCATGCGGCTATGGATTGACCGCTTCATTCAGATCAGCTGCAAACGTCGGGCGTACCTGCATACAACAGTTAGCAATAAATCGCACGAAAGTGTCTTTGATCACTTTCGTTGAATTGAGGTACACGGCCCACGGTTCCCCGTTGATCAGTACATGTACTGCCTGTGATCAGGTATAATTCCGAAGAATTTCCTTGACAGGGTTTCGCAGCTGCTCTAGCTGTTCTCAAACCGGAACATCTCAAAGAAGACAACACGGAGTGAGTGAACCAGCGAATTTTAAGTCCACTGATTGATGAAAAGAGATTTGAAAAACAATCGTGTATTGCTCAATAGAAATTGTTTTTGCAATACAACGAAGGTTTTATTGAAAATCAATTATCAATCATAAAAACACCTTTTGGTTTGAAAAATGAGTACACGGTCGATGTGCTAAAGAAAAGAGTTGTTAGGCACAAAGACCGGTTTTTCAAAGGTATCCGTCAATCCATAACCTGAACCAGGATTGATTCAAGACTTGAATCGCCCCATTGTTTCTGTTCAGTTGTCACATGGTTGATCTAATGAATAGATCTCACATGCCACCTACCAGGAGCTTGTTTGATGTTGGCTCCAGAAGGTTTTCCATCTTCATTGTGAAAATGTATGCATATCACTCAGATGTTCTGGCAATACCTCAAGGATAATGCGTAGGGCTCAAGATATAATCTCTCTTTCCACATTGTGTGAAGCAGAGAGTCTTCATTGAAAGTGTCCTAATGAGATTGATTGATGATCTCGAGGCTCTAGACTCAATTTTGTGCATATTTGGATCCTGTGCCGGAGACTAGGGAGAGGGTCTCCTTCTTCAATATCAACAATCTCTAAGAGAAAGTCGATAGATAATGTCGGTTCCCCGTGAGAATGAAACAAGCCCTTTTAAGAGGAACTTGAGTGGTTTGGGAAGTTGTAGTGCAGTGCGTCACTGGGTCCATGACGTCTTGTCTTCAATACCGATGTTACCATCAGTAGCATATGAGATGAACCCGGTTTCTGCCCTAAGGTTGAATAAATGGAGGGCTATTTGTTTTCACCCTTTTCTCATTCAATTCTTTTTAATTCTTTTAACCCCTTCAGTGCTTACCGAGACTTCATAGCAAGAACCTTGTTGGGTTTGTTCCAGTACTTGCTCTGTCTCAGTCCGCACTCTTCCCATATCTCACTTTTCTCCTTTTATCATCATACCTAAGGACTTCTACACTAACTAGTGGATTGTCCCTGGGTAGATCCCTCTGGTTCTGGCGGATCATGGGAACCAATACCTAACCTTATCATCCTTATATCACCGTACATAAAGTAAAGTTGGTCGGTCTATTTGGTATTGTTCATCTGCCATTGGAACCAATTGAAAACCATTTGAAAATCAATCCAGATACTTGTGATATATTATCAAAACATTGTGTACCTGAATTGTTTTTGATATTTTTAGAATAAGTGCTCCCCCTCAACATATGCATCAAATGTTTGAAATCGTTTTGCACACGGAGGCAAGAGGAAGAAATTACTTCTTTGATTACCATTTTCTAAAAAATATCACCATCACTTCCTTGATCAAATCAAGTAGATAAAGCATTTCCAGGAAGGATGAGGTTTCCATAAATTTGCTCCCCCTCAATATGTGCCTCGAGGTTTTGAAAAGAGTTTTGCACATACTAGAGGGAACCTGCACATTGAGATAAATGATCACGTTTCAAATCATAGGTTTTAAGATAGATGCTCCCCCTCAACATGTGCATTGAAAATTTGAAATCGTTTGTCACATGTGGGAAGGAGAACATGTACATCCTTATAAAACCATTTACCGAATAATCAGTTTAAATCCAATTTAAATCACACATTCTCCCCCGATCACAATTATCAAATCATTTGAGATTTGTGATCTCTTATAGATTTAAATTGATTTTGAAAGCTTTTAAGGAGAATTGTGACTTGATTATGAAAGCGTCTTAACTGATAAGGATCGGATTTTAAGACTTTAAACTCCATTGATAAAACATCCATGATTATCTTTTGAAAACATTTTAATGCCAAATAACTTTTTAATTTAATTGAAATCATTCTCCCCCTCAATCAATGACATAGTTTGTTGATTGAGAGATAGAGATTTTGACAAATAAGTCCTGATGATTATCAAAAATAGAGACCGAGTTATTTTTCAAAGCAGTTAGTTTTCAGCAGATAAATGTTTATAGAATCAGAGCATGGAATTTGAAAATATGGTAAAGCATAGCTCTGTTCATTCTTTGAAAAGCGGGTTACTGCCTGAAATGACAATAAACCAATTTAGTTAAATTTAGATATTCTCTAGTGTTTAGAGTTTACT